>LN483431.1:298915-387390 GCA_900002565.1 Culicoides sonorensis
ACATCAGGTTCAAACTCAAACATGCTTGGCTTGGTATCTCCCGTACATCATTCGGGCGGTGGTACAAATATTGCACAAAATCCGAACATCATCATGAATAGTAGTAATAATAATAATGTCACTTCAGCTACCACCACATCACAACAAACTCATGATCCATTTCAATCTTTACAACAACAGGCTCAGCAACAACAATTATCACCAAACAATAATCAAACATCACAAAAGTTTGACTGTGACAAATGTTCTTTGAGTTTTCCAAGAATTGAGTTACTAAAAGAACATCAGCTGATTCATATTTTATCAGCAGCTAATCCACAAATGTTTTTAAATGAGACTTCGAACCCATTTGCGTTGTTGCAAAATTTACAACAACAACAAAGACAAGATCAGTCAAATATCCAAGAAAGTATTGACCTGTCAAAGCCTGGCTCCATTTTGGGACGGAAATATTCAACAGATTCCGTTGTAAGTGATAATGCTCAAACAGGAAATGCACCCACTGGAGGTGATGGCATTGAAATGGTTGCAAAAAAGCTACAAAAAGATCAGTATGATTTTTTATTGAATTACTTCATGCAAAACGAAACAAATGAAGATCTGAAGAAGCACAGTGCAAACATGAGTATTGAATTTTTGTTTGGATACTATCAAACAAATGAGATAAAGAAAAATAATTTAATGAAAAATTATGATTTTTTACATCAATATTATCAGCAAAATCGTAATGATGATGATGAGGATGATGAAAGTGAAGATGAACCTGATAAACTTTCACTTGATTTTTTACTCCAATTTTACCAGCTAAATGAATCAAAGAAATTACTTGAACAACAATCACAATCCCAGCAACAACCTACCAATATGCAATCGTTCAGTAGTGCACTTTCGACAACTTCGTCAAGTAGTCACACTGGAGCACTTCTATCACAACCAGGTATCGGTCCAACTGGATCAGATCAACCTACAACAAATATCATTGCATCAGCTGCAGAAAAACAAGCCAATAAACGTTTGAGAACCACAATTTTACCGGAACAATTGAATTTTTTGTATGAATGTTATCAAACAGAATCAAATCCAAGCAGGAAAATGTTAGAGGAAATCTCGAAAAAGGTCAACTTGAAGAAACGCGTTGTCCAGGTAATGCACTATCACTTCTCACTTGTCTAATATATATTTTTATATATTGTATTTGATTGGGTTGCTAAATTATTTGATTTTTATTTTATTTTTAAATTGAATGTTGTGGATTGTTGTTGTCGTTTTTTTTATTAATTTTTTTTTTTTGGTTTTAAATTTTTCTTTTCATTTTTTTTCTTGTGTTGTAAATGTTGAAGTTTTTCTTTATTTTGTAATGAGTTTCCTAGTATTTTATTAATTTATTGCTTGCTCGTATATAAACATAATTTAAATCGTAATGAAACAAAATAGAATGACTATTATTATTATTATTGTTTGAATTTTTTTGATATTGATTGATTGATTGGACGTTGATATTATTAAAATTAATCCTTTAAACATTGATTAAAAGCCATTTTTGAAATTAAAATGATACATTTATTAATCAAAAATAGAATAATGATGAAGTATTTGCTTTTGAAATTGATGAAGATCTTGTAATACAATCATTATTAACGATGATTTGATTTTGATTTAAAACTTTTATCATAAAGCACACACACATACATTAAATTTACGAAAAACATTATATAAAAAAAAAATCTTTTATTCTTAAAATCATTAGGTTTGGTATCAAAACTCTCGAGCCCGTGAACGTAAAGGTCAATTTAGACAAAATATGCAAATAATCAACAAAAAATGTCCATATTGTAGTGCTATATTTAAAGTTAAGTCTGCATTAGAGTCACACATGCAAATGAAACACCCTGATAAACCAATGCTTAATATTGAATTAATACCTGATGTAAAATTTTGTACAGCCGAAAGTGATTCACAACCATCAATTTCTTACCACGCAATAGACCTTCCCATGAAATTACCCCAGTTAGATGGAACTTTTTCAAATATTCACGGACTTGATCTATCACACCACTTACTTAAACTTTCATCTAACATCCAGAATCAAGGTCATGACGACAATTTACGATGTGACAGTATCATAAGTTTTAGTGACTCAAATTTTGAGCATGATGATGATGATGAGGAGGAACAAGACGATGACAATGCCCAATCGGAAAATGACGATAATTCAAATGATAAAAAAGAACATCCAGCTGACAATGATCAATTTTACATTTCAAGTCCAGCCTCCTCGACTCAAAGTCAACCACAAACACCACAACAACAGTCAAATACTGGTACAGTGACAGCAATTCCTGCTAATACTCAAACACCAAGTGATATTAAGAAAAGGAATCGCACGAGTGTTTCACGATTACAAGTCAACATATTACGACAGGTGTTTAGGGATGTTAAAAATCCAACAATGAAAAATTGTTTTAGTATTGGCAAGGAAATCGGTCTCACCAAAAGAGTTATTCAGGTAAATGTCAATTGAAATGTGTGCTTAAAGTTTTTATTACACATTGAGGTTGATCGAAAATATCGAATGAAAGGAAAAAAATGCTTCAAAATTATTCTATTTTTGATTGAAATGTGAATTTAATTACATAAATGTCTCTCTTGTATTTGTATAATTATTTTGGAAATTAAATATTAATTGGTGTGTGATAATAGTTTTAAATTAGACTTTATCTGAGAAAAAAGAATGAATGCTCGTCGATATTTTCGATAACTTCTTTCTTTTCATACATGTTCTCATTAATTACGTTATGGTTAGGATGCATGATTTAAATCGAAAATATCATTTTTTTAATTTAAAAGGCTCTAAAATTTTCTTTTTTCTTAATTTTGTAGGTTTGGTTCCAAAATGCACGAGCTAAGGAAAAGAAGAGTCGCAATAACCGTTTTACCGAAGAAAGTGTCAGCCAATCCGAAAATGAATTCACATCAAATCCAGCCGTTGCCGACGAATGTAAAATCTGTAATGTTGTCTATTCCGATCAAAATCCAATGCAAGAACATGTCTTTTCCGCACAACACATCAATCGTATTCGATCAATTCTCGAAAATGGTGATCAAGGTTCTGAACTCAATCTCACAACAGACGAAATGACAAATGATGATGATTGTAGTGAGATAACGGGCACCGATGAGAAACGTGGTGTTGATCAACTTCAACAATTAAAAAACTTCAAAACCAAAAGTCCTATTGCAATTGATCCCGCTTCCGATAAACTTGGATTCTATAATCAATTTTTAATGCAAAACAATATGTTGGGACAAAATTCAAATAATACCGAAACAGATAATCCAAATACTGGAATCGCTCCTGAAGGTTTTTTAAATATTTTACGCATGCAACAACAACAACAACAGCAGCAACAAAATTCAAATAATCAAACTGGTCAGACTGGCGAAGAAATAACGGGCAATAACGGTCTTGAAAATAATCTTTTATTACAAATCAACACATCAGAAAAAGCATCAGCAAATTCAGCAACTACAAATAACAATGAAATTTTGCAACAATTGTATAATTACAGCCAAATGAGTGGTAAGCTTATTAAATAATTTTGTGTATATTAATTTTTTTTTACATTTAAATTTTTATTATAAATATATTTTAAGTTTATGTTTAATTTTTGTTTAGTTATTATTATTATTATTATTTTCCTCAGAGAATATCCGTGTATTAGGAATATTAAAAAAAAATATTAATTGTAAATAATCCCTTGATACATAGACTGCTTGAAAATTATAGAGATAGTAATAAGCTATATATGAGTCTCAAGCACTCGAATCTATATTTTTATTTAAGCGACATCATTAAACCAGTGAATATTTAAAATAAATACATTAATTTAATATTAATTTTAAAAATATGACACGCTTTCCGTAAAATGCATTTTGTTCGAATAATAATGATTAAAATTATTATAATATTATAATTAAAAGTTAGAAACATTCTCATAGCTAAATTCACATAACGCATAAGCATATTTAACATTAATAATATGATTCCTATTAAATTTATTAAATTAATAATAAAAATTAAGTTTAACATGTTGTATACCAGTAATAAAATTTTAAAATAAAAAATGATAATTTTATGAAAACATAGTTAATTGATAGCAATAATAAATTTAATGATAAAAAAAAATGTTAATAAACAACAAAAAGTAGGAGCACCTTTTTATTCTAAACACATTAGATACATAATATGTTAAAAAATGTATTTATAGTTAAAATTAGTATAAAAGATTAGGATTACTAAAATATTATCTGAGTATAATAATTTTTTTTCAATATTTCATTTAACTTTCAAAACTTTATCTTAAATTTTGAAAAAAAAACAATATATTAAATAACCTCGCAATTATAATTCTACGGCTTCTGATCAGGTTTAATTTTATTTTAAAATTATTATTCATACTATTCATAGGATTGTCTGAATCTAAATGTATACTATTCAAAAAAAAAATATGATTATTATTAATTATAATTATTAGTTTTTAAAATCTTATATATTGTTCTGTACCTTTGTTCGTCAGTTTTATTTTATTATTTTATGATTATTATTATTAAAACTGTATCATTTTTTATAATTTATAAGAAACAAATATTGAAAAGTGAAAAGAATAATAAAAAAATGAAAATTTTAATTTTATTAAAATGTATAAGTTTTGTGTTTATTTTATTTTATTATTTTACATGTTTATCATTTTCCTGCACCTATTTATGTTGATACACTTTATTATATTTTGTTAGTTTATGTTGTTTTTTGATTTTTATATAAGGTTTGTATTATTTCATTTATTATGAAAAAAAAACAATATTATTTATTTTTTTTTATTTTATTTATTTATATGAAAGATTTATGTGACATTACATTCTAAAGTGAGTGCAAATCGCAAGTTTCTGTATGGGGAATCTAAGTACACAGGCCTATGGTCCAACAAAAATATGAAACTTTTGTTCTACGAAAATTTTTGTATCTATTTTAAAAACCAACAAAACAATTCAATTGTTTTCAATTGGTTTTCAATTTTTTTCTTTTCTTCAACTTATAAATGCTAATTTTTTTAAAGTTTTTGTTACCCAGGCTTCGAATAAGCCTATTTCCAACCGTTTGGACAATATTGTTTGGACCAAGAGACCTTTAATTCTTGAATGAAACAATTCTGCAACCGTGACAACTGGTCTGTAATCCTAATGGTTTGCCGTGCTGAACTTAACTTACTTGGGTACTACTACGGTTGGTCTTTGCTGAACATTAAAGAAAAAAAATATATTAATTAAAAATATTTGTGACACAATGCCAAAAGCACGCCTACCTTGCCATATTATTTCGAATGAAATAAAAATTTTACTTGGTATTATTACGCAGAGAGCTTTGAATTTTTATTTTTAATTTAATTTAAAAAGATTATTTGCAAGTGCGTTTACTTGTACAAAAACATTGAAATGGTCTATTAAAATGCAGTCTACACGTAAAAGCGTATTTTCACATAAAATCACGAAAAACGAATCTATCGTTCAATTTTCAGTTCATGCTTTTTATTGGTTACAATTCAATTATGATGTAGTATACTCTCTTTACACTTGCACATTTTATTGTATATTTGTTAAAAGTATACATATTTTCATACAATAAAAATGATTTTTCGTAGTACCATCCGACGAATCAGATGGAATGCCACTACCTTGGCTATTAGGACTATGATCTGAGGCAGATGACCTCTGACGAACCAAAATGTCGTTTATAATTTTCTCAATTTGTTCATCCATATTAGCCTTATTTTTGTGGAACATTGAAGTTAACCACGATTGCTCCAGTCGGCAATGTGACAATCTATCTATTCCGTCTTTACCCAGACGCTGGGTACCTCGCTATAGGTATTGATCCAGCCGGAGAACTCCTCTCCTTTGTAAGAGATCTGAATACGCAGGAGCGCTCAACTTTATCAGTAAGGAAATGGCCACATTGATGGCGCTAGCTCCCCAATCCAAACCTAGGTATGGTCTGGACGGTTACTCTATAGAACAAAGTGTGGGCAGAGGATCCGCCGATCTAAAGTGCTGGGGCAGTTAAGTGTTTCAAAACACATGTTCTCAGTATTCTCCCTCGATGTTCCAGAGCGTCTCGACATCAACTGTGGAGTTCGTTTATAGCCTGAAAAACTTAGTCTTACCTTACCAGCGGTACCACGAGGAGATGTTCGACAGGCACTTGCTGACGATATCCTAAAATCATATAGCAACGTTCCCACAGCTGACTGTAAGATCTGGTCAACAGGATATATCAAACTTTAGCAACCAAACGCCTTAAGAGAGTCATAGTTACTCCCGATTACTCGATTTTTTTGTATGAAAACATATAAAATGGTAGATAAAAACTTTTTTCTCCAAACTATAATCAAAAATTTTCAAGAGTAAACATCATACTTATTTTATATAAAACTATGCTATTTTTGCAGTTTTAAATTTTAGAATAAAAAAATTGATATCCTTCTTTTTGGATTTTTAGAACAAACAAAAATGTTTTATAGAACAAAAGTTTCATATTTTTTAATGTATCACACTCAGATTGTAACTTGTGATTCGCACTCACTTTGGAATGGAATGCCACGTATATGTTGTTAACATTTTAATATTATAACTATAATATTTTTCTTATTTTACAGTAATCGGAGGAAAATAATCATCATCATCAAGACATCATGGTGAAATGGAAAACTAATAAAAATGAATATTAAACAACAAATTTAAAAAACCTAAAAAGCTTATAGATAGAATAGAATGACGTCAAAATACATAAAACTTTAATCACAATTAAAAGCACATATAAAAGTAAATAACAATTATTGTTCCTATATAAAATATGAAAAAAAAAATCATAACATTAAACATAATATTTAAACACAATTAATCTATTAAAAATATATATTATATAACATAATCACTTATTAATATTTAATTTGAAACAATTAAGTTCCTGTCAAATATTTTGAAAATTCTTTTTCACACAAAAATAATTTAAAAATGAAACTAATTAAAAGTAACACAAAATTCCTATTAATTGTAATAAAATTAAAATAAATAAACATGATTCCTATTTCAATTTAAGTGATTTGAATGCATTTTGTAATAAAAAAAAATAAATTTTAAAGTAAAAGCACATTTAATAATTTATAACTATTCTAATAATTTATCAGTATTTTATTAAAATATTAAATATTAAATAATTTAATTGATATTAAAAAAAATATATATATAAATTTAATCATATTAATATTGAAATTAAACATTTGTAGTAGAAAAATTACATTATAATAATATTTAGATAGAAAACATTTTAACTTATTATTATCATTATGATTATATTGTACATATGATAGACGAATACTCTTGTGAAATATATAAGGCAGCACGGTATCAACTAAAAATAATAAAAATATAATATTAATTTATTATACATTTTAATAATATCTAGCAGTAATTGAATATTTAAATTCCTATAAAGGGCAAAACAGCTTTTGTGTATGAAATGAAATGACATAACGATATTTTATGAAAATTTAAAGTTCCTATTTTTTATTGAGAAAAAATAAATCGAAAAGAATAATAATAATAAAAAAAAATTATTAAAAAAACACATTGTTTGGTCATATATTGCATAATTAAGTCATAAAATCTCGCATGAATCTGGCATTGAATAGATTTAAAAAAAAATAATAATTAAAATTAACGATAATTAACATAACGATGGTGAAGTTGATGATAAAAAAAAATAAAATTACGGTGAAATGTTTACTAAACGCAATCATTATGGTTCCTTTTTTATTAAAGTAATGATAAAATAATATTAAAAAAAAAGTTAATATACTTTCACTGCGTATTAAAACAAAAAAGACTTTTTATTAAAATATTATATTTTTTTTTATATGTTCTGACAAATTAAAATGTCTTCAATCTTTTTCTTTTATTTTAACTTATATCATAAAAAAACATTAATATTTACTTTAACAGAAAAAAAACAGGAGAAATAATAATTAAAATCACATCCAAAAAAAATAATAACAAGTAAAATGAGATGAAAAAAATATATAATTGATATCCCTTTGTTTAAGGAAATATTAATAATAAAAAATGGCACTACACATAATAAAACATCAATCAAAATAATATTTAAACAAAGGGAGAATCTTATATCATAATACAATTAAAATGAAATGAAGAGATGATGAAAAATAACATATTGCGCAAAAAAATCAAGAACTTATCGCAAACTTAAAACTTAGCATATATTATAACTAAATATATTATACATTAAGAAAAGAAAAAAAAATCATGGTTCCTATTAAATATACTTAGACTAGTTATTATTAAATAAAAAAAAGAAAATATGTGTGTAATAAATATTAAAACAAAAAAAAATTTAAGTATAATAAATCTTATAAAAATTGATATAGTAAAAAAAAACTAATGAAAACAATGTGTGACGAAACGTACACATGTTACGTATAACATAATATGTTCTCTGATGTATTTATTCTATATATTAGTTAAGATATTATCATATTAATTTTATTATCATGGTGATATGATATTAATATATAATTTTCAATTAATTTACTTAAAATTATAATTTTAAAAAAATATAAAAAAAACAACTAAATTTATTATTAAAATATTTCAAAATAATAAAATAATTTTTTTGATTTAAATATTTTTGTTTTAATTTTAAACTTAATATTAATTTTTTTATATAATGTTATAATAATAAAACGAATAAATATCAATCACCTTGATAATAATTTAAACATGATAACTAAATTAATGAAATAAAAAAGAAAGAAAGAAAAATATAGTTCCTAATTCTTATCAGCAGTTTTTATATTTTTTAAATTAAATCAATTATTATTAGATGGTAAATTTTTAAAACATTGAATTTTAATATGAAAACAAATAATAATAATAATATAAAGCTATTACTTTATTATTACGATTTATATTTAAAAACATTTATATTTGAAATACCAACAAAAAATATAATAAATAATTTTTAGTTATACTTTTTAAAAAATTTTAATAGATTACACACAAAAAAGTGGAGTATGTTAATTGATTATAATTTACAATAATATAATGTTTTTAACTTTTTAATTAAATTAAAATATTATTATTTTATAACTAAAGAAATGTAACGATTTCATTAAATAATATTTAAAAAAATGATAAAATCCTCGCAAAATTGAAACAATTGAATATGAAATGAAATTAAAATCTCGAATAAATTTAGAAGTATATCGTTTACATTGAAATATATTGCTATTAATTATTATTATTATTATGATTGATATATATATATATCAATATTTACTTTATATAATATTACAAAAATTACTAAATGTGTAAAATTATATTATGTATTTTTTTTAAATGTATTATTTTGTTTCTGTGAACAATTTAAAATAATAATGAAAAAAAATATAATGTTGTGTAGGAATGTGAACATGATTTTTTGAGCAATAACAATTTTTTTTAATGTTGCATTGGTCAACAATTAACGCTCAAAAAAGATTGTTGTCGAGAGAACACATTTTATTATATCCTATATAAATATATTAAAATAAAAAAAAGAAAAAAAAACAGTACTCTTAGATGGTAAGATTAAAAGAAAAAACATTACCTAGCATAGTCTATACATTTATGCATATAATAATGTAAATAGGTGAAAAACCTTTAAAAAAAAATATGATTTTATTTTTGAAAATGAACAATAAATGTCATAAAATTAAATATACATGTTATTAAACATTTAAATGAAATCAATAATCGTTTGATATTTAATTTTATGACAATTTTTGATTCAATTTTATTATTTTTCTTAATGAACCAAAACATTTTGAACTCAAATCTGGGTGACAAGCAACTAACTATCTGTGACAAGTAAAAAATAAATTAAAATTCTTTAAGGAGCTAAAATATCAAACTGTAGCAGAAGTGACAGCTTAACCCAACCTCGCGAAAAATGTGGTGAATTATTTAAAAAAAAAACATGAATAAAATTTTAATGAAAAAATAAATAAATTAAACTAAAAAATTAAGAAATATTATTAAATTAATAATAATAAATAATTAAAAGTAAAATGATGTTACATAACACGGCACTATTTTCAAGAAAAAAAACTGAATCTTTTTAATTTCCATGTAATTTTATATACTGTGTATTGTATATGTTCTACTATCTGGCTCATTATTTAACATTTTGTCACAATAAAATAAACAATATCAATAGAATTTGATGGAAAGTATAATTATAAAAAAAAAATAATTTTAATCAAGAAAAATATACAGTTCCTATTATTAATAATGAATTTTACACTAAATTACAAATCTGTATTAAAACCCATATAATGTCTATTACCTGTTGCTATTATTATTATTATTATTATTCTTAATATATTCAGATAACATAATTTTTCCGTTCAGAATTTATAACATTTGCCACCAGAAAATCAAGATATTATAAGAAAATAATCAACAATAGAAGTCTGTAAAAATAGAAAGAAAAAAACAAAAATGAAATAGTTGTACCGTGAAAATAAAATAAAACAAACAAAAAAAATTGTTAACTAAAACAACATTATAATTGAGCATTACAACAACAAGAAAATAATTACTGAAAAAAAAATAAAATCATTGAAATAAATAAAATCGTAGAACTATGTAATTCAAAAAGCCAAAAAAAAATTAAAAATAAATTGACTGTGTGCAATAAAATACAAAAATCTGTGTTTTCTTTAACGTCTTCGAACTTTGCATTGAGTCTCCTAAGATAACGAAAAATATGCTTTAAAAATGTCAACTATGTTTGAGTTTTCCTGAAAAAATTTATCCAAAAAGTATGTCTTCAGTTAAGGCCGACCAGTCTTCTCCGAATCAAAATGTCTTATTCCGATAGATATCTTTCGCATAATATCTCCGATTCTTTAAATTTCTAATTTAGTATATAAATCACCAAAAAATAACAAAATATTTACTCAGCCTGTTCAAAAAACCAGCCGTGGATTGAAAAAATCTTTGACTTCTTTTGAAATTTAATCTGTATTCCGATTTGGTGAATAAGCTTTAATTTTTTTGATTTTTCTGATCATTTTCTAATTTGCTTTGCTCTTTTGTAATTTTTTTCGAATTTCCTGACCATATTCCGACTCTTTCTACTTTTTTTCATTTTTTTTGATTATTTTTCGATATTTCACGAAGAGTTGGAAAGCCTCAAAATAAAGGTAAGTTAATTAAATAATATAAATAGGTTTGATAATTAACGAACATTAAAAAAATTACAGCCAGTGTCGACACTTTTACTGTAGAAGAGCAATCGAAATCCGAAAAGTTAGCCAAAGAAGGGAAAACAAAGGACACAGAAGTTAAGGTTCAATCGTTTCGAATACGATCAGAAATACGAAAAAATATTGAAACAATTTGAATATAAACTTAAATGCATTACAAAAGTTTCAAAGGATCAACAAAAAACATTCACTCAAAATACTGGTCTACTGATTTTCGTGGTAGAAAAACAGTCATCAAAGAATTTGTCTTTTCTAAAACAATTTCGAGACATCGGGTAGCACCTAATAGAAACTATAACGCACGTTATTATCAAAAAAGGTGCATATGAAATAGAGTACGCTGCAACTAAATAGACTTTCTTAACAGTTTTACTTTCAACAAAATCGGATCAATTGTATCAAAGCCAGAATTTTAATTGATTAAAAAAAAATTCAAATTTAAAATTCAAAGAAAATCCTAATGGAAACGAGGGGGACCGAATGAAACTACTTCATTTATTTCCATAAGATAAACAACATTAATCAAAATGTTTAGAATTAAATACTCGATTAAAAGTTAACAATAACTTAATTGTGTTGAGGACACTCAAAAAAAAATATAAAGATTAGGCTTGAAGTCCATACATCGATATTAAATTGAAAATCACTTGAAAACACTTCCCCTTTCCACTTTTGATCACAGGGTAAATTTACCTAATGAACATTTATTGTAGAGCTGTCAGATTAATTCTTAATAACGCCACCAGTTAAAAACTTCATAAATCGCGATTCATTATTCTCAATTTTCTACTAATTTTGATTAAATACCATTAAAATTTACAAGTAAATACCTTTTAAACCCTTTTATTTCATTCTTTTCTTCCAATTAAATATACAAACTTTGGCAGAATTATATTAGTTTCTCGTAAAATTCGACAAGAAGTAATCCTTTACATTTTTCTTTCATTATTCTAGATTGAGTCTGCTAGTGATATCATTTTAATTCAATTAATTGGAGTTTCACTGAAGAAAGAAAGATCGTTCATTGAACTTTGAGGTGCTTTAAGGTGAGAATTGCATTTAATTTAAGAAAACTAAATAGAATATTTGTTTGATTCTTTTGTTTAATTTTAGATTAAATTATTTTTTTTGGTTCATTGTTCGTGTATATTTAAGCCGATAGTAGGAGGAAAAATTAGTGTGTAAATATCAAAGAAGCTGTACTGAGAACATAAAATGGCAGCATTACCACGTCGCATAATCAAAGAAACACAGAGATTACTCCAAGAACCAGTTCCTGGTATTATTGCAGTACCCGATGAGGCAAACGCTCGTTATTTTCATGTGATTGTCAGCGGACCTACAGATTCACCTTTTGAGGGTGGTTCCTTCAAATTGGAACTCTTTTTACCCGAAGATTATCCAATGTCTGCACCTAAAGTTCGTTTCATGACCAAAATCTATCATCCAAATATCGATCGTCTTGGTCGTATTTGTTTGGATATTCTCAAAGACAAATGGAGTCCGGCACTTCAAATTCGTACTGTTTTGTTGTCCATACAAGCATTGTTAAGTGCCCCCAATCCAGATGATCCACTAGCTAATGATGTCGCCGAATTGTGGAAAGTTAATGAGGCTGAAGCAATTAGGAATGCTAAAGAATGGACTGAACGGTATGCTCTTGCTGATTAAATGATAAAAAAAAACTATAATTAATTGAGAAGAAACGAGACTTCTTACTAAAAATTCTAATAATATAACATTCAAAAATATTTTATGAAGTGAGTGAAATTGTATAAAAGTCTAATAACACCAAAACATTCCTCACATTTATTACCCAGGACAAAAACTATCACAAAAAAATAAAATTGCTTCAAATCAATATCTACACAAAAGCACTAACTCTCGATATACATGTGTAAAATAAAATCAGGTCTAGAGGTGCAATTTCAATATAACATGCACCATTTATTAATTTAAAACATAGATTTACAATTTAATCACTAAATTTAATGTTACTGCTCATTTATAAAAGTTGTAAATATTATAATTTTTTTTCTCAATTTGTGTCCGTACATTTAATTTTACTCTTTTTTGTAATTTTTTCGTTATGAAAATTTAAACAATTTAATCACCTTTGCAAGATATTAAATTTAAAATAAAATAAAGTAGAATATTCTGCTACAATTAAGATACAAATAAAAATGTTGATTATCTTCTATCTTACTAATAGTTGTTTCATGATGATGATTATAAAACTAGACTTTAATTAATAAAAATTAGAAATCAATGACAGAATGAAAGCTAACTAAAAAAAATATAGGGTATCGAGTAAAATTTTTCAGGAGAATGAAAAATAAATGATTACAAGCTAATGACTGTAAGACAAATTTTATTAAAATGGTGTATAAAACCACATTTAATTTAAACTTAAAATAAAAAAAAAACTAAGGAAAAAAAAATCAATAAAAGTTTCTGCAAAAACGTAAAATTGATGTTTTTATTAAGATATATCAAAATTTAGCTATAAATTCAGGCTCCAACTCTCGATGAACATTTTTCAGTTGAGTTTTACTCCAAAAGCCCCATCCCAATACTGGAATCCAGCCCCACACTTTTTTATCATCATCATCTTCGTCATCGTCACTTGAATCGCTCGTATCACTTTGTCTCTTTTCTTTACCACTCTCTATTGAACATCCTGGCTTTTTCTTAATCATATCCCTTGATTCATAGAAATCTACCCTTGTATGAACTTTTTGATAATAATCACGAGCATCTGTCCATTCCAAATGCTGTAATTGTTTTAGATTGTTGAACAGTGAGTATACCAATCCCATATCTAACCAATTTCGACCTAGTTGAAGAGTTTTTAGTAACGGACAATTGGATTTCAAACTCTTAAAAGATATCTGAGTGAGTTTGTGAGCTGAAGCAATACTCAAATGACGTAATTTAGGCCAAAGTTTTGTTGTGAGCACTAATAAAGTGTCATTTATACAATATTTTTGACAATTGTGATGAAATTTCGTTAGAGAAGGACATTGCGAGCAAAAACGTATCCACGAAGTAGGTTCAATACCTTTAAATGGTAACGAGATTTCCAATTCTTGGAGATTTGCCATGGATGGCCAATTTCGAAAAATGTCATTTGTAATCGATGAGTTGTTTTCACTCCATAATTGTAGTTTTTCTAATATTGGTATTGAGCTCAATTCAAATTCATAGAGGCTTTCCTTGTTGTGTGAGAACACAGAAATATCTCGAAGATTTTTCAGTTTTGTTAAGATTGAATTTATCATTTTCTTGTTGAATGCTGCATGCATTTTCAAATTTTTGATATTTTTGAAACTAATTAAAAACGTCTCAAAACATTCATCACACATTTCATGAGGTAAAAATGTACTCCTTTCATTAAAAATAAGATTTTGCACACTTTCAAATCCCAAAATTGATTCATGGCCAAAAAAACACTGATCAGTTTCATCAACATTTCGAACAAAATCGAAACTAAGTGACTTTAAATTGAGAAAATCTCTTCCAATGCCTTGTAATTTTTCCTTTGACCCTGAGCAAGTAACATGGGTAATATGATCTGCAGTTATTTCCTGACTACCAAGATAGTTTAATTCTGTTTTGACAACAGCATGAACATCCAAGGCACTCAGAATTGAAATCAGTCTTTCATCTGCTTTGATAAATCTTTTTGGCACTTGATTATTCAGCATATAAAAATTCACATATTCACGTTTTACCACCTTTAAATTTGGAATTTTATCAATGTAGCTGAACTCAAAATTGTGTGAGAGTCCGGAAATGGTCAATGTATCCAATGATTTCGCATACGGTCCTTCAAGAATATTCAATTGCATTGCATCTTTAAGTTCAAGTGACTTTAAATTAGGAAAAAACTTCAATAAATTTGGAAGACGTTTGATTTCAAACTCCAAGCCGATCTCAAGATGAACGACGTCTTTACCAATTTTCTTGAAGAACATTTTAATGTCTGTTAAATTATTAAAGTCGAATTTGATCTTGTTTAGTGTTAAATGCGTGAAGATTCTATGACTTTGTTTGCCATTACAAAAAGTCTTGTATGGAGGAAACTTCTTATTGATAATACATTCGTTTAGATAAATATGATTATCTTTGGAGAAAATTGGTTTTTGAAGCAAAGTAAACCATGATTCACAAACTGTTACAATTTTAAGACGATCTGAAGTTGTCAGGTACTCAAAGATGCTGATTAAGAGCTAGAATAAAAAAAAACATTATTTGATTTATGAAATTGCTGGGATATAAAAAAAACTTACTTCATTTGGAAGTTTATTCATCGTTATCACAAATTTTATTTATTTTGTTTTTTTCCTCAAATTTTCCAACCAGCAACAATGAAACAAATTCTTCGTTGATTTTTCACTAATCGCATGGTGGAAATTGTTAAATTTCTAAGAATGACCGTTGGGTTTAAAATACTCGTTATTTAGTAAAATAATGCAAAAATACTTTGACATGTCTTTTAAATTATGGAATTCCGCTATGAAAAAAGTTCTAAGCCAAAAGTAAACTATAGTTAAATAAAATCCAATTTTCTGAAACGTATTTTTTTAAACATCACAATTGGTTACGGTTAACGTACGCAAGTATAAAAAACTGAATGTCAAAAAATATGTAAATAAATAAACCGGCGCAAAATTCATGTTGAAAAAATTAACAAAAATTTATAAAAGATCAACAAGTAATGACATTAAATTTCAAAGGAAAATTATATTCAGAAATCATGGACATATGTTCTGATGGTGGAACAATGGAAAACTGTGATGAATTTCGAGAAATCCAATCTATATTGAATACAGCAAATGATTTTGTAAAATATTTCAGCAAAATTAAATTTAAAGGAGGTAAAATCACTTTTAATTTGATTGAATTATCTGATAAACATAAAATTATTATTGTCTTTGCCAGGAAATGAACGTTACATTAAGGAAATATCGACACGCCTTGGAAGTTACTTAAAACGTGCTGGACTTGCTCAGGACTCGGACAAAAAACTTCTGGTATTAAATCAAGAAAAAATCCGTCAAATTGTTTGGTTACTTATGCTCAATTCAAAACATGAATACATGTTTTCAATGGAAGATGATCCGAATATAAGTCATTGTCTTAATACTTTGCCACAACTAACACCATGTTTATTCCTTGAAACACTTTGGAACTTAAATTTAGATCAATTTTTATATGAAATTATTGCATATTCTTCTTCATGGTTCATTTCTCCTTGGCTCGATGATATTTTGGAATCATTACGAACAATGGAAGCTTTCATTTTATTGGAGCGAGTACAAAATCTCCTCAAATTCGTACTTATTCATATCAAGATGCTGACTTTGAATAAAAAAATTGATTCCAATTCAAAAGAAAAGTATTATGAGAAATTTACAGATTTCATTGCTGCACTTTTGTGTCACTTCAATTCTCCTCCTGGTGAATTAGAAAAGTGGTCTTCAATGAAAAAACACAAATATTACGGATATTCAATGTTATATCTTCTGGATATGTCAATCGATGGCTTAACGAAATATGGTAGTCAGAAAATGCCTGATTGGAATAAAAGCTTATATTTATTTTACAAAATAAAAGTTGATAAAAAGGAGCTCGTCGTCAGAACAGAACATATTACAGAGAGTGACGATAAAATTGATGTATTTAAAGTAAGTACTTTAATTAAATAAAAAATTTCTATTTTACATCGCTTTTATTGTCACAGGAAATTTGCAATATTCTCCTCAACACTCTGGAAAATATGACAATGTTGATTGATTCAAACATATTTATTGATTGGTTTGAAATTGATTTTCCCGATCCAAGGCATCTCGATGATGAATATACACTTCAAAATATGATAACGCATTCGGCTGCTGAATTGATAGAAATTCAATGGAAGAGTGTGTCATTTGAACATGATGTGTTCAATAAGTTAAAAAGTATTCAGACTCCACGAGAATCTGCTGAAAAATTCGCTAAAGAACTGAAATTAGGAGATTTGATGGAAAAATTGGATAATTACAAGATATTGGAGGAAAAAGATGCGTTAGCATTATTCGATGAATTCATATCACGTGGAATAATTTACAATAATGAAGAATGTTTGGATACTTTGATGACTTGTAAGAGTTTAATTGGATATGATCAGTTCGAAGTTATTATTAAAACTGTTGAAATGGAGGAAGAAATTGAGGAGATTTGTCAAGAAAAACTTGGTGCCATTTTATCAGATGTGATTGATTCAATGAAAATTGAGGATTTGCAAAAGTTTTTGATAAGAAATGCATCGTATTTCAGTAAATCATACAAAAACATCACCTTTAATTGTGATATCGAAGAATTTTGTTATGATATTTCAAATCAATCGACAAAGTTCTTACAAATTGTTGTAAAACAACCAAAACAAAGTCTTGAAATCACATCAGATATGATAAGAAATACACAAAAATTCCATCGTGACGTCCAAACACAAATCATAGCAAATTATTTCATTATGCTGGAAATGCTTCCACCGATTTGGCCACAAGTTTTGAATATCTTCATGAGAATCTTAAATTCGGTAATATCACAAGAACTCCCAGACACAAAAGGACTTGTATATTTTTTTACAAGACTTTACAAAACCTCAATAATTTCCAAGGAAAGTTTCATGAAAGATTTTGTTGTGCAAAATATTGTCCAGAAAAATAATGAGTCTGATACACATCGATTGATGAATGCATCGCAAATTTTACTCAGCATATTAAATCTTGATTCAAATGGTCTCTCAGAATTCCTTCCAATGTTACTTGTTGGATTTGGACTTGTCCTGGATAATTTACGTGAAAATTTAGCACGTCATGCTAATTCAGCAAGTGCATTATTAGATACAGTCACAACGGTAGTATATAAACTTGTCAAATCATTTCAACCGATCGCAACTAAAGATGGTAAAACTAAAAGGCATGAATAATTCATTGATTTTTATCTTATTTTGTTTTTTTTTTTGTTTCAGCAAAAACTTTTATTCAACAACAATTAAAATCAGCTCAACCACTTACTCAATTTTATTTCCAAAGACTTTATATGGAAAAAGACCAGGCACCACCACAATTAGAGTACTTTTTACATCCCAACGGATTTAATTCAATGCAAAAACGAATTATAACAGCTAATTTTTGCGAGTATCTCATCAAATGTACCCGAAAGGAGATTTTACTTCTAGCGAAAGACGATACGAATCGTCAGCTATTCACTGATGCAATGCTAGTTATTGTCATGACAATGCCAGACCAAAGTTTCACTATAGAATTTGGACTGAAAAACTATTCCCATATATTCCAAGATATGGTAAATGATGACGCGTTGCCGAATGAAAGTCAACTCACGTTACTTAAAGGTGTTGTTAATATTATTTGCGCATTACCTGAAGCCCAGAAAGAAGTTTTTGCATATGGCATTTTATCATTTTTGAAGAAATTGATTGGAAAACTTCTGGCTGGCAAGCCAAACATGAAAACTGTGATCGAGAAAGAATTACTCAAAACTAAAATTTCAATTATGACTCCAGAACTATTATTTCAGTAAAATAAGATTATCGATTATTGATTCATATTTAAAAGTTATAATAAAGTAAATTTTTTGATACCAAATGAAATAAATATTACTTTTATCATTTATATTCCACTTCATGCAAATACCAAACGAATTGAGGTCAGTCCAATAAAATGAAATCAAATAAAATCCGAACATTCACCAAACTTTATTTTTTTTTTGATGAAATTGTTGAAACATAATAACAGTAATCATCATCATGAATGATCATGAAAGCAACATCAAATCTGTATTATTAACACTTTTTTTTCATCTAGTTACATTCATTTTTGGATGAAACGAAAATTTAATAATAATAAAATTATGCGAAATGAAAGCAGACTGAATTTGCAAGCGTTTTAAGGTTTATTTTCAGTAATATCTTGTTACGATGAACTGACACGCTCAAAAGAATATTTTTCTTTTATTTCTAGGGGAAACAAGTCAAATATGCAATAAAATAAGATGTACATTGTTATACTTTTATTACATTTTAGTATGAATGACTTTTATGAATGAAAATGATAAGCACATGACCGCAAACAAAAAAAAAGTATAAAATGGAAAAAGAATTTATTCAAAGTAAAATATATATTTTCATTTAAAACTTCGATGAATATCAATGAAACACCATTTCAAGGGTCGAAATTTTAAAATAAAATAAAATTCATTCAATATTTATGAGTGTAAAAAAAATATTATTGTTATTATTATAAAAGATATTTTTTTGTTCAATTTCAATTTTTCTTTTATCAAATATTTTATCTTCCAAATTTATATTGCTCAAAGCAACCTTTTTGACCATCGTGCAATAATTTCTTTAGTTTTGATAAAAATATTTTGAACATCTGCTTCTCTGTATCGATAAAAAAAACTATGTTTGAAGTTAATACAAAAGAATTCCTTTTTTTATAAAGATAAGATTTGATTTGTCTCAGAAGGATAATAAAATGCTAAATATGTTTGATTTGATTTAACATCATAGAAGATATTTGATATTTTATTATAATTTTTACGAAATATTCCAATGTTTTTATGATTACAATGTTTTTTACTTTTCTTTTTTTCAATTTGCCATGAATAGGACAAATATTTCAGTAATCAACTTTTTTATGCCATTTTATTTGATGAAATCTGATCATTGCTGTTAAAGTACTTGCTTATAGAAATGATTTTTAAAACACTTTGAACAAAATACCCAACTTGATTCGATAAATTTTATCTAAGGGCTCCTAAAACCGTTACGTGAGCGTGAAAACATTACTAACTTAAATTGACATGACGCATAGTAGAAAATAACGGGTTTTTTTTAACAAGTTCCAATATTTCCGAAATAATATCAATTTGAAGCTTGAAATTTTTCATAGAGCTTTTGTAGATTTTAAATATAGGAACAATATAACCATTTCATTGAATCTACCGGAGGAGTGTCGACAATAGGCCAAACGTGGTTAAATTTACAAAAAACGCTCTCTTTGGTATTTTTCTTATATGTACAGCACAAAAACACAACTATCTTTTCGTTGATTTGCATTTTGCATTATTAAATCTAAAAATTTGTGACTAATGATTTTATTAAAAATACACAGTGTTTCAAAAATGACCTTAAGTGGTTAAATTTTATAGTCTTAATTTTTTGTATTTGACCCGCAAACCTCCCGCATAATAAGCGAGGACTTTAATAGTGAACATAGGTCGATTTTTCTCGAATTAACAGGAAACACGATAAAAATTGAATTAATCAAACGCCCTGCAAGCGTCAATCAAAAACCTCCGTCTGCGGTCCAAATCACTTTGTACTCCTTAGTGTTTTCAACTTACAGTGTAATCTTTGTAAGTCAGCACACAGTGGGCCGATAATAATGAAAATTTAGAAGCTCACTCCACGCTCATAAACCGACTTTCATTTTTTCCTTGAACAGATGAGCTTGTAAATCATATGACTTCACATATTTTCCACATTCAAAAAGAATTCATCATTTTCGTTCTGATTTTGACTGTAAAAGGGCGTTTATTTGATTTAAATTATATGCTATATCTATATAATTTTGTCTTATTTGTCTTCAACTGTAATAAAATAATGATGAACATGTCCATTTTTGTTGTAAACGACACAATGAATGAGATGTTACAATTTTATAACGATGGACTTGTAAAATGTTGTAAAACGTCAATAAAATCAAAGAAAATATCAGTTAAAGGCGGATACGACTTTTCTGATTTTCATTCATATGTAAAAAAATAAAAAAAAAACAATAAAAATTATTCTTTACGAATTACGAAATGAACAGAAATATAAAAAGTGATCATCTCGTCAGAGTTAAAATATAACTTTAAATCTTTAAACATTGTACTACAACTTATCATATCAAAGTAATATCACAAAAAATTAAACTCTTTATAACAAATTGCCGTTTTGGGGTTTTGTGATTTGACTCATTTAGAAAAACAAATGATACAGAGACATGTAACATTACATTTAAAGCACCAACTACAATTCAAATGTAATTTCGTCATTGTTTCATTTTATTTTATTTTATTTATTTCACTTGTTTTACTAACAACGTGCTACAAACAAAACGTGATAAATTTGAATTATGCACACATTAAAGTTCCTATTTAATCTTTCCTCTGTGTGTTTGTTTTAATGCATCATTTTTGGTGTATGTTTGCTCTTTTCATGTTATGATGCAAAACATGTTAAGGATGAATAAGAACAAAAATTTTAATGTTAAAATATATCAGAAGGAAAGTAAATGAAAATTTGTGTGTAATCGCATTTAATATTTATGTTTTACCGAAATATTACATTTTTGCACATCCTTGTTTTTTTTTATATTATATTTTCCATTTTGAATTTGAAAAGTGTGCAATGTAAATTTTACATATGAGGGAAATAATAATTTTGTTTATGTTTTTGATGATTGGATTTATGTTTATGATATGAGATACCATTTTAGTGGTTCAGGAAGTCGTACATCACGTTTTAGCGCTTAAACGAACCGGATAAAAAAATTAAAATTATATTCAAGCCTAATTATGACGCTTTTTCTTTCAGACTAGTTTATGTATCGACGACGCCCTTGTGCCAGCGATTGACCTATTTACAGGATCTTAGGATTTGCAATATTCCTGTGCCCAAGCTTCTGATGAATTTAAAAAAGAAATTAATGTTTAAATTGAGTTAAATAACTTTCTTTGTTTTTATTTATTTACCTTGTGGTTCAAACCAAATAGGTAACAAAATTAGTTTGCAATAAAACCAAGCTTTTATTTTAATAAGATTGTGAGGTTTTAAACTCAATAAAACTTTGTTTTACAATAGTTTTAAAGTTTCTCCACTCCCTTTTTTTATTGTTTGTAAAATATTTCTGGTCATTGTTATGTTAAATTTGAATTTGACACTTTGTGGTTTTAAAGTTAGTCCTTACAACAAAAAAATCAGTTAAACTACAAAATATATTGTCTTACTTTAAAAACTTAAGTGAGTTTCTGGAATATTGCCATCAATAATTTCTATAAATTTTTCTTTTGGTATCATAAACAGTATCAAACATTTTAACAACATTTTTCAAGTTAAGAAGAAAAGTTAATACCTGTATAAAGAAAGTGCTTGTCATGAACAAGTTTTATCTCCCACTTAACTTTTTAATGCATTTTACAGTCATTTATGGCCATTTAAAGTATAAAATAATAGAAAATGAAATATTTAATGTCAATTTCAGGCATTTTGAAGAGAAATTTTTATGCACCATCATACTTTTATGTGTCTTCTGATATTGGATTTAATGTCTCATGGTACTTATTTAACTGAAGATGAAAGAAAAGGGATTACTGCTTAATTTAACGAGATTATCGTCTTTAACTTGCTTGTCAAGACTTATCATTTTATATTTCGTTTTCAATTACATGATGAAAGCTGTTGTAAAAATTTTAAAAGCTTAATATATTTCATATTTATTTAAATGGAATCAATGCCATGGCATACCAGTTACTGTGTGTTTAAAAATTTTATGAAGTAAATATAAAAATTCAAATTGATTTTCTTTTTTTTATTTTTAGTAATTGGAATTGACATTTAAAGTACTTTAACGTTACATTTTTTTTTCTTATAAAAACAGGTCATGAGAGTACCTGACATAATATAAACTGAGATTTTCATGATTTTTGTCAAACAATTTCATGAATTTAACTTTTTAACAGCGAGAAAACAGACATGAAAAAGTCAACGAAATAATAAATTTGTGTTTGAAATTCAAAAGAAACATTCACTGTCAAGTTTGCATCAAAAACACAAAAACAATTAAAATTAATTGAATTATCCACTTTGAACAGAATCCTTCTACGTTGGTCTGAGTCATAATATGAATAAATTTACAATGCAAATTGGTTTAAAATTTCTAAAAAAATTAGAGCTTGACGGCGAACAACAGTGTTTTAATTAAAATTTAAATATTGATAAGAGAGGTGAAAATGAAAACAATGAAAAATCAAATTAAATATTGATGAAAGTAAAAAAGGAAATTAGAAATGGTTTTAAGAAAGGGTTCTGGCTAATAAAATTAAGATTGGAAAACAATTAAAATTACAACATTTTTTTAAAAAAATAATTATAATCCAAAAAAAAACTGAATTTTAATTAAAATTTTTATTAATTCTCTAAATGCTTTGTTTTAATTTTCATTAATTCTTTTCCGTTTCCCTTAGTTCAAGATGTGTATGGGATTTTTCTTTTTAAGGTATATTTTCCATTAATAAATCATTTACGTTTCAGTTCACACAGAATGTAGAAAAGAATGGAAAAGAATAAAACAAAATTGCTTTACTTTGCTGTTTCGATATGTAAGTGAATTAACAGAGATATTAAGTTATTCGGCTACCAGGCTTTTAAAAAAAACAAAATATATGCTTTCATGTAAAAATATAAATTGAGAGATTTTTATCACTGGGACTTGATTCACTGATTTATCAATTTGATAAAACAGACCCTTTAATTTGCTAACGCTGTCCTATCAGTTTGATAAGCTAGACCTTTGAATTTGCTAACATCAACCTATCAGTTTGCTAATACTGAGTTTAGAGCAAGGATTTCTTCTAGGATTTGTTCTTTGCGTAACAGTGATCACTTTTCGTTTCGATGAAAATTTTGAGTTTCATACAAAAATTTCACAAAGTTTCATATAATATCACAGATATGTGCAGGATTCTTGTACGAAAAGGAAAAAATTACATGACTTTCCATCTTATTTCTGCTAATAATTTTCTTATGATAATTGAAAAATTGAAGATAACTGGCCCTACATCTTTTAAACATGTCTAATTATTCATATTGAAAATTTGAAGAAAATATTTTGAGAACTTCTAGAAGAAATCCGGCTCAAAAGTTACTGGTCGAAAAATCGACCAGCGGTGGCTAATGGGTTAATTTGCTGACGCTGACCTATCAGTTTGTTGTTGTTGTTGTTGACCTTTGAATTTGCTAACACTACCTATCAATCTTCTTATATTGATTTATTCACTGAATTTGCTTAGACTGACTTATCAATTTGCTAGTCACTTATGAATTTTTCACCTGTAAATTTTCTCATTTTGAAAAAATATACCCTTCATATACTTAAAATTGTCTATCAGAGTTCTCTAAAAGAGCACTAATAAGTAAAATCAATTTAATTTCGTTGAAACAGCTTACCAAAAAATATAATAAATAATTAAAATTCATAAATAATCAGCTTACCATGTTACACAACTCACCTTCTCATATATTTTATTCAATTAAAATTTTCCCTGTAACTGTATAAAAATATAAATATGTATGATGGATAAAATGGACAAACTGATAAAGTTCAAGGTTGTTTTGTTGAATTAATAAAGGTGATGTTGTTGATGATTGAATATGATGAATAGTATAATCAAACTTAATTAAATGATGAATAGAAAAATTATTACTATTATTTTTTCATGAAATAATCTTATATTTATTTACTGTTTTTTATTTATTTTATTTAATTAAATTGGCATCGATGTTGTTATAATTTTTTTGTTTTATATTTGTTTTAATGATATAATTTAATCATTATTATAATGAATATTTTGTTTAAAGAGTACAATAACAAAAGCTAATGTTCATATTAAAATAAATAATTCTATTTATCATCGTTATAATTAAATTTAATAATATTAAACAGTATTTTATAACATTTTTTGTGTTTTTTTTCTCATATTGTATAATCATTTTCAAAGCTATAAATATTTTAATTTCCTCGTAATTTTAATTAATTAATTATAATATAAACATTTATTTTAGTTCTGTTAGCATATAATAGTAACAATATAAATTATTTTCGTATATTTTTCCAATATTTTATTACCAATAAATTATTTAATGATAAAATAAATTTTATTATTACACATTTATGCTAAAATTTATTCATTTTTGGTCTTCCTTTTTTTTTGATATTTGAATTCAAGTATGAAATAATTTGTTTGAGCGGAAGAATTAAGGTTTTGATCCATTTATGATTTTGTTTCTTAATTGAGCTTTGGTTAAATTCAAAATATAAATCAATAAAGTGATAAAACAACATTTAAACGTCCTCAATAATTCCCTCACTTTGTACTAACGAATGAATATCAACAGCTGAACGTGTTTTTCTTGGCGGCTGTGGAGGCGATACAATATGTGGTCCAACAAAAACAGAATTCTGTCTTGGACGACTATACGGACGTGGTGAAAATCCATCGTAGTAATCTTTTGAAATGAAAAATTTTAAAATATTACTATCCAAAATGTCAAATAAACTCAAAATACTTACTTCGATATGGAAGTGTATTTGCACCCAGAACACTACATTGTGCAAAAGTAGGCATTTGTAATGACATTCCCATGGACATTTTGGAAAATGACTGTCTCTGATGTTGTTTTAGACAAAATAAGAACAAAAATAAAGTATTATTACTTTCAAAATCATTTTATAACTGGATTGTTATTCAAATTAATACTAGTTTTCTAATTTAAATTTTAAATTGAATAACAATCATTTTATATTGAGGCATATGAAAAAAAATAATTAGGAATAAATCTGAAAAATATGAAATTAAAGCTTTATTTACAAAAAAGGGAATAAAAATTAGTAAATATGTAATGAAATTAAAAGCAAATCTTCAATGAAAATATATTTTGACGTGAAACAACTTTCATAGCATTTTGTTACAGGTTTATCAAAATTCCGTGCTCTAACCCGAATCTCCCGAAAATTGTTTTAGTGCATTTCGAAAGAAAAAATGCATTATTACAGACGGTTTGTCCACCGTAAGTCCGTTTGTCTGTTCCATTTATTACTCCGGTCCAATGGGCCATCAGAGCGAGGTCTGGTTTTTTATTGTTAGATAGAGAGAATTGTTAGGTCATAAGGATGATTTTTATCTCATTATGCTACAGAGCCTAAAAATGGTCAAAAGCCCAAAATGTCTGATTTTTCAATACGGCAGTTTTTTCAAAAAATTTCAAAATGACGGAATTTTTCTAATTTTTGATTTTTATGATAAATCCGCTATTTTGAAATTTTATGAAAAAATAATCGGACATTTGGGCTTTTGTCCATATCTGCTGGGTTTTTTTGGTTATCCCTTTCTTAATAAGTCAACAGATAAAAAATTTAGACAAAAGAGGTCGCTAAAAAGATTAACATGCAAGGGGTTACTGAAAAGTATGTGGTCCGTTCCACATCAATCGTACTGAGTGTGGAAATCATAGTCTCCGATAAAATAAATTTGAAATGAAGCATATAAACATATACTCAAACAGCAAATGTACGTATGCCGTACAACCAAATGTCTGTACGCTGAACAAGCAAACGTATGTATGCCAAATGAGCGAATGTCTATTGCTCATCCATTGGTAAATACGTACATTTGCTGATTCAGTATATGTTTATATGCTTCATTTCAAATTTATTTTATCGGAGACTATGATTTCCACACTCAGTACGATTGATTCAGTTCATTTCAAATTTATTATTTACAGGATACGTATGTGTATAGATAGCTGAAAAATTATAACGCGATCTGTACGTAAATTATAAGGAATTATACCTTGCATAAAGTACTAGTTAGGGTTGCTAGAGTTTTACGGGTACTTTATATAGATAAATTCTTAACTTAGCGTAGCTAAATCGTCGTATACATCCACACAACATAAAATTTAGTACTAGTTAAAACTTGTACGAGGTGTATGCATATATACGAAGGTTTAAACTACGCTAAGTTAAGAGTTTATCTATATAAAGTCACGGTTATGAGTGTCAAAAACTACATTCTAGCATAATTCATTAATAAGTCCAGTCATCCAATACGAATTCAGCATTAATAAAGCAAAATTAAAAAGAAATATAAAAAATTAAGCGAACTAAAGCGACTCTTTCACAGCATTAAATTGAATTTTAGCACATCTTTTGTTCTGTGACAGCATCGAATGTTATCTGCATGTTAAATTATTTTCTAGGACTGTATTCTAATGTTGATAAGATAATACAATAATTAGCATATGATACTAACACGTGTTCAATTATGTTATCAGTCGAGTGCATGTAAGTGTAACATATGTGACATTTTTTCTGTAAACTCAAATACAAAAGGTTACTCGGTTAAATTGTCCATGATAATGTTGTGCAAAAATACATCACTTTTATTGCTATTTTGTGTGTTTGAGAATTTGATTTTTTTTTTCAATGTGAACTACTAATCGGAAATTTTAATACAGGATCTAAGATCTAAACTACTGGCAATATGAAAAAAGCGATTTAAATTACATGAAATGCAAAGAAAAATATATGGATTAAAAATTTACTGTGATTTATCAATTTTGATTTAAATTGTGTCCAAAAGGATTTTTATCTTCTATTTTTTTTATTTATTTAATTCTATTATGGTGGCTGTACTAACCTTATACGATACGGTCGCTTGGTCAACCGAAGCCGATTTATATTTGTATTTTCCAATGGTTTTAAATTCAACTTGAGATGCATCAAATGATGTATAACGCTAAATATATCGTATATTTTGAATTGAATTGGAATAATAGAAGTAACCTGAACGACTAAGTTACAGTTTTTTTAACTACTTTTTTTATTTTTAAATTGTACAAAACACGATCTACTGTTATAAAAGGTAAATATTTTACATAATAATAGAAGACGAACACAATTTGAGGATGGGTTCAAACCAATTTTATATATTTTGACCATTTTCAAAATAAACTAATACTCAACTTTTATATTTCGATTTGTTTTCTTTTATGCCTGACTTACATCCACACAATCTATATCAATTTTTGAAGTAGAAGAAGCTGTCGTATTAGTCTACAGAAAAACAGTTTTTTTTTCATTTTTCATTAAAAATACACATAAAAAGAAAAAGAAAAAAAAGAGAGAAATAATAAAATCAATCAAAACAAGAAAATATAAAAAAAAATACCAGATTAGTTGAAATCTTCTTATTAAAATTAATATTGATTTTTCTGTTTTGTTTATCTATCAAATTATAAAAAATGTGTTTTTTTTATTTTTTTTTAATAGGAAAAACAATTTACACACATTTACTAAGAATTACACTAATTTTTTTAAAAGAGAAAACACTTACTTGAGCCATTGATGGTAGCTGGTCAATGTCGACAAGAGGACATGACGATCTATGTTTTGCCTCGAATTTTGGCTGATATGGTTCTAACATACGAATTTTACCCCATCGATTAAAAAACAATGCAATAGCACCGACCCATAGAATTAATACAAAAATCACTATTAAAGCTTCTTCCGGTCTTACAATTATTTTTGGTTCTAAAATAAAATAACAAAATACAATAAAATTTAATAACTTAATTCTATTTGTATGTTACCATGATACAAAAACCGACACTATAATGATGTGTGAATATGACTTTCATGATATAAGTGTATATTAAAAAAAACCATTAATGTTTACCACAGAGAATATAATTTATTTTGGTTAAAATGTATATTAAAATAACTTCATTTATTATATGAAATGACTCCAGTTGACACTTATTCACTCATTAGAGACTCTTAAAACATGCGGGTTTTTGTCTATTTTTGTCATTTTTAGTAGTATTTGATGAAGAGAGACATTAAATGACACTTCATCAAGAATAATATCATGACAATTTTTTAAGAGTATTTTACAGATAAAAATTAACTCATTTAAATATCACTTTTTGATAAAAAAAAAATCAAAAATTTAATGAAATTTTTAAATCTCAGCGTAGTTTTACGAGGTGGATGAGTTCCTACAAACATTTTTATTCTTGCAAATTGCTGTATTTCCTTTCACTTATTAAAATATTTAATTTTTTTTTTATAAAATAAATTTAAGTAAGTAAGATAAAAATTTTTCAGTCAATGAACTTAATTAGCATCATAAAAGGTTGTGTGTGATTCATATTCCTGTCATATTTTAAGGCAGGTAATTTCATTCAGAGATATTAAATAATAATAAAAATGCCCTTTGGGAATCACGTGACACAAAAATATGAACACTTAATTAATTTTTTTTTCATGTACCTGTGTTTTTCAATGTGAATGCCTTGCCTTTGAGCACACATAAAAAAAATGTTCATTGTAAAACCTTAAATTAATGAGCTGTGAAGAGGTAAAATTATGAGTGCAAAAACATAGGTAATACTGGTAAGTATTAAAAATTAAATCATCCTTAGAGAAAATTTTAAAAAGTATGAAATTAACAGCTCACATAAATAATTCTAAATAAGGAGGCTTAGTAAAGTGTATTTCGATGACACTTTCGAAAAATGTTTGTCACTTCGATTCGTCATTTTAAAGATGAGAACAATAAAGCCGAAAAGGGTGGGCAACGCTCCTTAAACCTTTCAGTAAAACAAAGCCAGGCAGCTCACCATATTTATTTGATTGCAAAATAATTATAATTAACAGTATCTCATTTAACGAGCAAGAATCTTGAAACGTAGACTTAAAATGCATTTCACTTCATTATAGTGAGTAAAAAAAAATCCTTAAAAATGAAACAAGAACAAAAAATTTAAATGTACAAAATATAGAAAATCTTTCTTTCAACCACAAGACAACCAAGAGTACATACTTTAAAAGCAAACCACTTCATTTTACAAACATTTTTACTGTAACATCATCATGTTTCATTGTACATAAGTTTATCAAATACAAGTTATTTATTTATGTATTTTACATGCATACAAAAATTATTCACCAGATTTCTCATGTAAAATAATATTCTACCATAAAACAAGGAGAAACACGATTGATTTAAAGAAAAAATATCTTTTGAGTACCGAATTGTATTTTATTTTTTGTTTGAATCAAATCAGTAGTTAAATGGTTTAAATGAATCAGATGAAATTTACAGGGCGACTTTCAAGACTGCACTCAGGTCATCATTTGGGCCCATTATGCATCATTATCATGATGCGAGGGACTTAGCTTTTATTCTGTCATCCCAAGCAGTCGTCAATTTGAGACATTAACTCAAATTTAGATAAAAAGAGGCATTTGAGATAGTAAAGTTTCATGGCCTAAGCGAGAATCGAACTGCAAACATTAAGGTTGATGCTGTTGTTGTAGCGGCATTGTCAGATAGAAGACAGGAGAAGAAGTGCCATTTGTAATCCTAAGAACTTTGTTATCTTAATGGAATAGGACTAGAGGTCTTTGGTCGTCAGGCTAATAGGATGACTTTAAGATTGATAGTCCAACACGCTAACCACTGTTCACTGTAAGTTGGAAACTCTCCGCAGTACAAAGTGATTTGGTCCGCAGACCGAGAACTTTGTTTTTTCGTTTATAGTTTGAATAAAATATTTATCGCATTTCTTGTTCATTTGTATAAAAAAATTTATTATCATGAACACTGATGTAGTCCACATATATTATGCGGGGTGGTTTGCAGGGCGTACCCAACCTAGAGTGTTTCGTACAACCCCCTTATTGTTCATTTAAATACAAATGCGCTTATAAAACCATTTATAACCATCTTTCATTCTTTTAAAATACATTTTCATATTTATTTTGCGCTTCATTGTACTCGAACAAACATTTTAGAATAAAAATTCTTCTTGCATCCTTTGCTCTTGTTGCACTGACATGTCATCACCTGCCGTAGAAAAGGAAATAGATAAAGGAAACAAAAGGAAATATCTTTTTTAAATAAGAATTTCCGTACGTGTCAAAATGTAAAGTGATTTTTTGAATCATTTTTCCTGCTGTAAATGTGCATTTTTTTATTTCGTTTTTCCTGTTTGTTGTTTTTTAATGAAACAATTCAATGAATACTTTGAATAGTGTATGAACGGAAATATTTTCATTCATTGAAATTAAAATATTCAGCCTACAATAAAAATGAAAAAAAGAGGAAGAGAAAAATGCAAATGCAACTTTTTTTGTGTGTGTTTGTTAAATTGTTATTCATTTATTTTTTTATTATTATTATTTAAATATCTAAATGGGATTGAAATCAAAAATGTAAATAAAATCAGAAATTAAAATTGAATGTATGTTGTACTTAACATATAATGGAGACGTCTGGTTATTTGTAATCATATTATGTAAATTGCACGTCTATGTATTAAAGTAATGATAATTTATATCAGCATAACACGTAAAACCAATATATACTTCATGAAGAGAATTGCGTCGCCTTATTTTTCTACATTTTTATATAAATATAATAATAATAAACTATATAAAATAATGACAATAATTTATAATAACAGTACAGCTGTTTCATGTCTTTTTTGAATATGGATTCCATTCATTCTAAGTTTCATACTAACTTTTAAGCGTTGCTCTCATCAAATGGTTTTCACCATTTTCATATAAAAATTTTCATAAGTATTTCGCACGATGAAACTATAAAAACGCTTTGTGTTGAGCGTGTGATAATCCAAGAAATTTAAATTAATAAAAATAGTGATATTATAAGAATGTTTTAATCTCAAAGTTTCCCTGTTCTTGATTTAATTTTTAACCGCTTTTAATACACTTTTACGAAAAAAAAACATCAGCTAAGTGTGCAAAAAAGGTCTTTTATCTCATTGTTATACATTTCAGCATATTTTGTGTTAAAAAGGCGTTTAAATATAAATAATGATAAGTTTTGTCTTATGTTTTTTTTTATTATGCTATATACGTGAGACATTACAATAAATTATGACTTATGACACCAAATAAAAATCCTTATTTGTTCTACTTTTATTTGTTTTTCTTTAGTATTTTGGTAATTTGTGTCAGTTTCCATGGAACAAAATGAAATAAAAGATGAATAATTACCTGTGGGAATACTGGTATCATTTACAAATGTGGGATTTGGTGAATTTGTCATTGTCTCATGTACCTCTACTATCACTTCTGGTCCACCGACCCATCCAGTATCCCATTCTATAATCACAAAATTTATTTTAAAAAATATATCAGTAAAACATTAAAAAATGATAATAATGGGGTGTTAACCTTGAAAATAAATAAAAGTGAATCAACACAAAAGTATAATGTGGGATTTTATAAATTATTTATTTCCATTTCATTGTTCTTTATTTTCTTAAATGTTACCTTTTATTTGTTATTATTAATATATGTGTATATAAAAAAAAACAATGATTGGATTTGGGATTTAAAAATAATTGATTTGTCTAGTCGCTTTCACTGTAAATAACATTGTGACACAATTTTTCCAATGAAAATAAATTCAATTATACGAAAATGCACTTTCAGTAATTGAACAAAATTTGAATTTGATTTAAAATCTTTTTTCTCATCTTAAAAAAATGTTGGAAAACACGTTTCACTTAAGTCACTTCAAAATTTTATATCTTTATTACTGCAGGCAGATCAATAACGAATGTACATAAAGGTAATTCAAAGAAAAGTTTATTTGATATCTTCTTGAATTTAAATGAATTTTTAATAATGTCACAACTGAAATGGAAACAACGTGAATTGGTTTAAATATTTTTTGTGAAAAATACCAAAAAAAAATCAAAAATAAATCCCTTTGCTCAATTGCTTTGTTTTTCCTTCAAAACAATTATTTATGGAAACAGTTACATGAACCATCATAAAGATTAGTTACCTGCTGTGATTTTCGATTTATTTTGTTGTGCAATATCTTGTGAATCCAGTTTTGTTCTGTAATGAAAAGAGAAATCAAATTGATAATTTTTTATTTTATTTATTTATATTTTTTACATAAAATGAGTTTTTTAAACCAGTTAAAAAAAGAAATATCCCTCAAAATAAAACTAAAAAGAAGAAAAATATATTTAAAAATAAGTAAAAAGTGACAGCATCTCATTTGTGTGAAATTTCATTCTATAATGACAATGATGAAGAATAAACTCTTCAAATTATTTTAATGTTTTTTGCCTTCATCTCGTTAATAAGATTTAAAAAGTTTAAAGAAAAAAAAATAGATTATCTAATCCATAATAACAAAGAAAAGTTCAAGAAAAGCATAAAAATGAGCATTGAGCATAAAAAATGAGCTCATTAGTCTTAATTTTATACTTTACTATTTATTTTTAGAAAAAAAAACATTATTTTTTTATTCAAATAATGGATGAAACAAAGTAATATTATTTTAAAACGTTTCTTGACTTTTCTTGTGTCCTCAAAATGTATTTTTTACCATTTATAAAGCGATTTAGCCAACCCACTGTGCATTAAAGTTCTTCAACCACAAAAAAAAACTTTAATCTAAAAAGAAAAATCCTTTTATTCCTTTTCTATGGCTCATGATTTATATGCACACTTACATCTATTAAATTCACTCTTTTATTACTAAGAATTGTGGTTAAAGTCAGAATAAGACATTTAAGACCATTAGTACGTATTTTTCTATTTGTAATGAAAAAAATATTCTGGATAAGATTATATCAGAACTTAACAATATTAAAAAAAAAAGTAATATCTTAGTTAAGGCGTTGAAATTGAAGCTTTAAAATTTATGATTATTTTTGTTTTTCAAATGTAATCTTAAACGTATTACAAGATTTTCCTTGAATAAAATAAAATTAATTTTTTTCGTTGTAATCTTCTTTCTTTTAAAGTATTTCATAAAATTTTAACATTGTGGTGAGAACAAAAACAAAAAAAAAAATATATTCATTCATAAAATTTTACTGTTATACGTCTTATTATACTCAAAACGTATCATTTATGCATTGTCTGGTAACAACGCAGTTTATTTTTATATGGTGTCATGGATATGATCTTATTAAGATTTTGTTACACTTAAATATCATAAGTTATGCGTATTAAAAATTTTCCTTCACATTTTAAAAGGAGGCACATTTGCATGATAATAAATTAAGAATGCTAATTAAAGCTTTTATAATGTAAATTAAAAATATGTTAATTAAATTCAGTCTTTTTTTACTGGCATGTAATATTAAAAGTGATATGAAAGAGTAGAATTATTTTGTTTACCATAATTCAAAAAAAAATGAGATCAAACTACAACGTTAAACTATTATCAAATAACTTTTTTTTCACCCGGTCATCTCGAACCATTAAATTATGAATGAAAATTTTCACAGAAAAGTCAAACAACAACAAAAATACTAGACAGACAATCACTTTCTTATCTTAATTATGAATCCACAAAAGCATTTTCTTTTTTTTTTTTAATAAAATCGTATTTATTATACTTATAAAAGAGGATTATTGTTAATTGTTATGACGGATACAAATTATGCCCTAAAGCTTATCTTTTAATCATCCTTGTTCATTAATAAATTAACATGGATTAAATTTTACTTTTATGGGAATAACCTTAAAACAAGAAAAAAAAATAAACATTGTTTTAGGAAAGTATAAATTTGATTCTGGAAAATTCCATTAAAATCATAAATGTTAAGATAGTGTTAGAAGTGATAGAAGTCATACTTCTTGATTTTAAATGAATTTTGTATAATTTGTGTAGACGTGAGAAAAATATAATTATGATAAAATATCCATATATTTCATTATGTTAAACGACAATCAAAAACACTAAGTCAAAAACGTCACGCAAACGACTGTTGGTGATTACGCGGGAAAATTTAATTTTTCAATATATCTTTTACGTATTTTACGCCTAAGCCGTGAAACCTTCTTGCAAATTGACGAATTTTGTAAAACCGCGAAAACTTTCATAATCATAAAAATTTCAGAATTTTTAAAAAACTACGAAATTTTGATACACCACTGATAGCTGCAATTTTTTAAATTCCCAGTTTTCCACGGATTTAATAAATTGCGCGGTCACTGTAAATCTTACAATTTTCCGTGGTTCAAAGAATTCTGAAAACTCTGCAAATTTACGCAATCTTCCGAGATTATGCAGGATAATTCCACAACTTATTATTTAATAGTTAAATTTTCTGAAAATTAATACAATTTTCAAGATCGTATTTTTTAAAATAAACTTCAACATTAAATGCTAATGTTAAAATAAGAATTCCAGTTATTTCTAGATTCTCCATAGATAGTTCACTCATATAAACTGGAAATTCTTCTGGTTCAGGTTTATTCAGTTATTTCAATTTTAAATTTATAGATCATTGCGTATTGAAATTTTTCTATTAAATATTGATCTGGCTAATATTTTATTCATTACTGCTTCAATTATAATAAATTTTAGATATGCTTGGAATAAAATAAAATCTAAATGTTTTTTTGTTCTAATTAAAATACTCTCGAATCTCAAATCAATTTTATTAACTCTCACTTTTTCCAATTTTTCCTTAATTTCATTTGCAAAGGGTTGATTATTTTTGGGTGTTAAAGCTATACAAGCAAAAAGTTGACTATGGTTTGGATGGCTGAATTGATTTTTGAACTTAGACTTTCAGATAAGTACCTCTAAAATTCTACTTAATTCGGCATGAATTTTTTTGCCATGACCATTAATTACAAGAGGTATCTGAGATCAGCCTGTGATTGTTCTGGATTTTGAATGAAGTGAAGTCAATCAGCGTTAGTCTCTCTAGCTATATCATATGCTTTGTTTTCAAATTAAATTATTTTTATTATGTCCAAATTTAGAAAAATTTCAAATTTAACGTCGCCAGCGCCAAGCACTGCATCACGTATGCGGAATGAATCGCCAGGGACCGTGCGTGATTTCCAGGGCTTTTTCAACTTACAGTGTAAACAAATACATTAATTTCACCTCCCATGTAGTTTCTAAATGTTTTATTAATTTTATCTTGTTAACAAAAGTGTCGACCATAAATACTTTCATTAAACGTTCTCTACTTGTTTTTATTTCAGAGTTTTATTCATAAAATTCGTGACCATATTTTCCACACAAAATCAAGCATAAAAGACACGACTTAATTAGTATTCAAGAGACGTTGTTAGTAGTTAATATTTTTTAACATAAAATGATAAAATAAAGACGTTTAAAGGTGTTTTATACATTTTTAATGCATTACAAGTAATAAGTTTAAGAAAATTAAAAAGAAAAATTAAAAATTTAGAAACTTTTATGAAAAGCCTTTAATTTTTTTTTTAAATTTTTAATAGAATCAACATAATTAAATTTTTTCATACAGAATCACAATGATTTTCATTTTCACGACTATGCACTTATGAAAATACACATGAGAAAATATTAACACAAAACTTTTGAAGGAAGCATATTTTATATTTATTATTACAAACCGTGTTAAGTTGAGTATCTTATGTCTTTCTTAAGTGAAAAAGATAATAAATTAGTGGTTTAAGGGGTTTTGCCTTCATATTCACTTTTAAAAATGATTATTTGCCCTCATCAACCCACTTCTCCTTACATTTTGAATGGTAATAAAGAAAAAAATTGAGATGTTACACAAAAAAAGAAAACCTATTAACACCTAATTTATGATGAAAGGTTGGGCTTTTAAAATAAACATTAAACGCATCAGTATCGTTAAAAAATAGAGCTAATCTGTATTTAACCCCTTGAATCTAACCATGACTGTTTCCTTTTAACGGACTACTCCATTAAAGTCTTGTTTTACAATCAACTTGTAAATACTCACAGTAAAAAATAATGAACAATAATAAAATTTTCTAAAAGCTTGAATCAAAGAGTGAATTTATATCCAGTTTAATAAATAAAACCGCTTACAGGTATGATAAAATACAAAATTTATGACGTGGAAAGATCAACAGGTTGGTAATAATGTGAAACTATTGTGTTATAAAGTAAAATAATCTTTATCATTATTGTAAATCAGTTGAACAGAGAAAATGCAATAATAAAAAAAATGACTATCACTGAAATTTATGCACAGATAGAAAAATATTTACTTAATGTGTTCGATATTGAATTATTTTCCATTGAACAGATGCACATTATTCAATCAGGCTAAGATGTAAATTGGAAAAGTTTTTCAATCAGTTGATTTCATTTGATTAAAAAAATAAATTGAATGAAAAGGATTTTGATAACATTCAAATAATAATAATCAAACATGTACTCAAAAACTTTTCTCTTTAATATATTTTTTTCAAATATTGGAGTATTCAAATGAAAGGTTTTTTTTCTGTTTGTGTTGTCATCTCATTTAAATTCAACATGATTGAAGATGAAGTTTTTATAAAATGATAATATCCCAGGACACCATTTGTTTACGTGCTTAAATTAAATGTGCAAACAGAGGATTGCAGATTACGCTTTTGTTCTTATAAGGTTTAAAAATTTGTTTTAATGGCATTGAGCAATTTTTTTCTTTTTAAATGAGAAAAGTTAAAAGACGTGAAATAGAGTTATAAGAAAAAAAAATGAAAACTGATTTAGTCGATGATATTCAAATTTCATTAGTCGTTAGAATATGATGCTGTAAGATTCTACTCATTATATAAATTTAAAGAGAACGGTTTATAGGAAAGCAAGTCAAAATATCAAGATATTACATTAACGACACTAATTTTCCTTTTATTTCAATATTCTTTTAACATTTTTAATTTAATGAACATGAAAAGAGAATACAGTTAAAATTTTATCAAATTCAAAACAGAAGATATCATGTCATATGTGTGTGTGCCTGTGTCTGTTTGCGTAATTTTAACATCTCACATGTGTTCATCAAGGAAAAATTTCACACACATTATACAAATATTTGAATAAACATATAGCACAACAAACCACCAAACACGTAATCAAAATAAAATCGAGCATCATGCAAAAATAATGTTATAAACATCAAATAACATGTGACAAAAAAAAAGTTTCAGATGCTTGTTTAAAAAAAAGCCTAAAATTCGTTTGGATACATTTAAAACCACTTCCATTCCCTTTTGAAAGAAAATGTAAAAAAAATTGTTAGAAAGATCATCATAAATTTTTATTTGAATAAACTTGATAATCATCTTCTTTTTGTATATGATTCTGACAAAAATGCCTCTAGGAATTTTGAATTTTCAAAGTAATCATGATATGAAAAATAAGATTAAATGTTTCTTTGCAAACATTTACATTTGCACGGCTCATAAGAGTTAAAGTTTCATTTTAATTAAAAATTAAATTTTTGGAATTTTATGTGTTTAGAAAGTTTTTGTATTTGATCAAAGAAATAGTTATAAGCCATACTAAGTAAAGAGGCGAATAATGGAGTTATTATTAATTATATTTTGTTTGAAAACTTTAAATAAGTGAATGAATTTTTTCATCTTCAGGCCAAACCTCTATATTTAGTAATAAAATTCAAAATTTATTTACTATAGATAAAAAAAAATCCTTAAAGGTCCTGTAACAAATTAAGTTTTAATTAATTTTCTTTACCCTGTCGGGAGAAAACTTGATCTTATCTATAACTCCTCAATTTTAGGAGCTAAACTCCTGAATATTACTTTACTTTACTCCTGAACGTTAGGAGCTTAGGTCCTAAAATTCAGGAGTTTTCTTCCGACATGGTAAAGAAAATTAAATAAAACTTTTTTAGCTATAGTAGATAAATTTTGAATTTTATTACCAAATTAGGACATTAGGAGTTAATTCCTGAAAATTAGGAGTTTACTTTCGACAGAGTACTAAGGATATATTTTGAAATTAAATTTATAACTTATCAAGATAAAGAAAAAAAAACAAAATTATAAAAACTAGATGGCGTGGAAAAGTGCAATTGGATAAGATCCAGTGGCAAAAGTTAAATTTGATGTCAATTGATGTTAAATCAGTAAACCTTGATGTCCTGGAAAAATAAGAAGGACAACACTCTACGCTTCCGTTTTTTTACATTATAATATATCTAATCAAAGTTTTCCAGGTAAAAAGGTGTAATTTTAAGGGATTAAAAAACTTTTGAATACATTTCAATTTTTTGTTACGTATTTTGTTCCTTATCAGTTTTAAGACAAATAAGGTATTTTCTTAATTACACAAAAAAAAGGTTGAAACAATTTTTCGAGTGTTATCTCCAAATTCTTAAGTTAATGAAAATGATGTTTTTTAAATACACCTTAACTTCAAAATATTCGATTAACCACCATGCAGCGCCAGGTAGCAAAGTACCCATAGTTCGAGTCGACATGTAAACGACCTGTAATTGATATCCCTAAACTACAAGTTGACAATGTCCCGCAGACCACCCCGCATTTTGGGCATAGACTAAAAGAATGCCTATAATACTAGAATTTTTTCCAAATTAAATGGAAATGCGATAAAAATTTCAATTTTTAAATGTCCTGTAAGCGTCAATCAAAGATCTCGGTGGGCACAACAAGTTAATTTGTACTGCGGGGCGTTTTCAATTTTCAGTGTATGGACAAGTTTACTAACGAGCGGAACTTGGCGATTTCTAATAACAGTGTATGAACGAATTTTCAACTCTGATTACACATTTTAAATAAATAGGATAAAAGACTCTATTAAATAAATTAAATGGAAAAACAAATAAAATAATTGAATGTAAAAGGGACTCACACTGTGCTTAATAAATACGGAAACACAATTTTTATTTCATTTTAAAGTGATTTTCTACGATTAAAGTTTGTCTTTGATGTGAAAAGGACTTCAATACAAAATTCTCTACTGTTTTTAAAAAGTACTTACAAAATATTAACATAGAGTTTTATTTCAGTCACGATTCTCAGAAATATAATGGATTATTTACTCAATTGATTTTCTTTTCTTCACTTTTTTTTAACAAAATCATCAAAAGCTACAAATATTAAATACTTACTAAGGCAGATGTACAAAGAAAAATTTTTAAGGACCTTAATATTAATATATTATAAGATTAGTACAAAATCTTTAAATTTCACAAATTAAAAATATAAAAGTTAAACAAAAATATTTACAATGAAATAGCTCTGAAATAATTCCATAAAATTTCATGTATCATTAAATATTAAAAATTTTATTTTTAGCACACACTCAAATATTTTGAATTTTCATCCTTTTTACTATTTATTGTCTAAGTTTTTACAACATTCACCGGTTTTTAATTCAAAAATACTCATACCATTATTCAACATATTCTTAAATTTCAAACCGAAATTTTGTTACAAAAGATGTATATTTAATTTCTTTATTATTATCGTTATTATCATTCTAACTCATATTTGATGTTTGATTTTGCCTTTTTGTTTAACTTGTTGCTCTTTTTGTTTTATTAAAATTATATTTACCTCCTTTTTCATCATAAATAACCGTACAGACTGAAATGAAATGATGCGAGTTCGTAATATTTCTCATGGTTTGCCATGCAATGAATTTTTAAAATGTTTTCTTTGCCTACGAGGTATTTAATAATTTTTTTCTCTACAACTTGTTTGTGTAATTTGAAAAGTTTTTAGAATAATGATTTTTTTTTTAACAACAGGAAAATCTCAAATTAATCAACGTGAGACCTGATCACGTGAAAAAATTAAGTTGAGGCGTATTTTAAACACAGAACTTAATTAGTTACAAATATTATATTACAAATAAAGTCTTTTAAAATTTCTTTTGAATAAAAATGAGACTTAATTTCATTATGAAAGAAAAAACTTTAATAATGTCTTTAATATCAATGTAAATAATTCATATTTGTATGACTCTTAGAGGACAAGGCCAATGTCATTCTACACTTTTTCTATCCATGCTATTTCTCTATATTAAAAATCTCATGCAGTCATTAAATGAAAATAATAATGCATCGTCATACGCTTTTCTCTTATTATTATTATTATTATCATCATCATTTTTCTTTCCATACTGAACCATAAAAGGATTAAAAAACTACACAATGTTGGTCGTCGTTAACACTTCCGGCTGTTATAAAATTACATTACTGGGAAAATTGTATTTCATATCCCTATCGACACATTTTATTTCATTGAAAAAATGCCAACTTTGCTTTGTTATAACAACATAAAATGCAAGAAATTCTCTAAAGGGATTTTTTTATTATTGATTTTATTGAAAAATAAAAGAGGGAATAACGTTACTCATTTTTCACTGTTACTCTTTAACTTTGTTCTTTTTTATGTAAATATTTTCACATAGTATTAAAATTATTATCTGTATGAATAAAATTATTATTATTATTTTTTTTAAAAAAAAGTGCAAGGCAATGCTGATAATAAATAATGAAAGGTTTTTGAGTAAACTAGATATTGTATGACATTGTAAACAGAGTAAAAAAAAAATTAAACAGTATTCAGTAAACATTGCAAACAAGACGAATGTCATTATATGATTTTTCATTTTTTTTACTTGCTTTATGTGGGTGGATTATTTATTTATAGAATTTATTGATTGGATTTTAAAGCCATTTTTATAACATTGACTTACAATGTAATATTGATTGTTCATAATTTTATCGTGACAAACCTCTTTCACAGCATTCAAAGTCATTCAATTTAATTTGAACTCACTTTTCTTGAACTTTTTTGTTCACTCTTAATTGATAGAAATTTTGGGTTTAAAATACGCCTCAACATCATTTTTTCATGTGATCACGACTCACTTTAATTAATTTGGGATTTTCCTGTAGTTGAAAAAATTAATCATTATTCTAAAAACTTTTTAAATTACACAAACAAGTTGTAAAAAAACTGAATAAAGTTGCTCGTAGACAAAAAAAAACATTTTAAAACTTCATTGCATAGCAAACCATGAGAAATACTACAAACTCGCATCATTTCATTTCAGTCTGTACGTTTATTTAAAAAAATAAGAAAGGTAAATATATGTTTAATAAAACAAAAAAGCAACAAGTTAAACATAAAGGAAAAATTAAACATCTAATATGAGTTAGAATGATTAAATTAATAATAAAGAAATTAAATAAACATTATATTTTGTAACAATGTTTTAGTATGCAACTTAACCCTTCAATGATAAGCTTATTTATGATGAGTAAACTTTGAAGAGCTCGTGGATCTTGACATCGCAAAATATTTAATTTTTTCTCCAAATAAAATTTCGCCCGTGCGCCCGACTAATCATATATGATAAGAAAAATGAAGTCCTGAAAATCCTATCAAAATCCATTTTTTTCAAAATTTTTCAAAAAAATTAGTTCAAGAATCGGAGTTTCTCTTCTCAAAAAACCCAAAGATCTTTTTATCTCCATTATTTCATAATTCATGCATTGAAGGGTTAAGAAATAAAAACTGATGATGATTGTAAAAAATTAGAAAATAAATAGTAAAAAAGAAGAAAAATTTAAAATATTTGAATGTGTGCTAAAAATAAAATTCTTATTTTTTAATGTTACATGAAATTTTTTGAAATTATTTTTCTCAGAACTTCTAACATGACGGAATATATATTTCATTGCAAATGTGGTGAAGAAATCTATGTAAAAGAAGAAGACGGTGGATTTCACTGTCCTAATTGTGGACATTATGAGGGTAATTAATATTTTAACAAAACACAAGACTTGCTTTTAATTTTCACAAACTTTTTTTTTCTAGGTAATGCACCATAATTTGAACTGTTGGACATGCAAATTTTTTAATGATACTGATAATGAAGAATGATGAATTTATTACGGCATCAGCACCTTTTTGATATGTAGGGGAGAGAGGGTAACATTCACGCATGTTTTTTCAAATTATCAAAATAACTAATAAAATTAAATAAATTCTAAAAACTTCTGTGTTAAAAGCTTGGTTATTGTGTTTATTTTAAAAGGCTATAAGGGTTTTTCGGATAACTTCCAGGTTATCGGTGCCAGATTGATATTTCTAAACGAAGTCAAAAACGTGAATGTGCCCCAAGGGGTGGGTACATTCGAATTTTAGGGTGAGGTACATTCGTTTCATACAAATTCTTAGGTATTTAAAATAATTATTAATAAAAATCGTTGAATCTGCGAAAGAAAATATATGTGGAAGAGATATAATTTGTAAATTATCTAAAATGTTTGTGTTTTCAAGCTTGAAATATCGAAATGGATGTGTCATCAAAATCGGGGTATAACTCATCATTTTTTGGGTTTTGTGGATTAAAATCTCATAATTTATGTTAAAAATGATTAAATGTGGATTAAATCACTATTTTTAAATGAAAAAAAAAATTCAGCAAGAAAAATTTTTTTTCTCATATATTTATATGGATGAATGTGCCCCACTTTTGAATGAGTGAATGTGCCCCATCACATATTTCACAAATCAACACTAATTAAAACTCCAAAAACCATAAAAACTTAAAAAACCCCATGGATACTAAAACTTTACATTTTTAACTCCCTTTAAAGTATAAAACTCATTAAATATATAAATTCTTCACGGATAAAAAATAAAAAATTTAATTCGATGAAATTTACTTTGCGGCCATTTTGACGATTTGGTTTTTATTTTGCAAAATGGCGGAAAATTTTGTTCTACTACTAAAGCGAATTTTTTTCCATCAAAATATCTTTCAAAATACTATCTTTTGGCATCATTTAATTTTTTTTTTTATTGGTTAGTAGCAAACTAGAAGGTGTGTGAATGTTCCCCGCCAGCGAATGTTCCCCTCTCTCCCCTATATATAGTTTTTCTACGCGTGGAATTCGATGTGAGTTAAATTTATGTAAACAACAAATTATATGCACAATAGTTTGACACTAAAATATTTATTTTAAAGAAATAAACGGTAAAAATTTTCAATTGTATGATTTAAAATTAAAATTGAGTGACTGAAACGTCAGAAATTTCACGGCATACAAACATATTCGTTTCCAATAAAACTTACAATATTTATTTGTATTTTTTTATTATTTACTTTATTTACAATATTAATTTTGTTTTTGTTTATAAGTGAAAAAGATAGGTCAGTAAGTGTTGATAAATTAATGAAATGCCGGATTGGGTACTGACAGCCCCTCTAGTGGCAGATAAGTAAAGTTCGTTCTCAAATGTGTACTTTTTTAATTTTAAATGTATGTCAAACAGATGTAATTATTACGTCATACAAATTTATTTTAAAATAAAAGTTATTCTGTAATGCATATGCAAGACTCACAGAAATGAGCAATGAAGATACAGAAAATATTGATAGAACATATCAATTGAATTGGGTGATCTTGAATTTCCCATCAAATTGGATGACATAAAAAAATAATAGAGGAAAAGGCAAATAACAGTATTCCAATTGACGATTCCGGACTTTCAATTAGTTAGTTGAAAAATCCTGCAGTTATTAAGTTCAGATCCATTCTGATTGAAAATCTAGAACTGAATGATGCTAAATTGCAGATACACAGATATTTATATGGAATTTTTACGTACAGAACTTACTTATGAGTGTACACTGTACGAGTGTTGTACTGTGCGAGTACGAACCAGGCACAGGTGTCAGATGAATGGTTCAAATTATGAGTCATAGAGAATGAAACTCAAAATAGTAAAAGATATAAACATAGTTTGGCAAATATGAAACAAAAAACACTTGTTTATCATTTTTAAACGATTTTATTTTTATTGTTTTTTTTCCATTAGGTTATTTACATCTAATGCTATATCTAAGGAGTTTTTAGCAAATTTCGTTAATTTTTTATGTGTTTGGTAATATTGGATTTCAGAGTGCTTAATGATTCGGAGGAAAAACTATGCGAAAACCTCCCCGAATCAAATTGCGACAGTAAAAATGCCCAATATATTGGATTTTTATATTTTGCTTCAAATTAATCCCATTGAAATGCACGTTTCTAAAACGTTAAATTTTTTGATTTTTTTCGATTTCTAATTTTACAAAGAAAAATTGCAAGAAAAACAAGGAAGTTGTAATTTATTGTTTGATTTCTGAACTCTTTTTCTAATTCATTGAACAAGTTTCAATTTAGTTTTTCATTTTATGTATTTTTCATACCTTTCATGAGTTGAAATTGTTTAATGGATACAAAATAAAGGAAATAAATTAATTTTTTTTCATTCTTTTTAATTTTCTATGCAATAATTTAACATTCGACAGTCTTTTTTACTTTAATCCGCAGGTTGTACCAAAAACCATTTCGTTAATTTTTTATTTGTGTTTGTGGCAGAAAAAAAAACGTTTTAATTTTTTTTGAGACTTAAAATAACATTTTAAAAGTATAAGTGGCATAGTCATCATCAAAATTGGCACAAAAAATTCCTTTATCGCCGATTAACCACAAATGACAAGTTCTTGATGTCTTTTTTTTTGGCAACGAAAAATAAACTTTATACGACGCTCCCTTGTCACATTTTTTACAGATAAAAAATAAATTGTTAAAGAAAATCAATCAAATGCACATGGCGTAATTCACATCATAATCATCATCAACATCATCCAATTGGATTTCCAATTTTTATTATTTTTTTGTATGTTTTAAAGAAAAAAATTAATGGAATTTTTCTTGTAATCGAAGGCCTTGAAAATTGTCATATTTTCTTAAATTTCTCAATAAATCATCTAATTTAAAGACAAAAAAATATCAAATATTTGATCATTGTCTGAATTAAAAATTGAAGAAAGTCGGATTCAATGATAAATTATCATCACATCAAATTTGTGTCAGACTAAATGTAAATGGCACATTTTGTCCGAACAGAAAATCATAAAATTTTACACATGTATTATGTGGTCAAAAATGAAGGTTTGTTATTGTTTTCAAAAAAATAAATAAATATTTTTATGTATGTGGAAAAGCAACAGATTTTTCTGACAAGTTAATAAGGGAAAATGGGTCATCATTATTATTTTTTTTTCTATTATGATTTTTATTGATTTTATTATTATGAGACATGATTAATCAATAATTTTGATATCCGTTCAAAGGAATTAGATAAGTTTTTTTCACTTGTTTATCATTTTCAGATTGTTTTTCATCTGTGCCAAGTAAATGATAAAAGAATGAATAAAAACAAAAGTTTCTTATTTTCTGTTATTTTTTCATTTGTTTAAGAATTCTCTCAAAATGCATTAAGAGATTGGGTTCTTTCATGATTACAGTTTATCAAGAAAATAAAAGTAATTTTTCTTAATGAACTTCTTTATTATCATATTTAACATCAACAGCTCGATTTTCTTTTATTGCAAAACACATCTAGAACTACGACTTTAGTTTTTTTATTCCACTCTTTATCTTGACTATTTTCTTTCTTGTATGTTGTTTTTAGCGCATTTCATAAAAATGCCGGTATTGTGGGCGGTCATGCTGTCCTTCTGTGCCAATATATGTCGTCACTAATTGGAATATGTCGCCAATCATTGAAAAATGTCACCAATCATTGAAAAAGTGTCACTAATCATTGAAAAAATGTCGTCAATCATTGAAAAAATCTCGCCAATCATTTAAAAACGATATTTTAACTGAAATAACAATAAACTAAAATTTGTAGATTGCTTTCAGGCATTTTAGTTCAGTCAGACATTGTTGATAAAATTGCATAGAATCTATGCATAGTAATGCGCTCGTGTATATTGTTCAAGATCACGTTCTAATATTTTTTTTGTATTTTCTCATAGAAACACAAAAACTGCTTCGTAGTTTTTCGTTTAATATCTCTTCATTATTCACACAATTACGACTATTACGAATCTTCCACGTTGAAATCTTAATCAACAAAGTAAATTAACCACACATAAATAATAATCAACTTGGAAAAATTCTCAGAAAATGTGAATGAATTGATGTAAATTAATTACTACACGATTCCTTTAAATGATAAGATTAAATATACATCTTAATTAAAAGTAATGACCGGCTTAAATCAAGAAAAATTATGTTCAATTAATCACTGTCATTCATGTGATTTTTAACAAATCATGGTCCACATTCAATACAGAAATATACTAAATTTTTGAAATAGAATACAAAAACATAAATTTAAATGGCATCAATTTATTGCATAAAATTGCACTTCTTCAATAAATTTTTTATCACTGCACTAAATATCATAAAAAAGTTCATAAAATTGATCTTTAATATTTCTCTTTAAATGGAAAATAATGTGAAAAATTCAATGAATTGAAAATTATGAGAATGAGATTTTATGATACAAATCACTTAGGACATCAATGAAAAATTAAAAAGCTATAACAACAATTATTGGAATTTATTTTATTTCAAGAGAATAAATGAAAACTTTAATAATTAATTATTAAAAGTCATTATAATGTTTAATTGATTTTCTTTGAAAACATTTTTATTATCGATTTATTATGATGAGGATTGATAAAATATAATATTCATTGAAGTGGCTTTTATACAAAATACCAGGCGTTTCCATTTTCTTGAATAAACTTATTCAATTTAACCAAATTACGTTAACAAGCTCAAAATTCGTCTCATGTTCTGATTTTTCACAAGAATTTGATTCATATGAGCCTTTATGACAAGAGGCACGTGCCCAAATTCATGTTTGTATGTAAATATTTACAAATTTTCCTTGAATTTATACCTTGTTAGCATAATAATTTATAATTCATGAAATAGTAATAAAAATAAAGTGTGATCAATAACTTTCCCATGTTTATTCAAATAATTTAACATAAGAACATTTTCCTTATTATGTTTTATTATTAGAATTTATGTTAATTTGGTAAACAATACTATTAATACTGTTATTTCACCATAAAAAAATAGCGATAAGAAGCAGTATAAGACGTAAACAACTTTTATGACTTTATTTTTCTACTCAATTCAAGTGATATTTAATGAAATTCATATTATGACGCGTAAATCGAATAAAAAATAAATCATTAAATTACTTTATTCAATTTAATTTGTAATGATTTCATGGTTCATTAAAGATATATTTTTATTTTATTGATGAACTTAACTTCAAATATCATTATAAAATTTCTGTCAATCTCTCTTATCAAGACAATTAGAATTTTAAATCACTCAACCGTTTAAAAAAGCGCATTTCGATGAAAAACGTAGATGTTTATTTCGTTTCTCTGGTGCTACGTTCAATTTTTAAAATGAACCTGTTGAAGAATATTTTTCCAAGTTTCTCTATCTTGCTTTTGATGTTTCCAGTTTTGCACTCCTAATGTTCGCAGGTGGTGTTGAATGTCATTGATCACCTCGCCTTGCAGCACCCAATACATGGACGGCTTTCAGGAACCTTCAAAATAGCGCAGCTAGCGTTTGGTCGGGGTCCATTCCATAGACCGAAAGGCCTACCCATCGAAGTCTGTTGAATTTTATAGTTGCAACTATGTTTAGCTCTGCATACAACCGCTCTAGTTAAAAAATATTTTGCTAGAAAGGAGTTATAGGACTTTTTTGTTTTCGTTTCATCAACAAAGGGCGTATGTCAGAAGGTTTTCATGCATTTTAATGAAAAATTAAATGTCATTGAATAATTATAAATACTTTGTGGAATGACGAATTTTAACATGGGAAGAGTCTTTTTGTTTTGAAAATTTTGACTTTTCAAGATGGCGATCGAACGAATATTTGTTCAAAAAGATTGATCAAATATTAAGAAAGTTATGTAAAAAATACGAAAATTAAAGATGGCTCTCTAACTGGCAGCCATCTTGAAAAAATTAAAATCCAAAGATACCAAAACGGTAGGTACAAAAAGACCTTTCAATCCTCATAATTTAATGAAATTTAAATAAAGAATGAAGAAAAATATTTTTTATATGACCTTTGTAACGTTACGTTCAAAAATTTCAGCAGTCATATAATGAAATTTTTTTTTCTAAAATCGTTATTAGACCGAATTAAGACCTAAAACTTTGCACACATATGTGCTTTCTGATGAAGATTCAGAAAATCAAAAAATCTATAAAAGGGCGTATATTTCACATTCGCCACTTGTTTATTCCCTCTACGATATGTGACTCCCATAAACCATTCATGAATTATTTCCAGAGTGTCAGATATACAAATTGTCTTTTAAAATCAGATTCTTAAAATCCATTTCAGCAAAAAAAGAAGAGACAATGTGTGATAAAAATTATTTAAATATTTTCCTGATTTTATACCCTTTAAATTTTATTTTTCTAAACCGAAAAGAGAATATTTTTTTTAGGAAGAAAAACATCATTAATCATTTACGAAAATTGAAGAACAAACACTTTGGTTTGCCACTCAAACCTCCTTTAAAAAAATGAAAAAAAAATGATAATGTATAATGGTCTTGTATTACATTCGAACTAAAGAAAGATTATTTTATCATTACTTAACAACATTTTCATTTAAGAGATAAAGACATGACAAACCAGACGATAAGTGATTGATTTGATTAGCTCTCCTCAAATACTATAAAATCAAATTTATAATAAAAAAAAGTATGAAAAATGAAAGAGAACGAATGAAAACCTTTTAAAAAATCAAGAAATTTAAGGTTTATTTAATTTTGATTTATTATAATGTTGAAATGTTTTTTTCTTCAAAAAAAATAAGAAACGAAATAAAATATTTATGATAAGAAGAAAAAAAGTTGTTCATCATTTTTTTTGGAATGAAAAATGTTACGATAGATAAGTGATGTTTTTCTTTTTAACTGAAATAGTTTCTTTAACAATTTTTGAAGATTTTTTATAAGAAATAAATTGAAATATCATTCTCTATTATAATTCAATAGAATTAACCCTTTAAAGCTGGTAGTCTTAAACTGAAAAAAAAACCGAGCTTTACATTGACAAATTATATTTTTATTTAAACGTATGTTAATTCCGGGTCAATTCAACTAAAGTGAATAGAATTTACAAGTCACGATTGTAAAAGTTCCTCTTCTTGTTCATTAATGTTAATTTAGATAGAAAACTGCTATGTAATAAAAATTATAAGAAGAGAAATGTGATATAAGTTTCATCTCATTTTTAACCAATTTAAGTTTTTTTTCTCAAGATAATTTTTAAACTTTTTTTAATGAAACTTTTGGTATAGAAATAAAGTAAATTGAGTATCAAACTAAAATTGCCTTAAAAAGTTCTTCCACATGATTTGCGATATTTTTTAATGAGTTACTCAACTGGTTTCACAGATGACTTCAGTTTCTCCGGAAATGGAAAAAAAACTTATATTGTAACTGAATTGTTTTAACAGTTCAATAAAACAAATAAAATCATCGATTCTACGGATCGTAAAAATTATAAAAAATCGTAAATTTTTATCTTCTATGCAATATTTTATCTATGTAACATATTTGAAACAACCTTTTTATTGTTATTGCTCTGACAATTTTATTGTCTTCTATTATTTTTATTTAGTTTTTTCACTGTGAAAGCACAAAATCGACAACACTTGTTCTTTCACCATTTTACAGAAAAACGTATCCATTGTGAACAATCAGAAATCAGTAAACAATAATATTCAATGCGATGCATAGAAGAGACCCTCTTTCATTACGTTTGACTGTATAAATCAATCAACCAAATATTTGTTTTTTTTTCTGGTGATTCAATGGTGTCCAATATTTGTTCAGTAGATGTGTTTTTTTTTTGTTATTCATTTTTAGAATTTAAAACGAGATTGAATTAACAGTGATTTATAATTGTCAATTTTGATCATTTTATTTTATTTGTTTTTAGGCTTCATATTTAATTACTCACAATTTATTTGAAATATTGAGGCAAAATTATTTAAACACACTATGAAACTTTTTGGTCACACCTAATCGTAGCATATAAGGATCGTTTGAGTTCAAAAACCCCTTATTGACATGTTTCTCACAAATTACAAATAAAACCGCAAATCGCAAATAAAATCGCGGAATAAACTACAGATTTCCAAAAGTCGTGGGTTGCGATTTTAGTGAAACTTCATTTGAATAGCGTCAAAAATGCTTTACATTAGTGTCGCTGAGATATCGCTAAACGAAACAAAACTGCGACACTTAAAAGTTTCATAGTGTTAAAAATTGTCAATTTATGTTAAAAATTAAATTATTCATGAATTCTGATTCTTATAAAAAATTGTTCGGGAAAAACAAGTTATTTTTTTCAAGTCTTCTCACAGCGTTACCTTTGATAAGATTTAAATATCAAGACCCACTCTGTCTTACTAAAGCACCACAGGGTATTATTTTTAGTTCTATCTAAACAAAAACACACACATATTTTTTTATTAAAATACAAATAAAGAAATTGCCAGACCGCATCCAGACTACGGTTTATTTTTATAACTAATACAGATTACTGCTTAATATGAAGCTCTTAAATTTTGTTTATTTATAAACTAAAGTACTTTTTCCATTTGATCTGAAGTATTTTTATCTAAATAAAAAAAAATAAAAAAGGTAACAATTTTAATATTCAATATTCAACTTTATAATAAGGCAATTCATTTAATTGGAATTGAAATTGAAAAATTGAAATTGAAATTTTTGACAGAAACAGTTATGTAGGTGTATACGTGAGAACTGTCAAAAATTCTTTCAACAGTAAATTTCAATTTCAACAAGAAATTTCTGGTTGAAATAATTCAATTTTAAATTGAATTGGTTGAAATATTGACAGTAGAGTTGTCATTTTATTTTTTTGCCTGCGCGGGATTTAAAACTGCAAGAATTTTATAAAAAATGCCTTTTTTTCTCCCGACTTTACTCAAAATATTCTTTTTAAAATGATTTTTACTCTTGATTTTCAATAGGGCGTTCATAAAATAATTGTTGAAATCCCTATTTTTCAATTTCAATTCCAATTAAATGAATCCCCTTAATACTAAATTTTTGTGTTTGTTGTTTTTTTTTCATTTCTGTCATTTCTCGTCTTTTTATGATTGAAATAAGTTGGTGAAAGTTGACTCTTGTTCCCTAAGGTGGGAATTTCGACAACAAACTCAAAAAAGTAAAATGAAATGTTAAATAGATAATTTGTATGATAATGAGAAGCTTTTTTTCTTATTTTTATTTTGTACAAAATAATCGAGTGCCATAATTTTTGTACAAAGAACTTAATTTCATACATTTAAAAAACAATAAGAAAAAAGTGGCAAAGTATGGTGACAACCTTGAATAATTTCATTTTATTTTCCAAGAAAATATTGTAATTTGATATTTTTTTATGAGTGTTTTTTTTATTATTTCTGGTTTTTTGTGCTTCCTTGTTATGATAGAAAAATAATAAACAAGGAATTTGAGTCACATTTTTTCAGTTTATCAATACAAATTATTACAAATAACCATTATAATAGTTTAAAGTAACTAGAATCTTCACACCCATCACAATTTATTTTTATTTGCTTCTATAATCCCTTAATAACCAATTTACTACAATGAAATACTTCAACAAAAAAGTATATTCACAAATAATAAGGGAAACTCAATGTACCACATCATTAGATAAATATGATACAAAAGGAAATAAATAAATTTTCATGTGCAGGAAAAGGAAAAAAATGTAAATTGGCATCATCAATGATCCAAATTAGGGATGTTTCCGATATTTTCACAATAGAATTCGAATTATATTTATTTTTTCAGCAGCAATTTAATGTGAAATATTTTCATATCACAGAAAAATTATTAAAGGTCAATTGTTGAGTTCACACATAAAAAAAAATAAAATTTATTTATCTTAATAACATGACAAACAATTATCATTAAAATATTAATGATCCACATCTGTTACAAATGTTGTAGCAAATGTCTATTTTATGCCTCGATTTAACTCAATATAAATGACATTTTTTTAAAGAAAATTTATCATGTCAAATAACGTGTCTGTTCTATAATGTTTGTTAAAATGTCTATCTTAGTTTTTTGATTGCCTTTTAATTCTTATATTTTGTGTTAAATTTAAAATATTTTGATATTAAAAAAATTAACGTAAATTTTCACGTAATCATACATTTAATGTCAAATTAATTTGAAAGCAGATGCTGTAAAACCATTTAAAGAAAGAAAAAAACGGAAACCAAAGCCGAATAAAAGAAAATTTTGAAGTAAATATTTTCCATTATTGCAACGGATACCACTTTACCATCACATTAACTTTGTTTTATGTATCAACATCCTGATTCTTGTGGAAAATTTCTTTGCTAACAAAATAAAATATATCATGACACTAATTTATGTTACGAGAAGGATAAATTTTCAATTGTTTTTTTTTATTTATTTCGTTCTTCTTTTTTTGCCATATTACAGTTTTTTTTTTAATAAAAATGTCACAATAAAAGCTGATTTTCCAAAATTAATGGGTCAGTAATGTAACAGGATAAGATACTCAAGTAATTTTAATAGAAAAGATAATCTTCAAAAAAGGAAAAGATAAGAATTTAATTTTCCTTTTAATTTTTGAACATTTAATTTATACTAGATAGAGAGACATAAAAAGATAGCACCGCAGGCCCTATTGTGGTTACTTTAGGAATAGAAAAAATTGCGGAACTTCACAGAATTTTAATGATTTTCGAACCATGGTTCAGGCTGTGAAACCCAAATTTTGAGACCAATAAAGCTTTAATTAGACATCAGTTCTTCAGCTATAATACTGAGTTTATTTTGACAGGAGTCTCTTATCTCAAAATAGTAATGGTTAAATGGTTATTTTTTAAATGTTATTTTTAGCTCATTTATTTAAAACAGGCTGGCATTGTTAGAGGTCGTGCTGTTCGTCCGTCACTCACTCCGCATGCGGGGTTATCGCCAAGCACTACGGGATAATTTGCGGGGCGTTTTCAACTAAGAGTGAAGGAAGGCGAAAGTGTTAAATCAATTGTGATAAATTTAAAATAAATCTAATGTTAATTCACTTATTATGGCTCAAATCCGCTACACATAAATGCATCACAAAATTTTATTTGCAAAACTGCATGTTATTGTTTACATTATATTAAATCATTCTTATCTATATTTATCACTTAAAGTGCATAATCGGCTTAAACAATATTATAACAATTCTTTGACTATGTGGTTATAACCCCATTCATACAAAAACATTATATTTTATTTGTTGTACTTCATATTATTTTAAACAACGTATAATACACTGTAAGTTAAAAATACCCTGCAAACCGTAGAGCATAGACTAGAAAAATATATGAATAGACTAAAAAAGTACCCATTATATTCGAAATGTTTACCCAAGTTAACAAGAAATTGTTTAAATATGCATTCATCAAACACCTTGCAAGCGTCAATGAAAGATCTCGCGGACCAAATCAATTTGTACTGCGATGCGTTTTCAATTTAGAGTGTACGATATTAGACTTGTATCAATATTAATTTATTATTATCATTACACATCAATTTTACTTATCAATATGAATTATAACAGTACATACAACCCCTTATTACTTATTGATAAGCACACGTCATACGCACTTTGAATTAAATCAATATCCAATCATAATTTATTGTTAGTTTTTTTAATAGTAATACCAATATAATTTTTTTTTTGTGTGTATTTTAATGATAATTGAAAAGTCCAATGTTAATAATAAAACTGAAATTAATACGGGTTAGTTTGGAATGTAATAATATGATTTCTATTATTAACGTGAAGAAAAATTTACTGTGTTATTTTCTTTTCAATAAAATGATATTTCTGTCATGTTTCTCATACAAGTGATAATAAGTGTTCCTTATCTGAGTTTACTTTCATTGTTTGTTTTCTTACATTTCATAACATATGTAATAAATCTACATTATTTCACAAAAGGCTCAATTTGAAAAGAGCTATTGTGTGCTCTTAGTTGTGAGAATTTTGATTTATTAATGAATTATGTTATAGTCCATGTAACATTGTTATTGAAAATGAATGAATATTTCTAGCCAATATAACGAGATGTATTGAATAAATTTTGAATTAAAGGGCCATGAACCATACGTATTGTGAAAAACTGTTATTTATCAAGCTCTTGTCATTCAAAGTAGTCACTAATTTTAGCTAATAAATTTGATGTCCGTTTTTGAGCCTTACTCAACTAAAGATTGATAGTCGAGCAAGCTTCGAATTCTCTTATTTTATTTGTTTATTAACAAATGAACAGTAACACGCAAACTACAGACGGATTTGCTCAAAGCAAGGATTGAATAAATCCAAATTTCTTTTGTATTCAGTATAACAGTAATTTATATTGATACACTTATTTGAGTAAAGGGCCATTCACATATGAAAAGAAAAGAGTGAAATGAAACCTTTGAACATATGAGAAAACATAAAAAAACACTCAAATTTTTTCTTTCATATAACAATGAAATATTTGAATGACATTACAAGTACATTATCATTCTTATATTGGACAAAATGTAAAGTTTCTTTTCAGATGTTAAACAAGTTTTTGTTACATTTACGATCATTCGCTTTACTTATGCTATGAATTTTGAAAATCCTTCTGTTTTTATCATTTACATGAGAAAATCAAAGACAAACACACTCACACAATATACTCATAGTAAATGCACTTCACATGCAAGAATCTAATTTCAATTTGACATCATTTTCGTTTGTGCTTTAACCAACGAGACACAACAAGAAAATTTCAATAAAACCATTTGAACAAAAACACATCAGTTTAAATTAAAGAGTCATACCAATGAAAACTATTTCTAAGGAACTGTTTATTTTCATTGAATTCGAGAATTGAACAATAAGCAAACCAATTAACAATAAATCTTTTGTTAAATTTAAAATATACAAATGTTTTGAAAATTAATTAAAAGAAATTACTGTCAAGAGTTCTTAAACTCAAGCATTTAATACATATAATACATTTGTATTCAGATGATATTTTTGAATTTAAATATCGATTTATTCATTTTTTTCACTTGACCTTATGAATAAACAGAAAAACGATTAATAATTTATGAAGAGTGTCTCAGTAATGACATGAAATGACATTTAAAGAATACGGAAAATATGCTGAATCGTGATAATGTTTAATTTTATACTTACATGCATATTTAAATTTATTACTGAAGAGTCTTTGACAGTATGACAGATAAACTATTTGCGGCTTATAAAGTGAAAAGCGACTTCATCAGAATTTTGTTACAAGGGCAATACAAATTACTCACATGTGTTTTTATTTTATTGTTTCATTCATTCAATGATAAAACATTTTGATTATTTTTCTTTCAGGAAAATAAACAAACAACGCAAATGTCATAAAATCACCTTGTTATTTTCTATGTTGATTGGAATCTATCAATATTTTATTGAATATTTTGACAATCATAAGATACTCAATTTCTTACAAGTTGTGCGTTGACAGACACTGAATATTATAATCATATAGGATTCGATCAAAATTTGTCTCACACATTTTATGGTTTTATTTTTATTACAAATTACTTTTCATATCGTTTAAGTTTACTATGTAAATTTATATTGCTAGGATATAAAAGGAAAAGTGGGTAAGAAAGATGATCCAATAATGATAAGCTTTTACTCGTGATTTGTGTAAAATATCAAAGGTTGTAAAGAAAAGGTATGAAATGAAAAGAGAAAATTAAATCAATTTAAAGACAATGATACAAATCATGTTAAATTAGCTCAACCTTTTCAAGTCATCCTAATATAAGTCAAATGTCGTTCAACTCTCACTCTTATTGATTTTTGTTTATTTGTTCTAACATAAAAAATCAATGATTTTGACTCTCAAACTAAATATAGAATAAAAATACATAATTTTGTCTAAATGATCGAATTCATTATCTATTCATGGTAATTTTTATGAATCATATGCTTATTTACAAGTCTTATGTCTCCAGCATCGTATATCAAATTTTTATGGTTTATATCTTAAATTAACTTTAAAAAACCATCAAAACCACAATTTCAATGAATGAAATCAAAATTGCCATATTGCATATTACTACGACCTTCTCTCATTCACTTAGAGTTCAAAATATGTTTTATTATCCCCTGAAACCCTTCTATAAACATGAAGCTATTCAGTTTAAAAAACATGAATCACTTGTTTAGAATTCATACTGAGAGAGAGTGCATTAAATATCATCAGCCTTGTTGTTGACTTTTACTACATAAATCATTTTCAATTTTATGAACTTAACGTTTCGCGTTTTGTATATAAAAAATGTCATGTTTCTGCCATTATAACATTGCTTTATATCTTTTTACAGCATGTAGGTTTATAGTGCATAGAAGAGAAAAATAATGGTTTTTATTGTGTTGTTAGTAAAAAAGGACAAGTTCATGCAAAACAATGCATTTCAATGAATTTATTGAACATAAGCAATAAAAATGTATTAGAAAAAAACGATTTCATTAATTATTTTTATCTTTTTTGTGGCATTAGAAATAATAAGTTTTGTGTTGAATTGACGCAAAACCAAGAAGCGCTTGGCCCATTTTCTGGATCTCGCACTTCCGACAAACCTCCCACTTCCTTTTCAGAAAAAAATCCAATCAGACGGCAGGATCGAATACACTGTGAAAACCACAGGACAATAACAGAAAAGTAAAAATAACTACCCAACTCTGGTCCGAAGACTCAGGAAAAGTCATTTTTACCATTTTCCCACAATAAAATCGATCGATTAATTGCTGAAAAGTGACAAAAAATCAGAAGCAATGGTATTTGCTAACTTTACTCGCTGCAGTTCCATTTCCTCCCCTTGGAACATATTGGTATAGGATGTGGTTCAGATTTTGAGCTTCGAAGACTTAAAATTTTCTTAAATCGTTGTTTGAAAATTTTCCCAAATTCTCCATTTAATGAATTTTTCGTTTGTACGAAATTCCAAAGCTTGTCTAACTTTTAAAGTTTAATTTTTTTTCACTTAAAAAACATTTTGTCAATAAAGTTTGAACTTAACGAAATAGGTCTAAAAAGTAACCTATTCAATATTTTTTATTAAGTTCTTTAACTAAACGGGTAATATATCACATAATGTGAATTCCATTAAAAATTACCAGGACATAAAAAATGACAATTTAATGCACTCACAATTACGTTTTTTCAACACAATTATTCTATTTTTTTTCATAAGCATCATTTCTTGTACAATAAAAAATATGAAGGATAAATTGCGACGTAAATGATAATAAAAAAAACGAAAAAAATTTAAAAATAAGCTTGTAATTTTTCATTTTAAAGCTCATAGATTATTTCACACAATTTATTTTATTACTAACCCTACAGTTAAATTAACTATTTTTTCTATAAATTTTATGAATTTTCATTCGTTCAAAGTTATAAAATAAATGTGAAAATTTAATGAAAAATTGATGTACTACGTGTAATTTTGAGTAATTTCTTTCTTCAATCGTTTAAGTGAGTATGAAATGAAAAACTAGTATTGTTATTAGAAAAGGAAAGTTATTATTATTAATGGGTATCATTATTATACCTATAATTACAGTTTATTATATGTCATGAGATCTCCTTATATTTTAACAAATGAAGAAGCAGCAGTTGTGGAATTTTTTATTAATTACCGTTATGTTTTATAGTGTAAACTTGAACGAAATACGATTACTATCAACCTTGTATTGATGTTGAAGGTAATTTGAGATGAAGTTTGATGAATTTTGTTATTTACTGCTTCTGAATCAGAAGTTCTGATGTGGCTTAAATATTACTTTTATTGGATATACTCTGAATTTCCCTTAACTTTTAATAAGTCTAAAATACCGTGTGTACCTTCTTGTTTACACTTTCAACCCAAAACCATTGGGGTTTCTCACTGGTGACCAGTGGGACAAATAAGACTAATGGGAAACCAGTGAGCCACCAGTCGGACCAGTGGGAGACCAGTGGAACCATCGATGACCTCAAAATATTAATGATTATTCGAGCTTTTCGATGGTCCCACTTGATCCACTGACCTCCCACTGGTGTCCCATTGATCCCCACTGGTGTCCCATTGGCCTATCCCACTGGTTTTGGGTTGAGAATGTACAATATCAACTTTGTGTGTGCAGAAATCTTTTTAGGATGTAGATTAATGTAATGTAGATTCCACTGAGATTAACCAAAAAAAAAAATATTCTAATAATTATATCGAGTCGTCATTAAATGCGGTTAAAATAGATCGCAATGATTGCAAAAAAGTGAATTACCGCTCTTATTTTTTATCGTAAATTATTTCAGAGAAAAATTAAAATGCAAAAATTAAACAAACTGATTCTCAATTCAACATATAATTAATCTTGTCAGTTTAGATAATAATTTTCGTCTTAAGATTTATATAAATATTTATGTTAGAATGATTATGCAAATATTTATTTTACCAACTTGCTAATTTTGTACAATTTTAAAATCTATTTTGATTATCTTTTTATAAAAATATTTATTCTGTGTCCAATCAAAGAAAATTGTCTAATCTAAATGAAAGATAAACTTTTAATTTGTATATTAAATAAAATATTTCAAGTTTTTCTTTTCATTTTAATATTTGAATTTTAATTGCATATTTATTTTTTTTGCATTAAGTGTTAAGAGTATTTTTTTTTTATTCATTTAGAATTAAAAAAAACAGATATTTGAAGAAAATAATGAAGATTAATTGTATCAAATTTTTAATTATAATTATTATACTTTTTATTATTTTCTCATATAATTGACTATGCTGAATAAAAGATGAATGTCTAATTAATTTAAATAGACATGTAAAATTACCTCCCTTTTTCTTAATTATAATTCATAATTTATGTAATAATTTAAGACGATTAAGTGTGGTAAAAATGTCTGCAAAAGTGCTCAAGACAAAGTGTTATGAAATAAACCATTCAAATTCAATTAAATAATTTCCTTTCCATAGACTGAGATATTGATTTTTATTACATACTTTGATTATGAAAATGAAATAACTTAACTAATCTGTCTGGGTTTTTGTTTTCATAAAGAAAAATAATAACAATGGGTAGCATTAGGTCGGTAGAACAATTTATTTTATTACACAATGTCAAGGATTCGATAGGACAATGCTCTATTGCGTGAGAATATTGAGAGAAAATGCCTTAAATTTCTAAAATAAATCAAATTATTCAGTTTTTAAGAAAAAAAAGACTCAAGTGGATGCTTTTTTCAAATGCATTTTTTAAGGGCACGGAAATCGTGTTTATAGGCTTTCACGAGAAATAGGGTATCAGATTCAATTGGGTTTCGTTGAATGGCAGTAAAGGGGTTCAAAGTGTATAACACCAAAAACTGTATTTAAAATTTCAAAAAAAAACGACAACACTTCATTGAAACCTTTCACGTACGATCATGTCAACTTATTTAGTGATAATAATTGAAAATGTTGAGGTCATGGTTTTTCCACACATTGTCACTCATTCATTCATTCATTTAAAACATCACTATCAAACTCAATCCATATAATAATGGTTCTAAACTAATTGAATGCAAATGTGAGTGTGTTGTTTTTTGTATTGAACTATAAAATTTTGCAAATTAAATTGTTAATATCGATAGCGCTTGACATGAGTGAATGCACTTTATATGAGAATGATAATTAATTTATGAATTTTCGCTGACGACAACCTCGTCACATTTGCACTAGGCTATAAACCATTATTAGCTGTGTTAATAATATTTTATATTGTGGAGAGAAATTGCTTTGATAGTTAAGTGAAATATATTTTATTATTAATTTAATATTCAATTTTATTATCAAGGGAACCGTGGATAATTAATTAATAAAAAGTAAAAAGCCTGGACTAGTTTAATTATTAATGTCATTGATTTATTTATGACCTCTAAAGGAATATTAAAACTGAAATTATATTTTCCATAATAGTTTTATGGTTATGAGAGTTCATTACAATTGATGATGATGAATGAACTATAAAATATATTTTATCGTATATTGAATAAAATTAATTAATTCTCAAAACTCTTGTGATGACAACATATTTTTTATTATTTCATTAGAGGACAAGTCATATAGTTGTACAATAATATTTTGATACATTTCATATTAGATACAATCCACAACTTGTGACTCATTGACATCCCATTCCACAAATAAAAAGAAATTTAGTACTTGGTGATAAATGACACACATGAGGTGTAACAATTCAATTTAATTTTTGTCTTTTCGTTATCTTTCATTGTCTTTTGATGATTTGCCATTTCGTAAGTTCTTTTTATTCTTTTTTTTCCCAAAAAATGTTTTCAAGCCAATAAAAGCATTTAATGATACGTGACATGTAAGAAATCCATGTGTGTGACATGAATAAAAGACAATAGAAGAATAATAGACATGATTCGAATAAAACAATTATTATCTGAATGTAACTTTAGTGGTTTTTTTTTGTCCTTTTTATTTTATTTTATTATTTTATTTCAATGCAGAGTATAAGAACTGTAAATAATAGTTTTATTTGAAGTGGAATTCAATTAAAATGGAAAATGTATACTTTTCTATTTAATTTCACTTATAATGTGTTTTAAATGGACGACAATTAGAGATCTAATTACATGTCCCACTTTAAAAATAATAGAATAAAATTTTATATTTTAGGATACAAGTAGTAATTATGAAATGTCACCATCAAATAAATAAATTTAAAAGCATTTACCACAATTCAGGAAATCATTGAATTTTGTTTTAAGTGACTAAGACAGTCCGCTTTCTCTGACCTGAATCAATTATTACAGGAAGGCTAATTTCTTCCTGAATGGTGGTTCAAACAGACTAGTCTCTTTATCCAGGAATCCGGTTCCGTGCTGAGCTCAGAGTTGTAGTTTGTATTTTCACTTGTCATTGTACTCTATACTATCACCTTAGTGATTGTGACTCTATGCACAATGGACCCGTCTAAGTGCTGGTTTTCTTGTGTGGAGTTGGCCTTAGAATTCTGATTTCTTAAGTTTATTACTCTGTGCTTTAAGACAGCATTATTATTTCAAATCACTTATTCTAAATAACAATAAAAGTCTTACATTTAAGCCTACAAAGCCATTCCTTGTTTCAGTTTGGTCAATGGTTCGATTTTTTAGTACGTCATATGTATTGTGATTCGTTCATACCATAATTATTTGAGTGAATCCTGATTGACAGAAATTCACAGTTTCTGGTCACATACGGATTTGAATTCAAGCATGTTAGTTGAACAAGTTATTGGATGTCAATGACATAAAAATGCAATTTGCATAAAATCATGAAATCGGCAACCTTTCGTCTATTACATAATGTCAAGAAGCATTAGAAGGTGTTATTATAAGAAAAGATTTACAAACATTCCATCCTAGACCTCTAAGAGCAAATCTCAAAAATCGTTTCTGAATAGATTCAATCCGGTTTATTTGAATTGCAGTGAAGTTCTTCCAAGTGACACTTCCATACTACAGGATTGATCGTACAAATGCGAAGTAGAGTGATCTTGATACATATGGAGCGTCGAACTGCTTGGCGTTCCTTTTAACAAAACCAAGCATTCTGCTAGCTCTCCCAATCATTTGATTGTCATGATCATAAAAGTTAAGTTTTCATAGAACCCGTAGGGAGCATTTTCATATCTATCTATACTTGGATGAAAAGAATGTCAATTCATAAAAAGATGCATGTTTTTTTTACATAACTTAATTGTAATTTTTTATGATTAATAAACGTGACTCTTTTGATTTCGTAACAAATTTCAATATTTTTTCACAATTTTTTTCTCGTATTACTATGATGATATAATTGTAATTATGTGGTGTAAACTGATATCACACAGCTTTTTAATCAAAAAAAGTACCTGCTGTATTTGACGTATCTCCTGTGGTTATATTAATTGTTATATGAGATTTAAATATTTATGTTTTTCAATCGTAACCACAAAAAAACGATGTGTAAATTATTGCGTTCTTTTACATGCTTAATTAAATAATTTGATCCGATGATAACTTGATGCTGTCACAGGTGGTAAGTGAATAATTACCCTGATGTGTGTAAATGGCAAGAAATTATGCATTGAAAAACTTCAAAATGCATCCTATGAACAAAAAATAGAGATCTCTATTCAGCTTTTAAAATGTGTAGCGCGTCTATAAACAGTAGGGATTCATTTAAAAAAAAGTTTCTTCAAAGCATGTTTTTAATGCTATTTTCTAGGGCTTTGAAAGCCTAATGTTAAACGCAGACATGAGCTTATTTATTTCAGTGCTTTATATGTAAATTTTAATTGATTTATATGTTTTCATTCCATATTTTTTTTATTTAAATGTCAAAGTACTTTAGTGACTTAAATTTTAATCGATACACAAACATAAATATTTAACCCTTATATATGTTTTATCAGAGTTAACATGACTGTAGACATAAAAAAAAACTTTTAAAATCACTGTAATCCTTAACATTACATGTTCAAAAGTATTTCATACATTTTATTGGCCTATCATCACGTACTTTCTATTATTTCATCGAGCTATTAACTTTTTTTTTTGTTTTTCACACATTTCATATTTTTTTTGTTGCTCGATGTTTATTGTGTCGAGAATTATTGCTGGGACATGACGTTTCCGGAATTCTTATACACGAAAACTACTTGAAGGAAAAAAGTTCACTGCACTGCAGAATCAACTCCTCCACATTGAATTATTACATTGAAATTCAAGAAGAAAAAATTGTTTTGTTTATTTGTTTCACATTTCAAGTTCTTCTTCAACTACTATGACAAAAAATAAAGTGTGAATAATTTAAATACAAATTACATGCAACTGAAAAAACAATATGCAATGCGGGTAATGAAAGTGGTAGTGCATAACCTTTCTTTGGTTCTTTTGAAGCAACAATGAAAATGTTAAATAATAGCAAACCACGACCTTTGGAATGTTTCCAAATTCATGATAAATTTACAGAATAACTTTTAAATTACAGTGTTTTATATTTTATTTTACAGGTAGCAGTTAGTTTGATGCACTTCTTCAAAAGTTTTTTAAATTTCTGTAAATTTACTCTAGATTTTTCATGCATTTTTAATACAATTGGGATTTATAAGTTCCATAACCGAGTTTTATTTGAAAAAATATATCATTGTAATAACAGAACGAACATCTAGAATGTGATCGGGAATGATATGCATGAGCGCATTTCCTGTTTTGTTAAATTGTATAAAACTACTTTACATAGGACAGACAATATTTGTGGCATTGAATTCTCGCATTTTTATTTAACATATACCAAGAGATAGAGAAAAAATTTAGTTGCAAAAAAGTAAATGGAATTTACATCGTTTGCATAAGTTTTTATAAACCAATCATATCATTTATTTTTATCGCATTTTTATCCCTCTTTTATTCTTCAATCTATTTTTTATTGGATTACTTCACAATAAACAAAAATTCATTGATCAGACAATTTTTTTCCAATTTTTAAATTTATATTTGATTTTTGTGAATTAAACCTTAAAAATACCATTCATTGAGTCTCATTCATGCCTTAAAATATCGATATTTTATGTTTCATTACATTCTTCTTTTCCTTTCATACATACAAATTATTGATATTAGTCAGAATGTGTGAATACCTAAAAATAAAAAATGAAAAAGGGTTTTTTCTTTCTTTTCTATTCTCACATCACATGCTTCAAGCGTATTTTCGATATTTTACATAGTATATTCATTGTTTAAAGATTTATTACACATGAGACATGTACGTTTTATGTTAGAAATCAATAACGAATTAGGTGTAAAATACCTAATGAAGATTTAATGAAGTGAAAATCCTTTTTCTTGTTTAGTGATTGAGTGACAATGAACTTGTATGGGTTTAGTGACATATATGGGGTTTAGGAAAATTTTGGTAAAGGATTAATATGAAAAGAAAATAAAAAAAAGGAAGGAATTTTTGTACCATGAAATGATGAATCGCATTTAAATCCTGGGACATGGACTTACAAGAACATTTTCTGCAATCTGAATATAGAATATTGGCTTGGTCAGTTCAGCTTGAAATATGTTACACAAGTTTACTTCAGGTCAGTTTTACCTCAAACTTGTTAAATTATGATTTTTTTCCGATCAAACATGTTTTGCTGTTGCAGAACGATTAAACTTAAATAATAAGTTTGCCCAAAATCGTATGAACAAAAAATCACTCAAATGACCGTAACTTACCGGAACATGCATTCTGTACTGTAAAGCTTTATCAGTATATTTTTCATGAAATTGTAAGGAAAAATGCAACGATCTTTTCTGCTTTAGAATTATCTTAGCAGGATGTCCGACAGTTCATATTTATACGTGAATTTTATTTATTGAATCTATTCCAACAGTCGATATTTTATAGAAAATTAAATAAAAATTTTAAAGAAAATTTCATTTTTCTTATATCGTTTTAAATGTACTTTAAAATAAAGAGAACAAAGAAACTTGTGTTAAAAGAACGAAAAAAAATGAAACAAATACCCTTAAGTCCAGGTTAGAACATTTATTATTGCTTGTCAAAACTATATCCTTTGTTCCTTGTTCTTCTTCTGATTTTTTTTTTTCTATTCTTTTATGTTTTGATGCCGAAGGGAATGAAGAAAAAAATCAGAACAAAAATCGTGTTTCAAATAAATCGAACTAAATGCTTTTTAGGGAAACACTTATTACGTTGAAAGCCTTAATCAAACTTGTAGATAATATTTTGAAATTAAATTAAACAAATGTTCAATGTGGTCTATGTGCAAGAGAGCTTGATTTCCATGACGGTCATAAATAAATTTTGTCGTGTCAGAAGAATAAGTGATACATCATTTGTGTTTGTAAGACATTGTACATTTTAAAACTTTATAACTTAAATTGCTTAAGGAAGTGCAATACACAGATGAGGAAAAGTTGTGATTAATATGAGACAATTCATAGTTTTTTTTTTATTTTGTATTATCCTTTCATTTTTTACATGTTTTAGCGCATTTCTGTCGATTTGAAAAAAATGCGAGTATTTTGCCGATCATGCCGCCTGTCCGTCCATCCTTTATTGTGAATTTCAAAATGACTGACGAATCACACAGAAAATGGTAAAATTTTTCAAAATTGTTGACTTGTCCGAATTGGCTAACTCATTTAAACGTTCTGATTAACCCTAACTAGTACTTTATGCATGGTATAATTCCTTATAATTTACGTACGTTATAATAAGTTATAATACGTTATAAGCGCGTTATAATTTTTTCGCTATCTATACACATACGTAAAGTATAAGAATTTATACCATGCATAAAGCGCGCGTAAACAACTAACTTTTCCAAAGAGATGAATTCTTAATATAAGAATGTGCTCGTTTATATCGTTCACGGTCACGTTCTACATATTTTTTATCCATTTTCAGTATACACAATAGAATTAAAGTGATCATAATCTTACTTTAATCTTCATCCTTTTAAGTTCCTGTAACTTTATAGAATAATTTTAAGTGCATTTCGTAAAGAAAAAAATGCAGTATTACAGACGGTTTGACCGCCGTTAATCCGGAATGGTCCATCGGAGCGAAGTAGCGTTTTTCTTTGTTAGTTTGTCATAGGAATGAATATAAACTCATTAGTTTTGAGATTGGGCTAATGGATGGGCAGAGCCTAAAATCAGTCAAAAAACACAACTTTTTCCAAAATGTTCGATTTTTCAGAAATTTTTTGATTTAATCTTTTTGAAAATTTTCAAAATGGTGGAATTTTTTTAAAATAACGGATAATTTTCAAAAAAATATTTTAAAACTTCCGCCATTTTTTTTTTAATGATTCGGTCATGTTGTAATTAGTCTCTTCGGAATGCACTTTTCTAAACCGGTTAATTTTTAAAATTTTTTATTTCAATCAATGTCTGATAAATATTCTTAATTTAGTAAAACTCTAATTAACCGTTGAAAAATACTTTGCTAAGGTAAGATCAATTTCAAGCAATAGTGATTCATATAAGAAAGTTTTCTGATCCATGTAAAAGTAATCTGTAAACAAACTAATTCCATATAGGTTAATGGTTATTGGTGTCGTAATCAATCTTCCCTATACAGGATATTTCATACGTAAAACTAAATGATGATGATGTTGAGTAATTGTTATAACACAAAATATTGATAGAATCTTTCTTTGCATTACTACGTATTTTCTTAAATCGTAGTAGTTTGTTTTTTTTTCTTATTTTTACCTTTACATTCAAAAAATTCTTTCTTCAGGTTAAAGTCCATTTTCATGAATTATTTATAAATTTATTGATAAACTTCTGTTTTTTTCCTTAATTGGGGTAATCCACTTGATATTTTGAAAGCACATCAAAACTAGCAATGCAATGTAAGAGAAAAAACTAACTGATTAAATTATTCATTAATCACTTTCTAAATAAAAAGCATATTTTTTTCTGTAAAAAAAAGAAAATTAGTTGAGTATTATTATTACTTGTTTCTGTCAATCAAGTAATTTTGTTTATATACAATAAACATTTATCATTATCATTTGCATATAAATATAGAATAAGATAAAAGAAAATAAAACATTTAATGAAAGTGATATTTACTATCCAATTGTACATATTACGAGTAAAAATATTTTTTATAGTTAATATGATTTTAACATGAAATCTGAATTTTGAATTCTCAATGTAATGGATAAAAATGATTTATTAAGGTTATTTAGTTCCAATATCGTTGGAAATAAGAAAAAAAATGACACTTGCCATAATAAGACAAAATGTAGATTTTTTTTTCAAATTTTAAAAGTTCAACTGCACTTAAAACTTTCTTTCCTGGTGTGATTTCTGCTTGCATTATCGTATCATATTTCTGCTTAACTAAGTAAATTTACTTTTTAACAACAAATTACATTAATAATGATTGATTAAATGAGAATAATATTCATGAAATTGAATTACATGATATCACTTTGTGCTTACAAACACAGTTTTTATGAATATTTATAATAAACATTGTAATTCACAAAAAAAAAAAAAATTTACATAAAATTTTATTTTGCTTGTCATTTTTTAAATCCAAAACCAAAATAACCTTTTAATAATTTATAAACTTTGATAACATCAACTCCATTGTTTCTCAGTCCATAGACAAACCTTTGTACTTCCTTGTTAAACTGAAATTTAGATATTTTGTAAGGCATAAAATGGGATTAAATTTTTCATAAAAGTCATGCAACTAACCCTTAATACATTTAACATTTCCTTAAAATCATTTCCACCAATCCAATCAAGTAATTCCGAAAAATCATGGCTTGTTTCCATTTTCTCAAAAAATAACGTTACAACTTCGTCTTGTGGTATTTCATCCAAAATATTATCAACCATTGCATAAAACCCACCACTTTTTGGTTCACCTTGTTCAATAACGAGATCAGATGTTTTTGGAGGTGGACCGACACGTTCATAAAGTGCATCTCCAACATCGCTCAAATTAACTCCTTTACGTTCAAAAAATTTCAGTACTTTCTTTACCTCAACCATTTTATGTAATTGTGTGTGTACAAAAGTATAATTATAATTACGAATAAAATCATAGGCTTTTCTCACATTTGGATCTGATACATAATACCGTACACGTAATTCTGTAACTTCATCAACGGGAATTAGATCGATGAACTCATATAAATCAACTTGTAATGGACTTGAGGAAGTGACAACGGCAGATGATGAAGACGAAGATGAAATTGATGCTGCATCATCAATATTTGGTATGTCTGTTTCCGTTTCTGGTTCACTCTCAATTAGTGATGAACTTGGTACAGTTGTTGTTGTTGTAATTTTTCTAAGTGTCTCTTGATGTTGATTCATATCTTTCACTGTATCATAATTATCGGTGAAACGCATTGTTGTGGCTGTATTTTCATTTTCAGAAGCAAAAATTGATGTCAAGAAACTTGAAACGAGTACTAATTTTAATATCGATTTCATTTTTTCCTTTTCTTTTATTATATTTGGTCTTCTTTAACTTTTGTATTAAGACCAAAATCTGACTTCCTCGTCTCAATTTTCAAACTCGACTAACTCTGAGATTTGGTGCTTTGACATATTGTGTTACGAATTGAATCAAATTAAACTGAGAATGAGTGATCCCTTTATTGAATCATAAAATACGCATTCATACACTCATATTTTGCAATCAAATGTCTCATTTTTCAATTTATTATTTATTTAATGTGTTGTTGTGTATTAATCCAAACATAAGCGTTAATAAAAAGTATTTCATTTATGAATATGAATGAGAGTTTTTGAAAAAAAAGAAAGAAATTTAGTTGTAATACTTTTTTCAATTACTTTATTTATTTAGAAATCTTTTTTATTTGCTTTGAACATAACAAGCTCTAATAGGAAGTAGATAATTTTTTCTTCAAAGAAATTTAAAGCTACTCTGTAAGATGATAACGTCGCAATATTACAAGCTTATGACATGAGTACCCTAAATACTCTTTTAAGCGCATTTCTGTTGATTTGGAAACAATGCGATTTTTCCGTCCGTCCGTCTATATCAAAGTTGTCGAAAGTTGTTTTTTTTTTTAAATTTTATCAAAAATTCAACACTGACGCAAAAGAAATTTTCAAATTTGAGTTTTATCTTTATCAAGGTGAAAATATTGTTCATATTATTTTTTTGGGTTTTATACTGTTTTTGAATTTTATAACGTTTCTGCACTCGGACATTTTGGGTTAGTCGGCCATTTTGGTCAAGCGACATTTTTCAATGGTTGGCGTCATTTTTCAATGATTTACCTCAGACGGACATATGGCTGTAAACTGTAAATTCTCAGGAAAGGACCTCGTTTGCGGTTTGGATCACCCAGAATTCCGGGAAGTTTTCAACTTTTAGATAATTATATGACATTTATTCATATGTTTATTGATTAAAAAGTAAAAAGTTATAAAACAAATTATTCCCTTGGTGAAAGAAAAAATAATGGAGGCGACTGGTTAATTTTAAATATATATTTTTCTTATTAAAAGAGAATAATTACTTTTTATTTTTAGATTATCGTATTTTCAAAGTGGAAACTCTTGGTATTTTTTAAGTATTCATAAATTTATTATCATTTTTAAATTATTTTTAAATGATTATGAAATTTTTAATAAAATATTCACAGCTAATAACTGGTTTTTTAATAAATAAAAAAAAACATTTTATTTTCCCGCCTACATTCCATAATTCATTATGAAAATCGATTTTCCCTTTTGATTTGATATTTTTTTGTATCAGAGTTAAAATAAAACTGATACTAATGATATGAAATAAACATGCTGAAGTAAGGAAAAGAGGTATGCAGGAGAAAACGTGATTAACACCAAAATCTGTCGCTAACAAATTATTTTCATTCTTCCTTTTCTTTCATGCCTTACTTTCCTTTATTATATTTCTTATTTTAGTATTTTTTTATTTATATACATAACAAAACCGTACAAATTTATTTCAAATAAATTTTTTCAACAATATGTGTGAGATGCTACTGTTACATTTTTAAATTGGATTAATATAAAAGCAAATATGTGTCACGACTGATGATATTACAATAAATTTGTCTAAATTTTTCGCTTCGACAGATAAAGAATGGATTTTTTTTCACTCTCATTTCTTTCTCTTGACACAAATCGTTCCTTAATTTATGACTCAAGAAAAGCAGCAAAAAAATTGAAGTTAAAAAGACATCGGTCGTGAATTAAATGAGTGATACAAATTTGTTGTGTAAATTTCTATTTTCTTCAAAAAGTGGAGATTTATCTTAAATATGAATACAAATCCATCAATCAAAGTTCACCTTTTGTTTCAGAATCAGACAGAAACCAATTATTATTCATTAGATTTCATCATCACAATAGAAACATCAAATTCTTAATTAAATACGTTCATTGATGAAAAATTCCATTAATCACCCGGTTTTTTTTGTTATTGGTGTCTTATGTGGTCTTTGTGATTTCATATTCAGATACATTGAAAATGGTTTTGTGTTCTGTACCAGAAAAATCAATGTAACTCATGATATCGCTCGCTCCGTGCATAAAAGACACTTTGCCTGTATATAAGCATAGAATTTGTAATGTATGTGAAATAATGGTAGTAAAATGTGTATGGTGTTAATATTTTAATAAATATTATCAGTTATTTTTTTTTGCTGTCATGACGTATAAAATCATTTTGATGATGTGGGTTGAAGGTAGATTATGAAAATGAGATTAATGTGTCCAAAAAGGGAAATTATAGTGATATTATTTTTTTTCATGTTCAAATGAATGCAGTAATTAAAAAAAATTTATACTTTTTGCCAAAAACCCCGATAATGTTAAGACAGGTGAACGGATATCACGATTGATCCTACATGGAGACTACACAAGACCTAACCCTGTAGGGCTAGATTTCAACTTCTTTTTTTATTACGTTCTTTAATGTTAATAAATATGCATTTTTTGACATTTTTTTGACATGAATTAACAGCTTAATAGAAATTTATTACAAAAACAAGAACATCGGCAATAAAAAAGTTTTTTTTTATTTACATAAAAAAAAAAAAAAAATTAAATAAACAAATCATGATGAAAAACAAGGTCAGGACGAAGGGACGCTTCATAATCTTTTTGTGTTGGAACAAAAATTCTGACAATGATTGGCGTTTAATTATGTTTTATTTTTTTATCTCATTCCAGATTCAAGTCAAAATAAAAATACTTGCCGCTTAAAAACTCACCAACCCTTATTTTTTAATATTTGAGGATAAAAAATAAATAAATAATTCATACTAACAATGGGAATTAAAACAGTCGAATAAACTTTCTCTACAATTGTTTTTAATTGGTCATTTATTGATTGAAATTCAATAACAGATATTAACTGAATAAAATTATGACATATTTTTATAAAATTATACTTTCTTTTTATGTCTTTTCTGTTATTTATTTATAAAATGCATGTGACTATTTTATTACAACAGAAAATAAAATAAAAAAAAATTCTCTTTCAAACATGATGATAAATTCTGCTGTTACGTGCACTAGATGCATGACTTGAAAATAAATTCAATTCATCATTTTGCTCGAGCAGAGTGATTTGACTCATGATTGAATGAAATTTCGTAGAATTGGTTGGTGCTGATAGGACTTTTGAACCAACATCAGTTTTGTTTTGTGGATTTTCCGAAGAGTCACAACAACAATTATGACTGATAAGTAAAAAGATCAAGATGAGGAGGAGCAAACATGCCATCCATGGCCAATCTTCTTGAATTGCTTGATCAACCTCTGTTTTAGAAAATTCCATTTTTTTTGTTATGGGAACAATAACCTCAAAAGATGAACAGAATACAATTTTACGTCTGTCTTATGAGAATTCAAACCACGATCTTCTATTTAATTTCTTATAATTATAAAATAATGTTAAGAGTAAAGTAATGAATCATGCCAATTATCTAGTTTCCGTAATATACGGTTATTTTCTTATTTCAACGTTCATAAATAAGCAGAACAATTATAGAATTTTAACCCATTATGTACGAATTACTCATTTTATTTTAATATCTTCCATTAAAAATATTCCTAGTGAACTAACCGTGTTGAAATTTCCTACGAATTAAAGGAAATTCCTAAGAAATTATAAAGCGACACCTTACATAAATTTCCTCTATTTGCCCATAATACTCCAATTTTTGTTCCAAATTAACTGGAAATGCAATAGGAATTTTATACATTCAATGTCCTGTAAGCGTCAATCAAAGATCTTCGTCTGTGGACCGAGTTACTTTGAACTGCGGGCGTTTTCAGCTTTCAGTGTATTTAAGACGTCGCTTTAACAATTCTTAAGATTTCAACACTGTCATGAAATATTAAATTTTAAATTCAATCAATTCAACACTCAATGGGTTACAAAACTTTTTATAATAAAAAAGAGGTAAATTCATTCATAAAATTAAACATAAAAGCCGATAATTTAATGTGTATGTATTCGCACATTTAACAAGTACCATGCATTTTAAAACGAATCTTTTGATGTATTTTTTCCGAAATTCGTTTCCTTATCGTACAATTTTCATCTACGCTCATTCAATTTAATGAATAAAAAGAACATAAATTAAAACTGCAATCCAGACTAAAAACACACATCAATAGAAATACACAATGTATTTCATTTTATTTATATTTTACGAGAGATTGCATTTTCCTACCAAAATCATGAAAAACAACTACAAATAATTTATTTAAATATAAAATAAATATATAAAAAAAGATTAAGCAGAAAACTATAAATAAAAGTAATAAAATAGGCCATTAATACTTACATTTAAATCACTCGTTACTTGAATCTTCAGTTGAAAAAAAACTGAATGAATGAGCACTGAAAATAATGTTGTTTGTTTTTGTTCTAACGATATAATTAGTGACGTTGGTCTGTTATTTGTGTGTTAAATTTGACTACTGTATTTATTTGGATAGTAATACAATTTTATTGGATGAAGATAATTTGTCTGCTTTTTATTATTATTTTATTTGATTATTTTTTTTTTATCACCACTTGCATTGTATATATTTTTTTCTTCTTCTTCTTAAAACATTTCTTGGTTTTAAATATAAATTTTTCCACAAAACTTTTATTTAAAATTAAAAATGTAATTTTGTGGAATAAACTTTGATTATAATCATTATACACCACAGTGAAAAAATGCTATCATGATATTTTTTTCCTTCTTTAAAAGTGAGATTAATGCTGCATAAATATTTATTAAGATGAGAAAATTTTACAGAAATATGTTAAAAAAAATAATGATGAAACAGTTTTCTTTACAGCAACAGGAATAAAATTAACTTTTTTTTGTATTTGCACTAAAACTATTAAATTTTTATAGTTGAAGGAAGAACATTGAGTGAATTTAACATGAAAAATTTTATGTGAGTTGGAAAAATTTAATAATAATTGACGTTGTTTGTCAGTTTGTTTTTGAAATATTGAAATTTTTATTGGTACAAAGCAACTACAGGAGATTTTTTTCAATTAAAATACACTTTTTCGTTTTATGCAAATATCATAATTCACTTGAAAATGTGATGAATTCTGAAAAGAAATAGAATTAAAAAAATTATACAATCATTATTGTAATGTTAAAATTTTTTCAATTTTAGAAAAAAATACGTTCTTCATTATTTATAATAATAAATAATATAATATAATAATAATAATAAAATAATTAAATCATTTCATATTTTACTTTTCTTCACAGACTAACAAAAAATTTCAAAAGATTTTTAAAAAATTTGAAAAATTTCGCCACTTTAAAAAAATCCGCCCAATTATTAGACCCCAATCTCTGAGCTTAATCTTAAAGCCCACGAGGAATGTCCACAAAAAAATTGTATGAAATGTATTGAAAAGAGATTATTTTATTAGTTCAAATAATATTTTCATCTAAAATTGTTAAGTAATTCTTTTTTTGAATAATTAAAGTTGATTTTAGAATTTAGTTTTTTTTTCACCAAAACGATTTTTTAAATTTTTTATGTGACTCATAACACTCAATTGAAAGTCGATTTCAAATATACTGTAAGTTGAAAACGCCCCGCAGTACAAATTGACTTGGTCTGGAGATGGAAATCTTTGATTAACGCTTACACGGCGTTGGATGAATCCAATTTTTAACACATCTCCAGTTAATCTGCATGAAAATTTTGAGTATTATGGGCACTCTCTTATTCTATGCATATTACGCGGGGGGGCGTTTCCAACTTAGAGTGTAGCCAAATATTGGAAAAAAATAAACTATGGCTAATAATGGGCAGACTGGGGTTTTGAACACACTGTATACAAAGATTCAAATTATTACAACATAAAAGATCTCTTTTAACGTATCATAACATCTTTCAACACCTTTATTTATGTTAATCGACTGTCCAAAATTTAAAAAGTCAACTATTTTTAAGCATCTTAAAATATATTTATAAATAAAAAATAAAGATGAAACAGTCAAAAATGAATTGCATTCACTTTATATATATTTTTCTGTTCATAAATTTTTACCAAAAAAAAATAAAGGCCTTATATTAAAAAATTTCATAATTGAATAATAAAATACATAATCAATTAAAATTTCACTCACTTTTATGTTTATTAAACTTTGTTGTAATTTTTTTTAATAATTTTCAATTATTTTAATAAAATTATTTAATTTAATTTTATTTTAAGATATATTATTCTTGAAAGTTTTATGAATTTTTAGTTTCACTGATTTTCATTTGATGTCAATTAATTTTGAAATGCGATATGATTTAATTTTTTTTTTCTTGAAATGTAAAATTCATTTAAGATTATTTATTGATTACAATTTTTATGATAAGAATTTAATTGCAGTAAAATGAAAATAATCATTGAAAGAGCGACGGAATTTTTGTCATAGTAATTTTTAATTTAATATAATTTTAAAAATTTAATATTTTTTTTAAATTATTTCTTTTAAATATTTTTCTTTTAATTTTCGTTAAATAACTTTAATATTTTTTTTCTTTTTTTTATCACATCAAAAATTCACCTCCGATTAGTTTCATCTTCCGATAAGAACTGATTCAGTTCAAAAGAAAACAAACACCTTCTTGTTAACATTTAACAATCTATAACAATATTTTTACTTTGTATAGGCACCATTGACAATGATGACAAAAAAAAGTGGCTTGTAAGAAGGGCGCGAAACTTTTAATGAACATTTATTTCTATGAAAATTTGTTTTGAGCTGATATGGTCCGACCGTTATGCTACAACATCATGTGTTGACTAAACAAAAGTCGGCTTAAATCAGTAGTGAATGTGTATGGAAATTTGGTTGAAAGAGAGGAAAAACAGATGATAACGGTTTTGTTTGTGTATACAAATTACATAGTATTTTGCTATGTCTGGTTCATATGAAAAGTGCATAAAACCATATGATTTTCGTGTGTTTCTGTAGAATAAGTATACAGGAAAAGCGCATGATTTTCCTTTTCTCTCTTTCTCTTTTGAAATAAAAAGTAAATCAAAGTGGAACCGTTTGGTATTTTTTGAAAACATTTTTAAAAGATAAGAAAATGATTTTTATCATAATTTTCTATAATTAAGAAAAAAACATCAATTAATTTTTCCAAATTATAGAACAAATTTCAATTTTGTCGTTCACTTTAATTTTTAGAAAAACTAGTTAAAACTGTTAAAATTTTTTCCCACGTGTTCAAGAATGATATACACGAGCTCTAAAAAATAAAACAATGACTTTTTTGGAAAATATGGGCATTTTTAACTCATTAACCGCGACCGTTGCGTATACGCAACACTAAATAACAATGATATTTTATCTAACTTTTACAGTTATTATCAAAAACTTTGTATGTATTCTTAATTTTTGAATGTTTATGTTTAAGGATAATGGTGTTTTGATAAATTTATCATAAGTTTGTGTAAATTTCTAGAAATGTAAAGTTTTGAAAAAATTCACAAAATTTCTTTAATTAAAAATTCATAAAGAAATATGAAGGTATTTAATTTTTATTTTCTTTTATTTTACACTATTTGACTTGTATTTTAAAAATACTTCAAGAGACTTTTTGTTAATATTTTAGAAATATCAATATTTTTGGTTTTTTTTTAGTGTTGCGTAAACGCAACGGTCGCGGAATACGATATCTAAAATAACCATATACGTACAAACTCTCATATAATAGAACGCGATTATAATAGAATCGATTTATAATGGAACCCTATACAGTGGAAATCTTGGTTGCTCTATAATAGAATTGAACAAAAACAGAATTTTCGTGTTGCCAGTTATTAAAACAAAAAAATAATTTCTACAATTTTTTCAAATTTGTCATACATATATTTGATATAATTTGCTTTTAAATTTAATGACATGCTTTGGAAAGATAAAGAGAATTACAAAAAAAAAATTATTTAAAAAAAAAGTTAACATAATTGTTTAAATTATATAATTAAAGAATCAAAAAAAATATCACTCATGTTTTAATAACATTTTAACAATCACAATCTTCCAATTAATTCATTCTCTAGGGGCACTTGGGAAAAATTGAAATTTGTAGTTTTTAATTTTAATAAAAATTTTTTTTTATACAATTTCATTCACAAAATTGGCAACACCTTAACGGGTAATTTGAATTTCCATTATAGAGCAGTAATACTGCTATATAATGGAATTCAGAGACAAAATTTTTTCCACTGTATACGGTAATCTACGTATTTACTTTGACAGTAGATGACAAACCGACAATTTTTAACTTTAAATGAAGTACAACACGTCGTAGAGTATGATTTTGAATATTACAAATTGTGGTAATCGCTCTTGGTGTGGGGGATCGTAAGATGAAGAAGGTTTTGACGAAAACCAGTTAAATGGTGATGATAAAATCGCCGAAGTGACCGCAACTTATGAGATTATGACAATTAATGATGAGCCGGACATTAAAAATCGTGAGGGAATGTGGTCCTCGCGTGAGTCAACATACACAAAGAATCCAATCAATATTGAATAAAAAGTTATAGAGCAAATTTGTGGAAAAAATATTGAAATTGAATCTTTTTATTTTATTACTTCATATTACTTTTTATAACGTTAACCGCGACTGATGCGTAAACGCAACGGCACTTTCTGAGTCCCTGGGCCAAAATTTAAGCCCGCTGGAAACTTTAAAATTCAAATAGGCCTATTTTGAGCTTCTATGTAAAATTTCAAGGTTTTTGGTCCACGGGTTCAAGAGCGGCGGTTAATGAGTTAATTCACGATTTTCCGCGATTTTGAAAAATTCGGATATATTGAAAAAATAGGATATATTGAAATTGACCTAGGCGAAAATAAAGTATGATCGCAAACAATACTCGCATTTTTGCCTAAATCAAGTGAAAAGCACAAATTCTTATTATTCTTTCCATTGAGATGAAAAATACCAATTTTTGTATGAAAGTAATGTATGATGTATGAAAAATAATTCTACTTAATCACGTTTGGAGCAAAATTATTTGCCATATATCTTTATAAATGATCATACAAAATTTTTTTCACCAGAAAAACAATCGTATGAAAATTTAAAAATTTCTAATGACCCAAACTGTTCCTGCAAATTACTTAACTAAAGCGTTGCTGTTAATTTAAAGTCGAATAGAGAACTTGCATTTATGGAAAAAAACCGGGAACGTGCCTTGAGTACAAAATTCACATGTACATCCCATTAACTGTCAAATAAAATTAAACAACAACAAGTGAACAAATTTTATTTTTTTGAACAAAAAAAAGGATTTAAAATCATTTCTCGTAAAGACAAAATATTTATTTTATAAAATTATTGATCATTTTAGTCACCGTTACTCGATGTGAATTGCAGCTTTTCCAAAAAAACTTTTAACAGTGATCTTTTTAACGTGTTACCTGTAAGACTTATTCGCGCTTTGACTTGAACCGCGTTGTAATAATTGTCTCATTATTCCTTTACAGCTTTTATAATTTAGTTTTTTTTGCGTGCACACTTTTACAACTTTAATGTCGGAAAGACGGCCTGGTGGAATTCTTCGTCGAGATCCATTGCCATATCAGTATAGAGAGACGCCAGATAATGAATTGCTTGTATTTGGTTATCAGTGTAAATTGTATAGAGATGATGCAAAAGCACTTTTTATTGATCAAGGACGTCACTTGATTCCATGTCCAAGTAATACGACGTTGAAAGTTGATCGTTTTGATGTAAGAGGAGCTCTTAGTGATCCAGCTAAATTTGAGCCACCACCTGGTGGATACAACGACCGATTGGAAGGTTTGACACCGGCTGAACGAAAAGCTGAAGAATTGTGTGAAGAGGAAAGATATTATGATTTATTTCACAATGACGTTAATGAAGAGCTGTATCAAGATCAGGATAGTAACAGTGAGTCAAATGGTGCAAAAATTGCTTTTAACTATGATGGTGATACGCAAACTGGACCAAAACCAGATGATGATGATACTCAGGATGGTTTAGAATCTGAACCATTTGTAGCACCAGAAGGATTTTATATACCACCTAAAATGGATGTACCTGACAATATGAAACAACATGCTGTTATTGAGAAGACTGCAAAATTTATTGCTTCACAGGGAATTCAAATGGAAATTTTACTTAAAGCAAAACAAAGTAACAATCCCCAATTCGGTTTCTTGATTCATGATGATCGATTGTGGCCATATTATAAGCATGTTTTAGAAGCAATTAAAACAAATGTATATCCTATAATAAAGAAACAGGAAGAAGAACAGCCAAAGGAAGAAGAAGAAAATGCCATGAGTCCGCTTGTAGTAGCAGGTCCTATTGTAAATATGGAACAAATTACAAGTTTTGAAAATACCGTTCCTTTTCCCAACTACACTCCATCTCAAGACTGCGTATATTTTAAGTTAATGAACAATATTGGAAAAGTTTCGGGAATCAATATTCAACCAAAGATTGCACAAGAGTCTAAGCCAGAGACTTTAAATGGCAATAATAGCACAACAACTTCCACCGTCATCACATCTGGATTACAAGGTCTTGTAGCATATGCATCGGGAACTGAAACCGAAAGTGAGGAAGAAAATGAAGAACAAGAAATTAAACCGCAAGATAAAAAACCGACAAAACCATATGAAGGTACACTACCACCATCTGAAATTTTAAATATAATTGATAAAACTGCATCATATGTTGCAAAAAACGGAGATGAATTTGAAGCGATAACAGCAAATCGTACTAAAGACGATCCAAGATTTTCATTCTTGACAAAAGATAACGAATTCCATGGCTATTATCTGTATAAATTAGAAGCATTAGCTCCGCACATTGTCAAAGCGCGTCAAATTAAGGCTAAATTAGCATCAAGACAAAACAGTAATTCAACGGTAAATAATCCACCGGCACCAGTTTCCTTTTCGATTAAGCACAAGGAAGATCCTTCTCCGACTGTGATAAATTCCAAACCAGCTATATTACAAGAAAACAGCGATGAGAATACGAGTGATCCCGAGGCAGAAAGTTCAAAAGAAAAAAATGTATCTAGTCAAAAATCACAAAGTGCTACTTCAGACTTGGAAGACAAAATGAGGGAAGCTCGTCGTGCAGAAGAACAAATTAGAAATAAGCTTGCATTAGCAGCTCGTGAACGCCTGGGATACTTGTCGAAAGAAGAGCAGTTACGTCAAGAACGAAAAATGAAAGCAAAAGCATTTTTGACCAAAATTCAAGGACCCACAACTTCAAATGACGCACCTCCACCTCCAATTATTGGTCCACAATTTGTCCCGACAGCACCTTCAATTGGTTCTATCAAAACTTGTGAATCAGATGAAGAATCAATTCATTCACTTCCCGATTCAGTGAGTAATGCAATTGAAATTCACAGCTCTGGGTCAGAAGAACCCGAAGTTTCATCGAGTAGGCGAGAAAAGTCAAAGAAACGTAGAAAAAAAGAGAAAAAGGAAAAGAAGAGTAAAAAGTCAAAGAGAAAACGATATTCACGAAGTCCGAGCTCGGATAGTTCAGATTCTAGAGAACGAAGATCAAAATCAAAAAAATATAAGAGAGATCGGTCGAGAAGTAGATCATCTGATCGACGATACAGGAGAAGGTCATAGTAGAAATTAAATTTTCATTTTTTGTTATTCATTGTTAATGTGTTAGAATTTTTACATCTCAAAAGTAATAAAAAAAAATTGTAATATTTTAATTTTTTGTATTTTCTTTCACTGATTTGCTTGAAATAAAACACTATTTTGGTTTTTGTATCCATTGAATAAAGTTTTACATGTCATTTATTTGATCATTTTTGAAACAAATTCTAATGAATTTTAATAAGAATCTTGAAGAAAAAAAATTATATGTGTGTCTGTTTATGAATTTCAAAAGGAATATTTACACTACACTATAGTGTAGGAATATATTGAAGACACACATTTTTTGGATTGATGTCCTTTATGCTGATTAGGCAACTGAGCTAGCATTTGAAGCGATACGAGGCCACAAATCAGCACATTCTTTTGCAACGGGGCCAGTAATTGCGGATCCTTTCATTTCACCTTTGTTGTTTACAATTACGCCAGCATTGTCTTCGAAATAGATGAAGATACCATCACGCCTTCGGAATGGTTTTCGTTGCCTGATGACAACTGCGGGCATAACCTTCTTACGCAATTCAGGTTTGCCCTTCTTGACTGTGGCAACAAACATATCACCACATCCAGCAGCAGGCAATCTAAAAACAAAATTAAAAGTTTATTTCCTAAACTCAACACGTGAATATACACAAGTAATCCGTACCGATTCAAGCGGCCACGAATGCCATGGACAGCAATGACATACAGGTTTTTTCCTCCTGTATTATCAGCACAATTAATCACTGCTCCAACTGGCATAGCAAGTGAAATACGGAATTTTCCTCCGGCGGAACCTCCTCTTCCTCTCTTAGACATATTTTAAGGTGTTTAAACCAATTATTTTGTATTATTTTGTTAGCACGATTTACAATGTGCTTTCGTTCAAGTCGGGCTTGACGTAAAAAAGACAGATCAAAAGTTTGACAGCTGAGTGCAGCGCTCTTTGACTGAACTATTATTTTAAATTTTCACAAAGAGTCGTTAATTAATTGTTGAACGATAATTACCGTTTATATCGGTTAGCTGGGAACTTTCCGCCAATTATTTTTGTTTTTATTTCGCAATGCGAAGAAATAACCATAAAAAAATAATCAAATTGAAGATTCAATTAATTTCAAATCAAAAATTGTCCTTTTCAATGATAAGATCGAAAAATTAGATATAAAATTAAAATGCCTGAAATAACATTGAATGGTGTTGTAGTTAACTTTCCATTCGAACCTTATGTGAGATAAGAAAATTTTATCGTATTTAGAACCTTATCATAATAATTTTATATTTTCCAGGAAGTTCAAAAAAACTACATGTCAAAAGTCATTGAGGCTCTGCAAGGTTCCTCTAATGCAGTGTTAGAATCACCAACTGGAACAGGCAAAACTCTTTGCCTTCTTTGTTCTAGTCTTGCATGGCTCCTAACGAAAAAAGCACAAGTTCAGGCCAGTAAACAAAACCCACTGGAATTGATAGACGATAAAAATCTAATTAAACCTGCAAATTGTCTAAATAACATGCAAGACAATGTTTTTGCTGAACTGGAAGCTGCTACTGGGGCTAAAGGTGGTGCATGGGGAGTTCCAAAGATAATTTATGCATCTCGTACTCACTCTCAACTTTCTCAAGCAATGGCTGAAATGAAACGAACAAGCTATAATTTCATGAAAGCTGCCGTAATTGGATCGCGGGATCAACTTTGCATACATACAGATGTCGTCAAAGAGTTGGGAAATGCAAATAAAATGCACATGTGTCGGGCAAAAATCTTAGCTCGAAGTTGTGGATTTTATCAACGCGTTGAACAGAAGAAAGACCATCCAGATTTTCGTGACTCTGGTATATTAGACATTGAAGATTTGGTAAAAACAGGGAGCAAACACAAATGTTGTCCGTATTTTGTATCAAAAGAGCTTGTGGAAAAGGCTGATATCATATTTATGCCATACAATTATCTGTTAGATCCAAAGGCAAGAAAAGCAAACAACATTGAATTACATAATTCTATTGTGATATTGGATGAAGCACATAATGTTGAAAAGATGTGCGAAGAATCTGCTTCAGTTCAGTTGAAAAGTAGCGACATCGCACTTTGTATGGAAGAGATAACTGGTATTATGAAAAAGTTGGACGAAGATATTAAAATGGGACTAACATCGACAGATTTCAGCAATGATCAAGAAAAACAGAATTTTTCATTGGAAGATTTGGCCACACTGAAAGAAGTTTTACTAAACCTTGAAAAGGTCGTTGATGATGTAGCCGTTAATTTTACTGAAGGAAGTACATTTCCAGGTAAGGTTTTAAAGTGTATTCTCGAAAAAAAATGAATTTAATGAAAAACCTTTTTAATAATACAGGTGATCACATTTTTGAATTGTTTCAAAAAGCTGGAATTCATGATGACAATCTAGAAATAATTCGTAAACTAATGGACGATTTAATCCAATATGTGACATCAAGTACTCAAAACAACGGATTTTCATCACGTGCCACAGGATTATCACACGTCTCAGATGTATTTACTATTGTATATGCCAGTAAAGGTCCCAATTTTCATGAGAGAGTAAAACGATGCTACAAGGTACACATTGCAATTGAAGAACAAAAACCACAAAGAGGTGCCAAAAATAAAGATGGCTGGAATAGTATGGCTAAAACAACACCTTCAGTAAAATCAAATGCAAAAGTTGTTAGTTTTTGGTGTTTCAATCCTGGATTTGGAATGACTCAAGTGCTTAACAAAAATGTGAGAAGTGTGATATTAACTAGTGGAACTTTAGCACCTCTTAAACCTCTAATCAGTGAACTTGGAATACCGGTTGATGTTCGTCTCGAGAATCCACATATCATTAAAAAATCGCAGGTTTATGTGAAAATTGTGTCACATGGTCCCGACAATGAACCTCTCATTTCGAACTACGAAAATCGAAATAATCCAAAATATGTGGCGTCACTTGCACGAACAATTCTCAGTTTTTGTCCACATGTTCCAGCTGGATTACTGGTTTTCTTTCCATCATACTTCATTCTAACGAAATGTCAAGAAGAATGGACCAAAAGTGGATTGTGGGCGCAAATTGCTGCACGTAAACCAATTTTCATTGAGCCACGTACTAAAGAAGATTTTAACATTGTGATGAATGAATATTATGCAAAAATCAACGATCCAGCTGGAAAAGGCGCCATTTTTATGGCAGTTTGTCGAGGAAAAGTGTCTGAAGGATTAGATTTTGCTGATAAAAATGGTCGTGCTGTAATTATAACTGGATTACCATTTCCTCCAGTAAAAGATGCAAGAGTTGTCTTGAAACGGCGGTATTTAGAAGAAAATCGTACTAGAGAAAATGAAATTTTATCGGGAAATGAATGGTATGGTCTTGAAGCAACAAGAGCCGTTAATCAAGCAATTGGTCGAGTTATTCGTCATAAGGATGATTATGGTGCTATTTTGTTGTGTGATCAACGCTTCAATGATAAACGTCAACGGGATCAATTGTCACGATGGTTACAGGAGCATTTGAAACAAAGTGACCCGAAAGCAAATTTTGGCAAAATAATTGGTGAATTATCAAGATTTTTTAAGGAAGCTGATAGAACGTTACCAAAACCCAGTTTAAAACCAACATCATACAATGAATCACCATCGAAAAATGAGGTGTTGATAAACCTTAAATCACAATATGGAATGACCGGATCATCAACCAATATTAAAATTGAGACCGACGGATCAATTAATGCTATGTAAGTGATTTTTACAATACTTTATAAGTTCGTTTCTCACTTTTATTTTCTTTTATTTAGCAAAATCGAGAATGCAAATCATGTGCCTTCATGGAAACCAGCTGACTATCAAAGAGCCAATATTGTAGTAAATTTCAATCAGAGTACCGATAAAAAAGATTTTTTTGCAGGACTGAAATCAGCAAGTAATTCCATTGATTTCAATGACGTATCTTCATATCAAAGTTCAACAGAATCAAGTTTGGTTACCATTCATAAACGACTTGGCTCACCCAAGGAAGATCAGAATCGTAAAAAATACAAAATAGTTCCAAATAACTTTAGCACGCATTCCCAAAGCACATCAAGTTCACAAGCATCATGTATAATTCAGGAAGTAAAACAAGAGGTGATTGACATCGATAGTGATAGTGAATACGATGCAGGACCTTGGGGAGCTGTCAAAAAAATTACTAATCAAATGTATACGTCGGAATTGGTGAAAGAGAACGTTTCAGCATTAATACAAGCAAAACCAATTCCAAGTTCAGAACCATTTCCCTATGGAACACCATTAAAATCTTACACTCTTGATGAAGTTATCCAGAAAGCAAATGAATTACCAGAAGATCGAATGGTTTTATTGAAACAAATGAAAATTCAAGTTCATATTGAAGCATACAAACTTTTTCTTCTTGCTCTAAGTAAATATCGAGAAATTGGTGATTTAAATTTGGCCTTTGATCAACTTACACAAATTTTCAATCATCCAAATTTGTTCCATTATTTGCTTGGGATGAAGAGATTCATTAAAGACTGCCATAAAGAAATTTTTGAGAAAAGAATGACTGAACATATTGTCGCTAAATTGAAAGAAAGATGATTTTCCCTTCCATCATAAGCGAGATTAACCATATTTTTTATTAGGTTTTTCAAATACAGATTTTCTTACATTAAAAATAATAAGGCATGTAAAAATTTAACAAAATACATTTATAAATTATTTTTTTTTATAAAATTTAATTTGTTTTTGTTTAACAACACCTTAAATGCTTTGTAATGGATGCCGGGACATGTTCAGATGTCTTCGTTGAATTTGAATGTCCTAAAAGTTCAGGGCACGGCTCTAGATTTTCTTGAACTGCAAGGCACTTCATCAACAGGTCATAATTAATTGTATCTGTGATGACTGAATCTTGTCTGAAATAAATTTAAAAATAAAAAAAAATTTAGTTACTCATGAAATGTAAAATCAATTCCAACTCACTTGTAATCAGGATGTGAAGTGACCTTTTCTCTTATCCAGCTGGCAGTTGTCATAAGTTCACCTGAAGCTCGTTTCGAAATTAAATGCAAATACTGTGTAATTGTACAATGTGTGTTCACATCAACATCCATTGATGCTAAATATGAATGTAATAAAGGCAGTAATCCAGGAAATGTTCCCTAATAAGCAAAGATATTTTAATTTAAAATAAATAAATGATTATATTTCACTCACTTTTCCATTTATAATCTGATCGATGGTCATTAACTCATATTCACTGCAAAACTCTTCACAATTCTCATTGCGACATAGTTTGAGTTTTTGCCCGTCAACTGTAACTCCCGTAATTGATTTCTTGAACCAAAACTTTTGTTCGAGACATGCGTTGCGTTTTTGAGCATTCTGCATATTTTCATCAACTTTACTAATTGGAATAAGTAAATCCAAATTATATGACAAAATGACTCTGGTAAGCAGGACAACAAAGCAAGCAATTGCTGAATTCTCAAAATCCGTCAATTGGAGTTCACATGGTCGGAATTCAACTCGCCATCCAATTGAAGTGTTTGGTGGTGGTGGTTTGAATCGCATCGTTTGCCAATTGGTTGACTGAATATTTTCAAAGTGATCTGTGTCTTCTTCGTCATTCTGATCAACTTTCTCACTGAAGAGAGAAACAGTATCGCGAATAAACAAATGTGCAACATGTTGAGCCAAAAGGGGATCAATGTTAGATGATACAAGTTTATCATAGATTTTTTGATCGTATACCAAAGGAATGTCATTGAATCTGAAAAAAATCAAAATTTAATTAAATTATTTAACAATTTTATGTTAACAGAAATTACTTTGCTCCAGCTGGAGATAAATATGAATCAATTGAATCATATCTGGATTTGTGAATCCTAAATTGTCCATCTTTTAATGGTTTTTCACCACGTTCTTCTGGTGTTCGACAATCAACAGATGCACTTATTACATTCCAGCGACAATCGACATCTAAAATAAATATCAATTAATATTCATTGAGGTTAAATTGAGATTTGATCTACGTACCACTCAACATGCCACGATGAATTGGTGATGCAGCACTAAGAGCCAACATAATTGGACATAACGGTGTCAATTGGTCATATAATGTACGTGCTTCATTGATATTACAACACTGGAACGTAAACTGAAGACAACAACATCCCATTCCAAATCCCATTGCATCCATATGGATGTGGTCTGGTTTTTCTGGTGTACTACCTTCCACTGGAATTTTTGTATTTTTATCCTTGAACACTAAGATGCAATAAAAGTTTAATAAATTATTCAAATTAAATAGAAATTAAATCATTACCTGGAATATCAATCGAAACCTTTGAGCCACGTCTCATTCTAATGTTCCTGGATAATGTTTTGAATCGTGGATGTCCTGGATAAATTGCCTCATCCACAAACCAATTTGACTTGGCAACACCATCTTCAGCATCTGGCCGTGGTGCATAAGATGGATACGTAAAATTAGGCCTAAAAATACAAAAATTAATACATCAATCAATGTCATGAACTCATTTAGGTTATCTTACATTCCAAGCATTGGAAAGCTAGTAATACACATTGCAACTTCATTCTCCTTCAAAAGTTTTGCAACATCCAACCTGCGATTCTTCATATTCGGTTCAACTGTATTGAAGTGAGCTAAGAGACCCCCATAAGGTTTTCCTGGAGTTCCTTCCACCATATATGCAGCATATTCAGGCCGCCACAATGATTTTACTCCTTGAAACACAAAAAAAATTGTGACTTTCGCTTGCATGCTTAATTTAAATGAACTCACCATCAGGATTATTTGCCTCTTCTTCATTCAATTTTTTCAAAATCTCTTCAGCTCGAAGTGAGACCTGTGCTTTTTTATTCTCATGATCAAATTTCACGATCATATATTCAATTTCATCACCCCATTTCAAGATATCGCCTTGTCTTTCCTTCAATTTTGCATATAAATTGATAAATTGTTGAATTCCATGTTGCCGAACGTGATCAGCTAATGCTAAAATTACAGAAAAAAAATTAATCTAAATATTTATTTGATTATCAATGAACTTCATTATTCACACCTTTTGTCTCTTCAAATGACAGTGCTTGACCTTCACTCAGCAGACCCATCGATGTTTCTTCCGACTAAAACAAATGACCTTCACTGTCGTGTAATCGATTCACAACTAAAAATTTGACCATTAATATTTTATGAATTTAAAAAAAAAAAAAATTGGTAAATGACACACAACCTTAGATTGGTTTATTACAAGAACTAAATCAATAAATTGAGTAAAAGTGTCATGATGAGGCAGCACAATTTCAAAATGTTCTCTTCACATATATGTAAATAATTGATAAACACACATTACAGTATTTGTTTATGAAATCGTGTTGCACTTGAGGAACAGATAAACTTCTTTTTTTTATTTTTGAATGTTTCTTGATAAGATAAAATTTTTGATAAGTTAACCAAATTTTCTAAGTTTCATCATGATAATTCATTTGAAGTTTTTTTCCATTAAAAAGACTTTCATCCAAATGGAATTTCAAAACTAAGTTGAATTATTATTTAATATGACCTTGAACTTTAGACTAATATTTTTTTTAAAAAAAAATCACTCTCAAACGTGTTTTTGGGGGTTCTACAC
>LN483431.1:387962-625564 GCA_900002565.1 Culicoides sonorensis
AATGAAAAGGGAAAACGGTCTTTTACAAAAGAAAAATTATTGTGCACTTTAATTTATTATTAATTTTTTGTTTTGTGTGATATACCTAATATGTATATTAATTTATCGTTTTTTTTTTTGTTATCATGTGAAGACATTAAAATATGTTGACTCGATTTGTTTCATTTTGTGTTGCTTTTTTGTTAAACTGATATCCGTTTCAATTATCTTATCTAAACTCATAAATTTGGATGCATTTTTCTGGCACATGTTCTAGTGTTAGTGATTGGAACCATTCTGATGATCTGTGGTAATAATATCCTTCCATAATTGCTCGAGACTTTTGAAAACAAATATAATAGAAGCCGGCAAAACTGGCTCCATTTATATCCCGGATTGTGTGATCTGGCACTAAAAAGTGTTCTTTCCATCGCATAAACACATAGTCACTATTTTCGAGGGCTTCATAATTAAAATCGTCTGAGTTAAAAGTTTTTTGATAGTCGGCAAATGCACTAAATTTGCTCCAGTGCTTTCGATCAACCTCTAAAATAATTTTCAAAAAATTATTTCATATTATCATTGGATTTTAAAAATTAATTACCTTCATCACTGTCCCATTTCCTCGTCAAGAATGGATATCGCTTTGAAATAATTTCCCCATCGAAAAACGTAGTCAATGTTGGAAACTCATATGTCAATCCTTTAATCTTCAGATATCCGCATAGATAAGAGTTCGCCTCATCCACAAACTGTAAAATCACTTCAACTTCATAACTGTTTCCTTTTGATTTTTGAAATCCCTTGAATTTTGATCCATTGTAAAGCAAAGTATTTAAGAGGCCTTAAATCACACAAAAAAAATAAAATGATATTAATTGAAATCAAAACAGGTGATCGATTGCAAGGTGAAGGTAACTTTTTTTGTATACAAAATCTTAAATTCGTGTAACCAAGAATGAGTCACTTTTTTTGGATTAAACCACTTTTTCATGTCGGAAAATGCTCTTTGAGCATTTTAAAGTCAATCAAAGTTAATTTAAAAGTTATTTTTATCAACAAAAAGAAGAAAAAAATATTTACCTGGTTGATGTGAGTGTTCAGGCGGAGGAGGAGAAATTTCCCTTTCAACCCGAACTGGCATATCTTCCACAGACTCACTCGTGTTTACGGCCTCAATTGCAGAATTTTAACACGACAAAATATAAATAAATTTAATTTCTAATGCGAAAGTTTTTTCCTTGTTATTTTTGCTGCGCCATATAGGTAAATATATCAGCTGTCAATCATTCGAATGGAGTTGTCATTTGTTCGAGTAGAATTTGACGGTTACCATTCATTTGCTTAAGATCAGATTTTTATTTCCATTGGGTGAAGTGCATGGTAACCAGATAAAAGTCAGAAACTTCAAAATAAATCTTTCCTTACATAATCTGAGTTTTTTTTTTAATTGGGAAATAAACAGATAAATTGAGGGATAAACTATTTTGATTAAGCAGACGATCAAGTGAAATGGCTGCCCGAGTACCTCGTAAACCTTTGCTTGCTTTATTCAAACAAGCCTGTGATGAAATTCCTGAAGTTGTTGGATCAGTGGCAGCAGCCGGAGTTGGACTTGTAATTATTGGAGTTGGTCTTGTCTACTACAATTCTCATGATTTATCAAATCGCCGTTACAAGTTCCTGCCAACAGTTGTTCGACCTGATGATCCACGAGCCAAAAATATAAGAGAATAAAACGGGAAAGTTGAATAGTTTATGTTGTGTTTTAAACACAAACAAATTTATTTGAATGAAATACAAAAACAAATAAAATTATAATGTAAATATAAAAGAAAAGTGATTAAATTGTGCTTCGATTATTAGTGTTGGTTTCTCGCCACAGTTTGGCCAATCGATCATTTTGATTACTGCAAAAACATTTAAAGTCCTTTATCATTCGATGTGGAAAAAGTTCATCAGAATCGTTGATAAGGCACTGTTTCCATTTTTTATTGGGTATCATATGATTAAATGCCCATAAAAATCCCAAGGTGCTTTTTGAATGAAATTCCTTTTCATTTTCAACCGTTGTGTAAGTTTTATTGAATGGCGGAAGTAAAATGCACATAAATCCCGTACAATGTACAAACAATTGATTTCGTTGTGGTGCTGCAATTGTCGGCATAAATCCAAATCTTGTTGCAATTGTTTCCATAAACGATAATTCAAGGTCTCCAAGTTCAGTTGGTGCATTATCAATCCCATCAAAATTCAATGGCACAAATATCGGTGAGCGAAATGGATTCAATTTTTCCGGCAATTGTTCAGCCACCGGATCAAACGGAATTGGGACTAACTGAAAATTACAATGTAATGCTTTTCTAGCCCATCCATTTGTTAGATCATTCATTATTGAGCCGGAAGCTGCAATCCATTCAACGGTTATCTCATAAGCGACTCCCGGTGTCATGACCTTGTGATAACTAGCGTGACCCCATTCAGCTCGATCACTTTTATTTCCAACATCCACATCTAAATAGCATTCTTTGTAAAGCTGCGACATATTAAGGGGACGATTTGCCGGAAAACTCTGTGCTTTTGATATTGAATCCACAATTTCAACTTCCATCCATTCGTTTTCGAACAACTTCAAATTACCAAGAGGTCCAATAAAATCTTGAGCTTTTGGATCTTGTTGTGCAATGAAGTACAAATGAAAACCGGCTATAATTGGTTTTCTGTAATCCCCTGAAGCATGGCAAATCATTCGAGCATCCTTCATCATAGTCAGAATCTTAAAAGGGTCGTTTGGTTGTTCCATGTGACATGAAATCCAATTGATAGCATCCGATGATGTGAATGTATATGAAGGTAATGTAGGTTGATATTGTAAAAACGATACTCCATAAATCGGATGAATGAAAAGCTCGAAGATTTCTTGAAGACTTGCATTTGATTTGAGTTTTAACGAATCCAGTGCAAATGCATCTTCACTTTCTTCGCTGTGATAATCCAGCATTTGTGCCTTAAATCAGAAAAAACTTATGAAACAAAAAATTCTTGTACGTTAAAAGGAAAAACACTTACATTTAATGTTCCACTGTGTGATTCCGATAAAGGCGATGAAAACATTTTGCTCTTTTCTCCCACTTTAACAGATTCTGATCTTGGCCTTCCAAGTCGGGAACTTCCCAATCTCTCCCTTAACGGTGAGCTTACTGACGTGGCCTTTTGTTTTTTCGGCGTCCTCTTGACACGATTCAAATGTGTCTCAATAAATCTCAGAAAATCATCAATGCACTGTTTCCGTGATAAGGTCATCAGCTCTTTGGAATAAATGTCACACACTCCCAAATTTGTTTCATTGATCTTTTTGGTTGCAGGATCATCCTTTGGCAATAAAAACATCCGATATCTCCAATATTTCATGTTTTCCGTTAGTGGGTAGTCTGTGTGACCTCTAGCGCACACATATTGATCCAAATAATTCCAATTAAAATTCTCGAGTCGTTCAGTGCTGAAATTGACATACTCATCTTCATAACTATTTGTGAAAGGAGTGCGAAACCGATATTTGTAGTTAACACTTTTGGGTGTGTAAAGATGACGAGGACGATATCTCGTTACTGTGATTGAAGATTCATTCATGGTGATTCGATGGAATATTCGACCAATTGAAAGGAGTTGCTCAGCTTGACGTTCAGTTGAAATTGGTTTCTTTTTTAATGGTGTTGTTAGTATGCGAGACGATTTTTCATCTTCTATCGCAGATGGTGTTTGTTTCTTTGGTGTTATGATCGCCTGGAATCCTTGTGCAAGACGTTGAGACACAAGTTCACGAAAAACATCACGAGCTGTCAAAGGTAACTTTTCTTTTCCACGGATTACGGCAAAGTCCATGTTGATGTCTTCTGGTAACAGAGTATACACGGAAAAAACATAATCATTTTGTAAGGCACTTTCCTCGGGAAAGAAATCCGTTGTAATGGGGAGACAAGCAGGAATTGTCAATGATTTCCAATCAACACCTAAAAAATGAGAATTTTATGGTAATACTTCAATGAATATAGAAATTAAATTTTACCAGTAGTTAATGCTGGTGTCCACTCCTGTTCTCCAGTTGCACCCCAAAGCAATGCAGTGTTCTTTGTTTTCGGGGTAATTCCAAGATTGCCAAGTCCCATAACGACACTGCCACTAATTGATGATCGTTCTCCATCACTACTTCGTCCATCGACACTCCCATCAACATCTTTTTCATCAACCGAATTCAATTCAATGTTATGATGATGTTGTTGCACCAATAAACCTGAAGGACCTCGAGGGAAAATGTGGGTCCATCTTCGTCGACTTGATGTCAATTTTACAGTTACATGCGCCGGGTCAAATGGATTTATTAATGTGCGAGTTGCCAGCATTCTTTGCGTATTCCAACGATGACGTCTCACTATTCGGTGATCCTCTTTAATCATGTCATCCATAACCAAACATTGATTTCCACACGAGTTACTTGAATCATCAAATGCACTCGCATGATGAACGTCGGGACTTGATAATTTACGTTCTTTGAGTTTTTGAATGCGAGGTGATGCAAGACTCATATCACGATCCATTAATATTGGTGATGTTGGAATATATTGATTTTGTGGTGGATTCTCGGAAGCAAATATTTGACTATCATATTCATCGTAATCAAATAACGAATTATGCACGTAATCCATTTGATAATTAAATTGTGTAAATTGAATTGGCACCATATTATCTCGATATTTTTGATTTGGATCTAATGGCGGTAATTTGATCCTTGGAACAAATGTTGAGTAAGCCACCTTTTTATTTGTCGTATAAAAACTCAAGTTGATCCAATGTGGCATTGAGTAATCATCAACTGAGAGGTAACAGGAATGTTTACTATGAAATTTCAATAATGGCACTGCATGTAATGGCTGTTCTCCAACACAAACTAAATCACTTCCCACACCACTGTCAATAATTCGTTGCATTGTAATATTTGTTAATTCTCGATCTACTTCGAAAATTCCGACACCAGGTGATATGACCACAGATAACTGTCCTGTTCGATCAAATGTACGATCTAAATAGTGTTTTTCAAAGATATTCAATGACATGTTAAGGACTTCAAGATAGTTGCCTTGGGCTGCTGTTGAATTGTAAGCTTTTGGAACATTAGGACCTAAATGTTCATAGTTGCAGAGCACCATTTTCTGATAATTTGTGAATAAAGCACGTAACTGACTCAAGACTAAATTCCAGTCATCAAACCGCTCATTTTGAACAGCAACTCTATAAAAATCTTCATAAATTCGACCTTTGTGATCTTCTCTTAAGCACAACCTCATTGGTTCGGGAAATTCATCAATGCTTTTTGCTTGGTAAAATGTCCTTGAAAATAATATAATTGTCACATCATGATTACTTCCCAATTTTTTCCATTTATTAAATAAATCTGCTAAAAATCCGTTTATAGCTTTCTCAAAATATAAATCTCCATGAATATCAAAATCCCACATTTCAGATGACATTTGTATCATCAAGTAAAGATTGCTCGTGGAACTTCTGAAGACTATTTTGGTATTTTCACTTATGACTCCACACGCAACTCGAGTTCCTTTTGCCCACATCTCATAAATTTGGCATCTTATTGAGCCGTCACAATACTCCAATTTTTTATTGATATAAACGCATGTATTTGTAAGCCAATTCCGAACTCTCCACATCTCTGATCGTCCCATGTATTGATCTTTGAACGTGATTTCAACCGAATCAAGACCTATTAAAAGAAAAATATTAGATTATTAAAATTGAATTCAGGTTCCATTACTCACAAACTGTGGTCGGATCTTCAATAACTTTAATATTGACATTTGTATAAGTTCTCAAGTTAAAAGCTGCTGCAATGCTATTTTCCACACTTATCACTGCTTTAATTTCATCATTAAAACAAGTGACTTGGAGCAATAAATGACAACTCTCGTCTTCGGGTTGATAAATTTCAACAATATCACCCTTTTTCAATTCCGCATTTTCCTTTGGATTGACTAGAAAATCTTCGGTACTAAAACTTTTGGGATGTAACACTAATTTACACAATTTTGGACTCATTTTACAGTTCTCGTCACTGTGACGCTTTGATTTCAAATCAAAATTCATTCTTGTTTTGCGTTTCTTTGATAAGACAACATCCAACACAGACTTTAATCAATTATTTGTCATTTTGTATTTCAAATAGTTTTTTTTTGATAAGAAATAACAACAAATTTTGTGTTTATTTTATGTGATTTAAAACTTCTTAGTACTTAAGAGATATTTTAAGGACAATTGATTATTTTTGGGTAAATATTTCTTCACAACAATTTTTTTTTGTATTTATTTGTTTACATTTTTTTGTCGATCAGCTGATTGTCAATAAATGTAAACAAACCAACATGTTAAATCTAATTTTTTACATGATTCATATCCTAGGAGTAACTTTTAATTAGAAATTAGAAAAAAAATTATAATAAAAAAGAAAATAAAAGAATTAAAAAATGTCGTTTCCAGAATATCCGGAAAAGCCTTCAATTTCTATTCTAAAGCCGCATGTAAGAATCGCCACTAGAATTAAGTTTTGCTTCTATTAAATGTAAATATTTTTTTTTTAATAAATTAAAACAGGAACTTTTGGAGATATTTGCTTTATTGGACTTTGACCACTTGAAACTTTGTCGCCAGGTTTGTCTTTACTGGAATGAGTTGATTCGAGAAACTCCGCGGCTTAACGATCGTTTTTGTTACCGATTGGAACTTAACAGTGGAACTGTTGTTGCCAAGAATCAACTTCCATTTTCATTTATCTTAAGTACTAAATTTAAAGTAGAAGAACTTACCTTATTAGACGACTTTCTGGAAGTTGGCAAAAGTATTGTGGTCGTTGAAGCAAATCGTGAAAAGTTGAACAATTTGAGGGTGATATTGAATGAAATGAATTTCACTGAGACAGTTTCAAATCTAGTAATTTATGCGAAAGATGATGAAATTCGTACAAACACATTATTGTTTGAATTCCTGTTACAGTTCAAAAATATCAAAACATTGAGTTTTTCCTTTCCTGCATTTGCACACATTTTTGAAAGAATTTCCGCCTACCCTGCATTAACTTCCGTGAAGAAGGTTGTGATATTTCATGAAACATTTCGACGAGTCATTTCAACAGACTTTCAACGTCTGCTTAAATTATTGCCAAATACCGAAAAAATTGAAATTTTCCCATCGGATTCAATGTTACTTGATAAGAACATAATTAGTGAATACGCATCTTTAATTAAAATCATTGCAGGATTAGAATACTACACAATCAAGGATATCATGGATATACCAGATCTGAAATTGGAAAAAGTAGGTTATTGTGATGTTGAATTTGGTGACAGTTTGCGCGTTATTCGATTTTTACAAGAACATCCGGACATTAAATCTGCTAATTTGGCCTTGGATTGTTCCGGCCCAATTTTTGATCGTACTTATGATATGATAACTCATTTAAATTTAACGATTGATGGCTTTGATGATGATGCTGATGAGGAAGGCGATGATGATAATGATGAACCGGAATATATGTTTAAAGTACTAAAATACACTCCAAATTTGGAAAATCTTATTATTAAATGTGAGAAATCCGAGGATCATAATTTCGGACACAAAATAGTTGAATTGAAGAAATTGGAAAATGTTGAAATATCAAATCTGTCATTGGAATGCCTTGATTGTTGCTCAAGCATGCTCATGTCGTGTGTAAATGTTAAAATGTTAACATTGGGTCCATGTAACATGCATCTCCAGTTAAGTCATATCAGAGTTATTGCATTTAATCTAAAGAATTTGGAATACTTAGCAGTTTATCATGAAGATGTAAGTTAAATCACATTGATTTGTATTTTTCTCTTATAACTTTTATTTTCATTTTTAGGTCGATGAATTAGAAAATCACCTTGAGGAATGGCCATCAATGCCAAAGCTAGAACAACTCATATTGAATAAAGTTGGAAATGTATCAAAAATCGGAATTGAAAACCTTAAATCGAGTTGTCCTCGTATCAACACACTCCGTTTATATTCAATGCGTGGCCTGAATATGCCTGAGTTGATTCAAACAATTTGTGAATGTTTCCCAAATATTATAAATATCACATTGAGAGGTGGACGTTTGACCAAAATTTGTAATTTGAGTGAAATTTTCGTGCAAGGAAAAGGATGGCGGTTAAAATCTTTGGATGTTTCACCAAATTTAGATCACAATGATATTTTACAACTTTTCAAGCAATGTGATATGCTTGAAACTGTTTCATGTTTATATGGAGCTTTAATTGTCAATCGTCGAATTTATTATGAAGTTGCTGTGTTAAAATCTTATACATTGAGCGACATTGTTCAACCACTGAAAAATCGTAAGAGACTGCATTTAGAAGCAGATGATTCGTCAGATTCGGAAACTTCTGATAGTGAAGAGAGTAGTAATGATGATATATCGGATTTTAGTGTAGATGAAAATGATATTGTTTTAATGTGATACATTGATTTCACGTTAGTATTTTAAGATAAAATTTCAATCTTTTCAATACAATTCAATTATTTATTTTTTGTTATCACACACGAACTTCTAGAAAAAATAAAATTTATATTTTTAAATCAATGCATTACATTTATGGTAAATAGTATCCATAGGGTGGAGGATCAATCGAAGTTGCCCAAACATTTCCGTAATTTTCTTTTGTGTTATAATTACTTCTAGTCAACGGTGTTTTTAAAATCGGTCTGACCTTGTTCCATTTTGATGATGTCTGGAAAATTTATATTAAATAAGAAAATTTAAACAAAAGTACAATTCATACATACCTTCAATGTTGGTATATTGTTAAAAGTTTTTGGTTGTTGCAGCTTTTGCTGTCCAATCAACACATTTTTAGTGTACTCAGTTTCTTTTCCCACTGGTGTAACCTTAAAAGACTCAATTCCCAAAAATGCTTCTTGATATTTGCGATGATAGTCAAATTCTGTTTTCCAATCCAAATCATATGTGGGAACTTTTTTTCCTTTTTTCTCATCAATGATTTCATAGAGCTCTGATCGATTTTTGTACATCATACAACAGACTCGAAGTGTAAAGTAATAAACAATTTCAACGAGTGATAACAGCGAGAAACCTAAAAACAGGCCAGCGATGCCACCAAATGACACAAGAAGATCAACCCATCCGAAGAGCACTTCTCTCTTATAACGAATAATGGGCCATGTAAGATACTCAATATTAATGAAATCTTTCATTTTCTGATCTGTTACAGCACTGAAATGGATTTAAATTTAAAAATGTTATTTTTTGAGGAAATAAGTTAAACTTGCGTTTTAGTGAATTTTTCAATGTCGAAAACAGTGTTGTAACAACCCAATTCACAGTGGAGACAAGTATCAATGTTCGTGATGTTGACCATATGCTTTGCCAAACATGAATATTTATCCTAAAAGTAAAATTTGAATGAAACACTGTTAACAAAATGTATAAGGTGACCGTAAATGATATAAACGAGCGCATTTCTATGTATAGAATTGACCACTTTGGAATAGTCGGCCATATTGGGTTTGTGGAATTTTTTGGATTAAAAGGCTATTTTGACAAGAAGATTATTTTGAATCAGTCGCCCATTTTGGGTAAGCCGATCTTCTTAAATCCATAGGCCATTTTCGATTTGGCGGTCATAATACATAAATCTAGCGGCCATTGTGGGTCAGTTGGCCATTTTTGATTAACACAGACGGACTGCATAACCGCACATTACCCGCATTTTTTCCATAGAAATGCGCTTAAAAAAATATAAAATGAAAATATATATTTACTGGTGTACAATATTTGAAAGCAACTTTATCAGAGACGTAAAATGGAGCCACACATCCACATAACTTCATTGAATTCCTGATCCGACATTCTCGCATACATTCGGTGAAGGTGTACTGCTCTTGTCTGTATTTCATAGTGCGTTCATCATCAAAAATGCACTTTCGTTGTGCTATGGTCAGTTGCCTTGCCTGGTCTGTGGTATATGTTTGTTTCATTGAAATGAGCAATTCAACTGCAAAATTTGGTTCCCATACCACATTCGGTTTAAAATCATGTCCAGAACATTCCTGATACGAATGAAGGTAAACTTCGGACAGAACTGCTGGTACGAATTTCAATCCCCACTTTTTATCTGTTTCTAGCAGACTGTATTGCTCAGTTATTGCTTCCTCTTTCTCAAATGTATCCTTATATTTTCCATTAAAGATGTAACAAAATCCGTTCTCCGAATACATCGGTTTAAAGTATTCACAACAATCGATATCTTCATCTTTATATTTGCATGATGTAAAAGTATTGTTACAACTGATTGCTGTCATGAAAGCAATTTGTCTGAAATTTGCTTTTTTTACTGCCTCCTCATCTGATATATTTGAGAGAGCTTCATAAAAGTGTTCCATTGTTCTGTACGAAAGTCGAGGAATTCGCTCAAGGAAATCATTGTATTTTGTATTATTCATTTCAGGTTCCACTCTACATGTAATTGGAATAAAAATGAAATTACTGTTTATTAAATTCAATGAAATGCTTATAACAAACCCAAAATTTTTCTCAGCTACTTCTTGTACTGCATCAGCATCAAATGGTTTTAATGGACACACCATTACCGTTGGGAAAACCAACAGCTGGTTATGAAAATCAGTATCTAACCCAGTGATAGTTGGATTTGTTTGAAATTTTTTCCACAGATCCAAGATAATTACGATTGCGGCAATTATTCCAGTTAATATGAAGCAAAACCACATAAATCTTCGAAATTTAAATGAAATATATGATGAAATCCAATCCAAAAGAAAATTAATAATTTTTCTTACCTTTCACGAAATGGTCGCCCCTCTTCTGCAATGTAACGCACTCCATGAAGTGTAGAATTGCTAAAAAATTCTTTCGTTTGATGCAAATAACTGTGTTGGATAAGAGTTGGCACTCCATATCCAGTTTTTGAATCTGTTACAATTTTTGATTTTTTCTTGTTGCGTTGATTTAAACCGTTATCAACTTTATTTGACATTTTAAAAACAAAAAAAACTTCAATACATTTTTATTAAAGCCAAATATTAATATTAAATTTTCCTTTTAATCCGTCTCACACAAAATCCTGATGGAAAATGAACAATATCAAATGCATAATGAATTTTCCTAAAATTTTTTCATTGTAATGTAGATCAAAGATAAACTCTGTAACTAATTTTTGAGGATATTTTTCGAATTCATCACATTTCCATGGTCTATAGGTAAAAAAAATCGTTTAGTTCTTGAGTTACAGTGTCATTCATAATGCGTGTTTGTATTAGAAGATCTTTATCATTTTTAATGATATGCCTCTAATTGAAAATACGTAACTAATATGCTTCCATATGTTGACAAACCATGAATTTCCCATGAAGATAGTAAATTATCCTTTTAGTTGTCTTTGATTCAGAGCAATGAAAACTTGACAATACTAAAATGATATTTAAATATTTTACCCGGTTCATGGTTTTTTGAAAAATTAGAGATTCTAATATTCAAGTGGTTTAGAAAAGTGCACTTCAAGGGGTCTCGATTCATTTGTTATAAGTAAGTTTATCTGAGGTCAATTTTTTAAAAATTACTAAACATCGGGCATTTTTTAAATTTTTTGAAAATATTGCTATTTTAGAAAAACCAGTCATTTTGGAAAATTTAAAAAGAGTCAAAGTAAATAAAAGAAAATTAAAATTTAAAAGAAATCAGCCATTTTAGACTGGTTTTTGAAGAAACTGCCATTTTGGATATTTTTTTTTTAAATCGGCCATTTTGTTTTTTTTAGAATTATCGGCTATTTTTGATTTTTTTTAAATCGGCTACTTTTGAAATTCTGAAAAAATTAGCTATTATGGAATAGAACCGGCCATTTTAGGATCGGCAATTTTTGATAGATTTTTTTTGAAAAATATGCAATTTATAAAATTTTTTGGATAAATTGGCTAATGTTGAAATTTTGGAAAACTTGACTATTTTGTAAAATTTTGGGCAAATCGGATATTTTGAAAAAACTGAAAAATCGGTCAATCTGAAAAGCAGCCATGTCGGATTTTTTTTTGAAAAATCATCTATTTTGAAATTTTTAAAAATATCTGCAGTTATAGGAAATTTTGAATTACCACTGGAATTAAAATTGTGTAAATTTCTAACAACGTTGTTTTGACCATGAGGCACTTGAGGCACTAGAACTGACGGCAGACAAATCGTCTCTAATAGTACAGTTTTTTTTACGAAATCCACATAAAATACCAGTCGTCTCCATTTTTTAAAGTGCAACACAAATAAATGGATCATTAACGTTCATTAATTTCAAATATTTTCTAATTCTATTCGAGAATAACATCGAATTTTATTTATTTTGATTGTTTGTTTACAAACAGTATCATCTTATCATTTTTTTTTAAATTAAATTTTAATCTCACATTATCAATTATAAAAACATACAAAAAAGAAATTCATTCAGTGTTATAAATCACTTTATTACGGTAAATTGTTTAATTAGCATTACACTGAAAACATTTTAAAAATTCTTATCTCATCAGTTTTTTTATCTTGAAATAAAAATTAAATCATGAGTTTATTTCAGTTTTTGTTAGTGTTTCTCGTTCCAAGTCTCATAGTCACAAGTGCCGAACCATCGTTATCAGGTGAAAAAATGTCTGAAAGAAAAGTTGGAATTAAAGCAAGATATGATAATTTTGCTTTATATCGATTGCATATCAAAACTGAGGAACAAGTCAAGATATTACAAGAACTTGAAGAGAAAAGTGATAGTTATGTGTTTTATGGACACGCATTACGTCCGGATCAAAGACTTACGGTTATGGTAGGTGCCCACAAGTTGGTTGAAATTGAGGAGCTCATTTCACGGTTTGGAATTGGAGGCGAAATTCTGGTAAAAAACAATATAAAAATAAACGTTTTATTAAAATTAATAGTAAAATTTTTAATTTTCAGGAACCAAATGTCCAATCTCTGATCGATGCAGAAGCAAAACGAATAAAACCAAGTGATACAAAACCGGAAGAAGTTGATTGGAATGATTATCTTCAACTTGATACAATTAACAATTGGCTTGATTACATTGCAGAAAAATATGATTACATTGAGAGAGTTGATTTGGGTCAAAGTTTCAATGGACAAACTGTAAAGGGAATTAAATTTGCTAAAAATGACACAAATCCAACAATTTTCATTGAAGCCGGTATTCATGCAAGGGAATGGATAAGTCCAGCTACCACAACATTTATCATCAATCAATTGATTACGTCAAATAGTATGGATTGAATGAATTTTTAAAAATAACATTTTAAATAATTTTTTTTTACAGGACCTGAAGTACAAGAAATGGCAAACAATTTCAATTGGTTCTTTTTTCCTGTGGTCAATCCCGATGGTTATCGATACACATTTGAAAAGGATCGGTTATGGCGCAAGAATCGTAAGCCATATGGTCTCTATTTAGGTGTTGATTTAAATCGCAATTTCGATGCCAACTGGAATGGAACAGGATCAAGTTCAGATCCTCAACGTTACGATTTCTGTGGTAGTGGAGCATTTAGTGAGCCGGAAACAAATAATATCGCTGAATTCTTTAAATTAAATGGAAAGAAAGAACGAATTAATACGTATATTGCACTTCATTCATTTTCACAGTTGATGATGTTCCCATATGGTTATACCACCGAGAAGCCGGTCAATTATGATGATCTCAAGGTCATGGGAGAAAAGGCCGTTGAAGCAATTAAAATGAAACATGGCAAAGAGTATGTTTGTGGTAGTAGCATTGAGACAATTTACCCAAGTTCAGGAAGTAGCAGTGATTGGGTGTATGAAAAAGGATTTGCGAATATTTCGTATATAATTGAATTGAGAGGCTCCGTTGAAAGCACGAATATGTTCATTTTACCAGCTGATGAAATAATTCCAACTGGCGAAGAGATCTTGGAAGCTTTCATTGCCTTATTGAAAGAAGGAAAATCTCGTGGTTATTATAACTGATTTTTACTTAAAAATTTGAATAAAAGTTATTCGTTTTTAAAATTAACCGCTTTTTATTTACTCAAATTAATGAGAGAGTTCTTATAACGAGAAAAAAGAGACTTGAATCAGCTGATTTTGTATTAATTTAGCATCGTTCTTCACTAGAAGTTTTATTTCGTTTCTGTATTTTTTTAATATTTTTTTTCCCTTAATTTAAAAAATAAAAGCTTAAAAAATCAAAAATAAAATATAAATATCATAAGAAACTGAAGATCGTATAAATTTCATTCAAAATATTCTACACTTGCAAAGGAAAAATAAACATAAAAATTTTGTTTGTAAAGTAAACTCAAAAAAAGTGAAAAATCATTCTTGAAAAATTACTTTGGAGAAACTCTCTCGGTAATAAATTTAAAATAAAGAGATTAAAAGTTTTTAAAATAACCAGGTGTTGATACATTTGCATTCAATAAAATAAAATAATATCGAATTTAATTCAAAATGGGTATAACTCAGTTAAATTTTTATATTGAAATTTTTCATATAATTTTAAATTTAAATAGATTTCAAAGCCCGTTACGATCACTACCGACTTTATCGAGTCTATCTAGGAAATGAAGAGCAATTAAAAGCTTTTCAAGAGCTTGAAACTCGAAGTGACAGTTATGTGTTTTATGGTCATGCTAGAGTCGTTGGCCAAAGTGTGACAATTATGGTTGCAGCACATAAAACTGCGGAATTCATTGTCGATATTCTTCAAAGATACGATGTTAGAAATGAGATTTTGGTATGAGCTTAATGTAATTATCGAATTATATTCGTTTTTTTTTTAATTAAATGATTTCGTATATTTATAGGAATATAACATTCAAAGAAAAATCGATGAAGAATCGTTGACAGTTGCACCGAAAACAACTCCAGGAAGTGAATTTGATTGGAAACGCTATTATCATCTTGAAACCATCAATAACTGGTTGGAAATGTGTTGCCAAGACCATTCATTTGTGACTTCAGTTGATTTAGGTCTGAGTTTTGAAGGGATTCCAATCAAAGGTGTTAAAGTGGCATTTAATCAAGACCCAAAACCAACAATATTCGTTGAAGGTGGAATTCATGCAAGGGAATGGATTAGTCCCGCTACTGCGACATTTATTTTAAATGAAATTATTAATTCGCAAGGTATTGCATCAATCATTGAAAGCTCGATTCAAAATAATGTAAATTTAAATTTCAGATCCGAAAATAACAGATCTTCGTCTAAATTATAATTGGTACTTCTTCCCAATCGTCAATCCTGATGGATATAAATTTACATTTGAATTTGATAGATTATGGCGTAAAAACCGTCAGCCACATGGTCTATACAAAGGTGTCGATTTGAATCGCAATTTCGATAGTAATTGGAATGGAATTGGATCAAGTTCAGATCCTCCCAGTTATGATTATTGTGGAAGTTCTGCATTTTCTGAGCCTGAAGCTGCATCAATTGCAAAATTCATTAAAGATCATGCGGAAAAGGAAAATATTAAAACTTATATCGCATTACATTCATATTCACAATTGGTCATGTTTCCATATGGACACACATCTGATCATATAGCGTATGTATAACATTTAACCATCAAGTTAAAGTAATTTGACAGTAAATACAATTATTTGATAGGAATTATGATCATCATAGAGCCATAGTGGAAAAGGCACAAGAAGCAATACGCCAAACAAACGGTCGCATTTACAATGTTGGAAGTAAACATGAGACAATTTATCCATCTAGTGGTGGTAGCATTGATTGGGCATATGCTGAAGGAAATATTCCAATATCTATCACATTTGAATTGAGAGGTCCTTCAGACAGTCGTGACATGTTTCTGTTACCGGCAAATGAAATTATTCCAACAGCACAAGAAGCATTAGCAGCATTTATTGCGATTGTTAATGAAGCAAAAACACTCGGATATTACAATAAATAATTTATGTAAAAATATTCAAGATTTTATATGAAATAAACTTATTTTTGACACACGTAAATACTGTGAATCATAATTAATAGCAGACACACATCTATCACTCTTCATCATAATTACTCAAATATAACGACGTGTGTGACAAATTTTGGTTGTTTTCCTTTAAAACAAAATCGAAAAATAAAGTGTCATGATAAATTTACACAACTTACACAGAGATTACTTGTAACGGATTTCATTGAACCGAATTTCGATGCTCAAATCAAAATTATTTGGACGAATTCGAATCGTACTATACAAAAACCGGATTTAATAATCGAATTCAAAGCATCACCACCTTAATTGACGAAATATCTCATTCATTTTTTAAAAAGTGACAATTTTCGATCTAATTCATTCACACAAAAAAAATCTGCTCTGATTTGATCTGTGTTGGGCATGATCTCATTATGTATTTTTTTTTGTTCGGTAAAAAAAAATATTTCTCTTCTTTCATTTGATTATAAAAATACACAGATGCACGAAGTATCGTAGTATGATTTTCATTGTTTGTGTTAAGAAAAATAAATTAATGTATGTTTTCACCGTTTTGAAATTCAAACAAAAAAATGAACAGAAAAACAATATAAATATGATTCTGCATGCAGTGTGTAATAAATTCCAGAGATATTTTCGTTACTAATACAATACAAGGCACCACCGGCGTTTTTATGATATTTTTAAACACTCATTTATATTGAAAAGCAAAATTAACTCTTAATGGATTTTGGGCTTAATTGAAATTGATTGATTTTTAATATTTTTTTTAATCTTTAAAAAAAAGAGGAATTCTAAGCACAAGGCGGTTTAAAAGAAAGCATTTCGATGAGACAGGATCAAATTACCAAAACTGAAATTTTGAAAAAAATTCAAAAATTGGCCTGTTAGATAAACTTTGGAAAATCGTCCATTTGAAATGTCAGTCATTTTGGAATTTTTCTGAAAATATCCGCCATTTTACAAAATTTGATTTAATAAATTTCTGGTAACGGTTTTTTTAACATTTTCAGGCTCTGGAGCACCAATCTCACAGCTAATGAAATAAATGTCATTCAGCTCATAATGGGTTAAAATTAAAAGAAAAAACGCATCGATTGTGTTCGTTAATCATAGTCTAAATGTATTTCCGTTCAAATGTATTTTTAATTAGAACACAGGAACCGCGCTGATTCAACATATTTTCTAGTACTTTATTCTTTCAATGTATTTGAATAGATTTAGACATACAAAAACAACCAACTGTTTTTCATTTCATTTCACGAAAGTTCTATCATCATTGCTCCTCACACAAGAGCAGCAAGAATAATAAATTAATAAAAAAAATATTATTTGATTGTATTTGTGATGATGTTGTTTTTCATTTTTATATTATTTGCGAGGTGATTTTTCACGAATCTTCATTTCTTCATGTGATTCTCAATTGATATGATCTGTGATTAGAAGAAAAACATATCATTTGAAAATTAAATTGTGAAAGTGAAATTTACTTTGATTTCAATTGAAAGAAAATTGAGTTTAAACTTTTTAAAAAGGTATTTAACTATTGTAAATATAATTTTTTTAAATTTCAAATTATTGTGACAATTTTTATTTTATAGAGAAAGTGAAATGAGTGAAAATTCATCACTTGAAAGTGTCTGTATCGTTTGTGGAACGAAAGCTACACAAAAATGTACTGGGTGTTACTCAGTCACCTATTGCGGGAAACAGCATCAAGTTGAGGACTGGAAAAAGGGACATAAAAATTCATGTAAATGTTATGAGGTAAGACTATTTTTATTTTATATCAAAAAACATTACAAAAAATATTTAATTTTAGTACTATATAAGTTGAAAACGCCCTTATTATCGTGGATTGACCTACCACAAAAACGGTGTTTTTTATTTGGCGTTTCCAGTTTATTACGGGATTGTTATTTAATCGTATTTGACTAAGAAATCAATAAGTTTAATTTTATAACCATGTTTTCTTTTGTATAATATATAGTTTATGCATGTAAAAGTACAGTATAGTCATCCTTATTTTGGAATTGTACAGTAGGACTTAATAAAATTTTGACTTGAAGAAAGACTTTTCGTATGAAAAGTCCGAAACCTAAAATGACAAGGGTTATGCCAATCATAAGTAGAATCAAACATATCCAAACATTTTTGATTGAAGTCTTTTGTTCATCAAAATCTTCATCATGCTTCTCCGTTATCATATTCTTCAAATGTTTAATTTCATTTCCAATTTCAGTTAAATTCCTCTTAGTTTCATTCCTTGCATCTCCCATGTGGCGAATCATTTTCAGAGTTTCCCAAGTCGGTTTATCAACACATTCAACTCCATCAATCTTTCGAATACCATAATATCGAATGCGAATTGTGTCTGTATTCGTTGAAACTTTTAGTCCTCTTTGGAACAAATCACTTTGGATTTCTTTTAATCTGCTACATTCTAAATCGTTGTCTCTTAAATTTAATGTTACCAAATTTGGTGTTAAATTTAACATTTTTGTAACATCCAAATCCAATATTCGATTATTGCACAATGAAAGGGTTTTTATACTTTTCATATCACGTACAATTTCTGCAGGGAAATATGATAAATTATTGCTTGAGAGGTCAATTGTTGTGACAGATCCCAAATTTTCGAATAAATCAACATCTAGCTCTTGAATACGATTCAGCCACAATTGTAGATCTATCAATGTTGGATTTCGATTAAATGTTTTTTTTTCAAATTTTGTTATATAATTTTTTTCCAAATCAATTTCTTTGAGTTTAAGGCAAGCGACGAAGGCATCTTCATCCACAATCTCGAGGGAAATTTCCCGTGCAACGATTTTGGTTAAATTAGGAAACGATTCACAAATACTTGATGATATTTTGGGGATTATAGATGAGGAGATTTTAAATGTTGTTACACCAAGCGGTTTATTTGATTTTGGTACAAAGTCCCAGTTTGACTTGTTAAGAGTTTTTCCGGTTATTTCACAATTTGCACTGTTCATATTTTTACAATTGAAAATTGTCTCTGAAATTGAAAACTCGATTTGAATCAGAAAAAGTATAAATGTTTTTAGAAACTTCATTATATTTGAAAAGTTTTTTTATGTGACTGGAATCTAAGAATGAGAAAGACGAACTAAATCAATTTTTCAATGTCTAGTTCTAAATTACTTATCAAACATAAAATTTAAGAACAAAAAAATGATTGCGATAAGTAAAAAAAACCACAATTAGTTATTTTTATGTGCTATCATAGTAATTGAATCATAATTATTTTTTGTAATTTTTTATTAAATTAAATTTTGTATTTTAATCTAGATTCAATTATCTGACCAGCTTGGACGATATTGTGTCGCAACAAGGAACATCAAAAAAGGCCAAATCATTCTAAAGGAAAAACCCACTTTAATTGGGCCAAAAACCGTTACTCCAGCAATTTGTCTTTCATGTCATAAATATTTGAGTCCACCACCAGGACAAGACAATTTCAATTTTTGTTCTCAATGTAATTGGCCCATGTGTAATTTTGTGTGTGAAAATGAGCCAATTCACCAGACTGAGTGCAAAATTTTTGCTGAAAAAAAATTCATACCAAACATTAATTTCACGTCACAGGGGAAAACTGAGTCAAACTATTGCTCGATCATGGCACTACGATTATTGTTGATGAAAGAAAAACAACCTGAAATTTATGATAAAATTATGACACTTGAATCACATTTAGATCAACGACGCAATACTCAACTCTATCAAATTCTTGGAATGAATATTCCAGTTTGCTTAAGAGGATTACTTGGCAATAACATAATTAATCGTGAACTTGCTCTAACAATCTCTGGTATTTTTGATACAAATTGCTTTGATGTTAAAATACCAAGTGGGAAAATTAATGCGAGAGGAATATATTACAAAGCCGCAATGTTTTCGCATGACTGTCATCCCAATGCACGTCATTTGTTCAGAGAAAACACAGAATTGATACTTTTTGCTACAAGTAAGGTTCATTCCTATGTTTTTTTTTTAATATAAGATAAAAGGTTTATAAAATTGACATTTATTCCAGCTGATATAAAAAAGGGTGATATTATTAGTCTGTCGTATACTCAACCGTTAAAAGGAACACTTGAAAGGCGGACACATTTAAAGGATGCAAAGTGTTTTGAGTGTATGTGTCAAAGATGTACTGATCCAACTGAATTTGGATTGTATATGAGTTCAATTATATGTCCAAAATGTAATGAAAATGCAAAGGTAACATGCTAAAAATACCTCATACTTGAACTTGAAACATGATTGTTAAATTGCCTGAGGAAAAACTGACCTTTTTTCAACCTTACAATCGTTTCCGAGAATTTTAATATTCTACTTTAATTGAATTTGTTATATTTTTCTTTTAAGCTCATCCCAATTGATGTGACAGATATTGAAAGTGATTTCAAATGTGAATCGTGTGACGCAGTTTTTGACTTAAATGATGTAAAAGAAACAAAGAAAATTGTTTTAGATGCTATTAAACTAGCAAACAAAACGTCTCCAAATGATTTTGAAACAATACTTGAGACATATAAAGATATTCTGCCACCAAATGCGTCCATCTTCCTTGAAATCAAATATGCTTTGTTACAATTATATGGCAATCCAAATGGTGAGTACACCAAAGTGTCATAATAAATATTAAATAGGTTTTTGTAATTTGAATATGCAAAACACCAACTGGTGCTCTCGCGTTAATAGTCGTGATAAATTTTAAGTACATTTTCATTTTTTTCTTCCTCTTACCAAAAAAAAAAAATTACAAATAATATGTAGATTTAAGTGAAGAGCACCTTCAAAGAAAAATTTATATTTGCATGGAACTTCTAGAAATCAGTAAAAAATTAGATCCAGATTATGGTGCATTGAGAACAACTCTATTAAAAGAACTACATGGGTGTTTAACGGTTTTGTTTAATTTGAAATCACAGGTAAAATTTTTTCGAAACTCATATTCGATCATGTAATATTAAGATTTTTTTTTTTTGAATAGGATGAAACAAACAAATACAAGGAACTGTATGAGGAAGCGATTCGAATCAAACAATTTGAAGAAAATTTGCTCAAATAATTTGTTGACAATGGATCACCTTGAAATTAGATAACAAAGTTTAAATTTAAAATCATATTTACAATGTAATCTATTGTAGTGGGTTATCAATGAAAAATTGAATGAATGAAAATTTACCTAACCGGAAGGATGTTCTAAAAATATTTTTTTTTTTCTATAGATTTTACCAATATTGAATTTTGTGTAGGATAGTTATTTATTTTAGAAAGTTGTTAATTGATTCTCAATAAAAAGTGACGGTTAGAGGAGATTAAATTAACTGATCTTTTTGTTATTCTCGAAATAGCGAAGTGCAAAATTTTCAAAATTTCTTAAAATTTAATTGAATTTGAAAAATCACATCAAAAAGTGTACAAATATAAGAATGCTAAACTAAAAAAAATATAATTAAATTGGATTTATTTTTTTCTTCGCACAAATGAAAGGAAATAAAAATAATTTGACAAACAATAAAAATTTATGAATGAAATTATAAGACATTGAAACTTCCAATATCACAAAATGAGGAGAAATTATCTTAAAAGTGGGGGTAACAATATTTGAGAGAGTTCAAATAAAATTCTCAATTTTCATTTCAGAGAAACAAATTTTCTCTGTTTTTCTTTGAATTTTTCCTGTTTTACCATTTAAACAAAATCAAATATCAGATGCCAACCGGCAATTACCACGAACAGTCGCATTTTAACTTGTAATTTAACTGAAATAACTCAAATTTAACGAGTAATAATATCTTAAATGAACTTAGAGGACATCAATTGAAAGGAGAAAAAAAAGAGGTTTATCAATGTCAAATTGTATTTCATTCAAGATGTCGCTACACTTGAACATGATAAATATGAACAAATAAATTACAATAGGAAAATAAAAGAAATAAAATCACTGCAAATTGAAGCTAAATTGAAAATGGAGAAAAGAGATTTCTTGTGACATTATCCTGATATCAAATGTAAAAAAAAAAATAGAAAATTTCTTCAATTGCTTTTTAATTCAATTTCATATTTATTGTAGCAGGGCAGTTATTTTTCATCATCAACATTTCTCTTTCCTTTATATATCGCGGAAAATATTGTATCAAATAGTGGGAAAAAGTAAAGAAATGGTTAAATCATTGTATTTTCTTCAATTTCAGTAAAATAACATTAGTGGTATTTAATGTTTCTGGGAAGAGGTGATTCATTTTATTGTTGTTGTTGTTTTTTGTAAGATTTCCTTATCCTTGAAAAGATTGTATAAAATTACATTTTCTCGTTTAAAAATAATAATTTACAAAGAAACCCAAAATAAATAATTATTTATTAGAATTTCATTGTTTAGAAGCTAACGGGAAAAGGAAAACAAAAAAAATTGTGAATATTGTTAAACTTTCGACAGATGTTCAAAATTTATGTTAAATAAATTATTTGTGGATTTCTTTAAGGAATATTTTTTTCTAATTTGGGACATGAAATACTATTTAGATTGTAGTTATTTTAACGATTAAGTTTGTGTTTCTTGTTTTTGTTAGTTTTATGGAAATTTTATATTGATTTTTTGTGACAAATTTTCTTATGTTCTCATAGAAGGTTTCATTGTAGAATAAGGAAACATTAAACATTGAATTAGTACTTTATCTAAGATTTTTGTGGTTTTTAAATTATTTCATGGTCAAAGGGATGAAAATAAGAAAATAAGAGAAAAAGGTTGTGTAACGATTGGACAAGAAAAATGGGTAATCAACTACCAAACTTGAACCAATGAGAAACATGCTGCGATTTTTTGGAGACTGCAGCTTCAGTTAGCAAGTGACAACAAATTTACTTAGAATTGTTTTTCTCTTAAGACATTGCGAATCAAAATTGAAATTCAGTACTAGTAAAAATGAAGTTTTCAATCAAAATCAAATATTTCCGGTAGTGAGAGATATTAACTTGAAATCATACATGTAAAACGTGATTGTGAACGATGTAGACGAGCAATTTTATATGTAAAGAATTCGTTAGTTACACTCTCAACCCAAAACCGGTAGAGCATGAATGGGAAAGGGTGTTCCCCCTGGTGCCCTACTGGTTTTGGGTTGAGAGTGTATATCAATTTTTTACACAGACGGCAAAGAAATCTTCAAATTTGATTGTCTATCAAGATTTTTCTATCGTTTTTTTTTGAAAATGAGCACCTACAATACATGCATTTCTTAGAAATGCTCTAAAACGTGTCATTAAGTAACATTTTACGTCAGAAACTGAATGGATTTCATATCTGATGATATAACAAGACTACTTATTATTTTTTTACTTTCAACACAACTCTATCCCACACAAGACAAATAATACTTTTTATCAGAAATATTCTTGACTTACGTATGAGATACTATTTCAATATTTTTATATGTAAATCCAAAACATGTGTCTCGTTTTAACATTGCTCTAGCAAAGTTTGGTAAAAATATTAAAATTTTCAAGAATTACCACCTTTACACAGTATCGAATAAACTCTCCCAAGACGTCCAATTCTTTCAATGTAATCGTTTAAAATAAAGATTTTAATATATTTTGTCATCCTTATGCATATAATTTAATTTAAAATGTTATAAACAACAAAAAAATTGAAAATTCAGTAAATTATTTGCGAATTTTTGGATAAATTTTATGTTTTAAGTATGAGTATGATAAAATAAATATTCTCTTTAATTCCTTGGGTGTGTACACATATTTTCCATGCTTTGTTATTTTCTGTCAGATTTAATATTTGTACTAACTTGATAGGAATTTTGTACATGTACAAATAAAAATTTTCAATATTATATCTCACCAGGCATTATTATAAGAACACCAAAAATGACACGCTATGTAAATATTATGATGAAAAATTGTGACAATAATGAAATTGTTATGAAATCAGAAACAAACAAAACATTAATATTTAATGAATGTTTTAAAGTATTGTTTTATTTTAAAAAAAGAAATTAGTTAAATATGATGGCGTGAGTACCCTCACATTAACATGTTCAAAGAAGAGGAATTTTAAAAATTTATAGGTCCATTTTTGAAATTTCTTAATAAAATCCTGGAAATAAATTTGTAGAATTGTGTTCATATTGCTTTAATCTGATGACCTAGATCTACAAAGCGAATATAATTGGATTTTGCCTTGGTGTTCCACTTTTTGCTAAATGGAGTTTATCTTAATTTATGGTCGTAACCGTAAATTATAATTTTGGTTCCTTTGGGATTCCTTTTATTATAATTTTATTATTTGTCATGTGACATTACTTTCACATGCTAAAAAAGGGATAATCTGAAATATGTAAATCTTGAGAAGGATGGGAACCATTCAAATATTTTAAGGTCTATTTCATAGTAATAAAAGGTGAAAGAAAAATGATTCAAATAAATGATGAGATTGTTGACAAACAAACTAGAGTTTTGAGTTAATTGGGCTAAACTACAGACAATAAACAGACAGATGAATTGTGGTTTATGATAAGACCTAACTCAAAATAGTAAACTTAACAAGTAAATTAAAGTAAACATAAAAAAGCGTTCAAGTGGATAAATTTGTAAATACACCCAGTTATTCAATAGATTTTAAGTTTTATCATCATTATCTTCAAGCACATGCATAAAGTGAAAGAAAATTTTAAATTAAAATATGAATCAGCATAAATTAAATTCAATGTCTTATTTTGCTTAACGATTCAAATGAAAATTTAGAGCCAAATGAATCAGAAAATCCACGAAACCCATTTGAAAAATCCCCCATGACATATCTAATCCGATTTTTTTGAATATATATATTCAAGCGAATACTTTGAAGGATATTCACATCAATGTTAACATTTCTTAAACATGCTGTGCTGTGTCAGAAAATTTAATAAAAAAGTCTCACGCACTTAAAGTAAAATTTCGTCAAAAAAAACATAAAGTACTTTAAAAAAAATGAAAGAAAAAATATAAAATGATTTAAGAATTCTATAAAGGTGTTTCAAGCTCCATAAAAAAAAATTCAAAAGATTCTTATCTTTAGCTGTTTTTTTATAGTTTATTATAAAATGTTATTTTTTTATTTTATTTTCTAACATATTTAGAGATTCGTGCACCATATAATGATGATGTAGTAGTGTAATATATGCGATCCCGCTTATTTATAAAAAAAAAAACATTACAGCAATAAATTTTTCATGTGAATGTTAGATGAAAAAATTACGTGTTTTTATATGTGAGCTGATGTAGATCCCATATTTCAAGTCTTTTTTTTAACTGAAAAAAACAGTTTACGGTCGTGATTTGAATCGTGTTTAGAAAACAACCATTAAATTTGTTTGTTTTTCTTGAATAAGTAAGTATTTGGTCCAATTTTGACGTACAAAAAAAAGGAAAACATTTTCCCTGAACAGACCAGATACAAGACCAGTTATTAATATATTGAAATGTCCATAAATTTCTCAATAAATTTATCGTCCAGTTAATGCTAATGCTGTCTTTTCTCATATTGCTTCATTTCCATTACCATTTCAAAATAACTAGAAAAAATTTGAAAACAAAATATTATTTGATATGAAATTCATTATTGTGTCAGTCTGTCTTATTTCCTATCAATTTACTTGTAATTTTTTGCGCCAATATATTTTTTTCAAAATCAATTTTGTGGTGTTTTTATGAAAAAAAAATAAACATGAAAAATAATAAATAAAAAAAATATATGGTTTATGATATTTCAGTTGAGCTGAGTTGAGATTTATGTTGTCAATGTCCTTATTTTTAACGGGTTTTAAGGTATCTTCGTTACTTTAAGGATTTTGTGTTTTATAAAGATATGAAAAAAGAAAATACATAAAACCGAAAGTGCTCATACAAATTTTGGAATAATTTTATTATGAACCCTAAAGGATTTTTAATGCAAAATATGATTTATGGTGATATTTTAATGAGGCTTATATCTTGTTTTTTTTTAAAAAAAAAATATATATTTTTTTGGGAACGTCAAAATCCATTAGTGGTTATTTTTTATTATATTTGGGTTCGTAACACAAAAATATAACAAAAAACAGAATATACTCAGAAATATAAAAAAAAACTTCAAAATTTATCTTCCAAGTCGGAATTCAGACAAAAAATCGAAGGAGTTTTTTTTTCTTTTGTTGTTTCACTCGTAAATTTTTGTTACCTATATTTGAGGTAAAATTGCTGGCACCAGTAGGACGACTAGACTGAAGTTATCAACGAGCTTCTCAACGACTTTGTCAGCCTCGAGGAAGCATTTTTCTGACTCTTTGGATTCTTCCTGACACGCTCGACGATCAAAATTACACAAAACCCAGATAGACCTATATGTATTTTGACTTCCTCTATTGATCTGTATACTCATCAACGACTTTGCCATAGAAAAATTTTTCAGGAAAGCCTAAATACGTACAAATCTAGCTTATTATGACACGGAGAAAAAAATCGACAAACAGCAAAAAATAAAAATCAGGGTAAAAGTGGTTGATGAAACCTAGAGTTTGTTGGGAAAAGTCCAGAGATTCAGAAAAACCCCTCCTCGAGACTGACGAAAACTTCAATCTAGTATATTGAGAGCAAAGTAGCACAGGAAACTACAGATTTTTTTTATCCATAACTTTCTAACTCTTCTCTGGATGACATTAAAATTTTGACCTGTCTTATTTCGTGAAATACGTCAAATACATCTTTGATCTTGAGCACGAGCAAGAATAAATTCTTGACCAGTCAGGCCTTAGAAACATTTCATTAGAATGCAATCAGTTACTTAATTACCTTATTAAAATTAAAAAACAACAATATTTTTTTTTGTTGGTAAATATGTCTCGCTTCTTTATTATTCTTTACTTTCTCAATTCTGTTTGTTTCGTTTAATTTTTAATAAATAAAATATATTTTTTTAGTACTTAAAATTATGTTTTAATTATTATAACAATAAATGATGATAAAAATGAAAGGGAAAATGTTTATAAGGCTACAAAATAAAAAGAATTTTGGTACTCTTTCTTTTTTAAACAAAAAATTTAGACCGTTTCGTCATTTTTTCTTAAACTTATTATGATTTGCCCGCATTTGTTTTGATGGTACTTGTTGTTGTTGTTGATGAAAAGCCGCTTTTTATTTATTTCATTTTTTTTGTGTAGAAATTTATCGTCATCAGTAGTTAACTTTAAATGAGTTAACAGTCCAAATTCTGTCATTTATTTTGGATAGTTGTGCTCCTTTGTGCCTTAATTGTAAATTAATTGCCCGCCATTCACGTTGATGTTGATGATTTTCCCATGTAAGTTGTGCCCAGATTCGATTTTCATTGTGTCCTCCACTTTTTTTTGTTGATGTTTTTTGTAAAGTTTCGTTCGAAATTTGAATTTTATTATGACATTTTTTTTTGGTTGTTATTTAATATTTTTTCAATTTTTGCTTTAGTTTTGATATATAGTTAGTAAGTCCCGCTAATTCAGTGCTATAATGATATATTTACAAGAGAGTTTTTTTTTTGGTTTTTTTTTTCTTAACAATATTATGATCTATGATTAAATACATTTTATTTAATTATTAAATTGCTTAATGCCCAGCCTCAATACAGATGTTTTTCATTTTGTTTGTTTAATTTTTATACAATTAAATGATATTTTGAATATACTTTTAATATTATGTACAAAATACAACACAAATTGTGTATGTGAGAGTGCCAAAATGTGTTCTTATTTCGTTTTAAATTTAATTGTTAGTGTATTTTTTTTAATTTTTTTTTATGATTCCAATCAATTTTGTGAAAAATTCATAAAATGATTAAAAATCATTATTTTTTTTTTTGACAATTATTAAAAAGAACAATACATTTTTGAAATAAAATTGATAATAATTATTTTCCTACCCATTGAGATTAAACAGAAAATTTTAATTAAATTAAGTGAAAAATAAAAATTAAATAATAATCACTATTTAATATAATTTATTACAGTGTTTTATTTATAAGAAAATAATAATTTTTTTGTTTATATATTTGTGTGTGTTTGTGTAAAATAAAATTATAAAAAAAAAATAAAATTTCTAACGAAAAAAACAAAAATAATAAATCATAATAATAAAATATAAAAAAATAAAGAATAAAAATAACTGTTTATTAAATGTTTATCAAGAATTTTTTTTTTTTAATATTAGTCACAAAATTTAATATGGTTTTGTTTCTGGTTCATATTCTACATCCTGTGGGAGGAGTGAATGGGGTCGGTCTCTCAAGTACAAACCATAACGGGATGGATATCTGTAATAATATAACAATGTGTTTTTCTGTGTTAATTGTTTTGAATACACTTTTTTTTTAAAACAAAAACAGGAATATTTTTTAATTTAAGGATGATAAAAGTTTACAAAAATGTACAAAATTTGTACAAAAAAGTTTCAGAACGATGTAAAACAAACCAAATTAAAGAGGGAAATGAATTTGAAATAACACTGAACATAAGAGTATGCTCTTGATTAAATTGAGAAAAAATATTCAAATTGATCCTTTGTCTAGAGTCTAGAACAGAGCTGTAGATTCCTTAAAATCATACAGTGTGTTCAAAATAAGTTGGCCCTTCCGTTTATTACCATTTTAAACTATTTCATCAACATTTTTGAAAATGAATAGAAAATAAACTGACTTTTCATTCTAAAGTCAGTGTCAATTATTACTTTTATTATTTGCTGTATATTTTGCCAATCTTTCCAAACACAAGCCAATGGTCCATCAAAAAATGTGAAACTTTCGTTCTACGAAAACTTTTGTATCTGCCCTAAAAACTAAAAAGCAAGGGTTTCAATTTTTTTCCATTCTTCAACTTTTAAATGCAAAAATGACATAGTTTTGTATGAAATAAGTATGAGGTTTGTGCTTTAAAGTTGTAGATAATTGTTTGGAGAAAAAAGTTTTTTTGTATCATTTTACATGTTTTCATACAAAAAAAATGATTTTTCGTCAAAATACATCGAAAACATACGATTTTTTTGGAAAAAACAAAAATTTATGTTATCAGCTTATTTTTTCAGTTTTTCAACAGTTGTACTGATAAACGGAGGATCTAACTTATTTGGAGCACACTGTATATTATTAGAACTCAACTAAGCGAAATTTATGTTCAGTGTAAATTCAGTACTCAATTAAAAAAAAAATAAACAAAAATTGTTTAGTTTAAATTGTTTAAATCAACCCTTATCCCATTTTTTTTAATACAATGTAATTCAAGTCAATTCAATTTAAATTTAATTTAATCATAAATTTTAGTAATTTAGAACCAATTTTTACCTTTGTTCAATGTCCTTAAGATTCTTCAAATGATCACCCCATGCACGGTCAGCATCTTCTACTGTTTTGGCTTTCAAGAGAGCTGAAATATAAATTTTAACAGTGTTAATGGTTTATCATATTTTTAATAGAAAATCAAATTATAAAAAATAATAAAAAAAAATAGATAGCAAAATTTTTTCCTTTGAAGTTCAAATAAAAACCAATTAATACAAGAATAAATACAGTTTTTTATAATTAAAGATGAAATTTCTCATTAAAAGTAATGACAAAAAAATTCGGTCAAAAAAAAATTAACCTTTTAATCACATATCAAAAGAGTTATGGTCAAAAATAAATTTATTTATTTAATGTAATTAAAGGTAAATAAAGCAAAATCAATTTCAAAAGATGTTTAGGAGCAAAATTTTAATGTTAAACATTTTGTTATTCTTATTTTGATATTATAAGGATTAATTGTGACATTGAACACGATCATCTACCTTCAAAATTGTGCTGCAAGGCACAAGTCAAATATTAATCATAATAACAGTTACACTAAAATTTTGATTTGGTTCATTGAAAATTTTGTGTGTGAGTGTTTCGTGGAAAAGGTAAATAACAATTATTATTATTATAATCTAGATTTTTCTTCTTAATTTATTTGACGAAAAAAATGGATGGATAAAGCACGTGTTTTCTTTTATATAATAATCCAAGTTAAATTAAATAAATCCATTCATGAGGTTAATGATTTCTTTGTAATAAAACCAAATAAGAATTTAATTAAAATGATACAAAAATTCCTTGAATTTTGATTTTTTTTTGTGCATTTTTGTGTTATGTGAATGACAAAGTTGAAGCATATTCACCTCTTTGTTGTGCAAGCTTCCACTTCCACAAACTGTAGTCAACTGGATCCGTGCTAAAGTGTCTGTTTGGAAAGATTGGAGGCACTACACATGCACAACACATCAACAAATGAATTGTAAACGCAAAGATATTTTTGTTTTTATTTATTTTCTTATAATTTTATTAACTAAAGTTTTTTTCTTTTTTTTTTAAAGAAGCAAAATTTACGAAAAATTTGTATGAAAGGAAATGGAAGAAAGGAATTTTTATTACCTGGTCTAAGTTTGTCAGAATAAGTATGATGGTGTGGATAGATCTGTCTTGGTGAATATCCATAAGTTTCTCTGTGCACTGGCAAATAACGGTATCCGGGAACAAGAATTCTATGATGTGGGATTTCATGATCTTCGAACAAGTGAGCGAATGGGCGACGCTCATATCTTGGTGTTTCATGGGCACGAATATCATCTGATCCTGTATATTAAAGATAATCAAAATTTCAAATAATTTTGTAATAAAGTTCAAAAGTTAATTTTACCTTTCAATGATCTAACATATGATTGCCAGAATTTGGCTTTCTTGTTGGGGGTTTCATTGTACCCGATCATTTGTAAATGTTGTTTAAACATTATTGCGGCTTACTTTTTGCGGTTCTGTTCGTTCGCTGTAACAAAAAAAAAAAGAGATAAGTAAATAAATAAGACGATGCAAAAGAAAAATAAAATGAAAAAACAGGAAAAATGCCTTATTAAATTATGTTTCTTTTTATACAGCCTACAGCTCATGTATTACATTGTTGTTCTTTTATAATTTTATTACTGACTGAATTATAATATTTTTCTCTTTAAAATTTGAGATAATAAAAACTTCAACAACACTCTTTTAACTTTACAACGAAAAAGATGAACAAAAAAAGAAGAGAAATAAAAAAAACCCTTAAGAAGAAAATGTAAAACTTTTTTCATTATAATAATTATTGTACATCATTATACTAAATGTAATCCACTTCATTCAAGACTAACTCAGATCGAAATCAAAACATAACATAATTTAAAGACAGTTTTAGTCGTGTTAAAAAAATTTATGAGTGTAAAAACACTTTTCCTTTCTTTGAGGCATAAAAATTTGAGGTTGTTTTAACCTAAATCATGTTTTTCCAAGCATAAATTTTGTCTGAACAAATGTAGAACAATCTTTCCTGATATTCAGGTGTTCAAATCGATGTTTCTTCAAAAAAATTAGATTGATTTTGAGGTAGAAGAATATAATGCATCACAATCAATCATAAAAATTCCATGTTTTAAAGTAAAACTCATCTTTAATCTTCACTTTTAAATGCTGGTTTAAGTTAATTTTATCTTTTGTTTAATGTCACAGACCATAAAAAATCCGCGGTTCGTCGCACATTTTCACAAACGATCATTGTCCTATTTATTTTAATTTTTTTTTTGCGTTCATTTCTTTGCATAAAAGTCGCTACTAATCTCTAGAACAATGACAGGAAAATATTTCTCTAACAAATGAATTGCTAGCCATTTACTTAATTACATTATTATTTTTGCGATTTTTTTTTGTGTCTTTTGTTTTAATTTTTACTTTTTTTTTGTATGTAAAATGAATCTTCTTTTATCTTTCAAACCATTATTTTTTTTTTTATTTTTACTTTTATATAAAAAAAAATTACTTTTTTGTCATTTTTTGCCAAGTCCTTATTTTGTCAAAGCAAAGCACATGAATTTTATCAAAGCAAATGATAAGAAAAACATGAAAAATTCCGCTAAAAAGGTGGAAGAAATCTTGAGGGTGCAATGAAAATAACGATTCAAAGAGTCTCTTGAGTTATCTTTGGATTATTATTCTCGAACCAGCGTAAAAAAAGAAGAGGAAGTTTACTCAATCTCAAAATAAGATTATTTAACTGTAAGCGATTTGTTGTTTAAAATTATTGGAGTTTATTACTAGGAATTTTTCTAATATTACATCAGTGTGTGTCATGCATGGAATAAAAGTAAACAAAATACAGTCAAAAATTAAATCGCTGTAAGCGTGTATGTTTATCTGCTTATAATAAGTTAAAAAGAAAATGAAGATGTTTTTTTATTTAATTTTTCTCAATAATTTTCAAGAATTAGAAGCAAAAAATAATAAAAAAACATTTAATTGAATTCGTTTAAGGAAAAAAAACGAATTACGAAGCTACCCTTTTAATATTGATTCGATAAACATTTTAAATCCTTTGAGTAACGTAACAAGAGAAATCTTTTTGAATTGAATTAAAAAAAAAAAAAAATCATATTATTTTTTCTAAATTTAATGCCATTCATTGACTTGATTCATGTTTCACCAGAGGAACATTTGTCAACTTATAATTGAATTTAATCCTCTTTATCGCGTTTAAATTATATTAAATTTAGTTCATGAAATTACTCAGGAGAATATTGATTAATATTTTTGGCAGAAATTTCTTCAAAAAAATACACGAAAATATTATTAATAATTTGTATCACGTTTAATATTGCAAACTTGACCCTTCAGTTTAATACAAATCTGAAACATCATAAACAAAGACGTTCAATATTAATCGTTTTCTTTTTTGTTTTCTTTTTTCTCGATCATTTTTCTATAACAGCACTTCACAGATTAACTCTAAGGAAATGAACAAATGTGAAGGATAACAAAACAGAAACCTATAAAAAAAATCTATTTTGATGATATTTGTTCTGAGAAATCAAAATAAATAATGTTTAATAGGTTAACTCTTTGTGGTAATGTGTGAAGTAGAAACTCGCTGTTTTGCCAAAAAACCGTTAAAAACGATTAAATTTTTTTTTAAATTGATAATTTGTTTTATTGGATGGAGAAGTTTACTAAAATGAACTTTGACTCATTAGCTGTGAGATTAGGCTCAATGATTAAGCTCAGCGATTGGGCCCAGGGATTAGGCTAGAAAGCCTGAAAATGGTCGAAAGCCCAAAATGTCTGATTTTTCATTTTTTTTTTTTGATTTTTTTAATTTTTAAAATGGCGGAATTTTCAAAATGGCGAATTTTTGAAAAATCTTCATCGAAAAGAAGCGTTATCCTTGTTAATGGGTTAAGAGATATACTCAAATGTGTCTGGAATTACGCACAAAAAGAACTCATACAAATTATAACATTAAATAAGAGAAAATAACAAAATAAACAGACAAGGCAATAATCATAAATTGTACGTATTTGTTATTTTACTGCTTTTAAGTATTCAATAACAATAAAAATAATGAAAATACATTTTTTTTTTCTAATGTTATACATCTGTCTTTGCTTTTATTTTTTTGCCTGAAGAAAAACAGCATCATTGTGATCCAAGCTTAATAGCACATATCTTTCTTTTATTTACATAAAGTTTTAAGATATTTTCTTAATTAGAAAATAACAAATTCCCTCCTTATTTTTTTTAATTAATAGAATATTTTTTTTCAATTTTTTAACTTCCTTGTATAGTGTAAGTAAAATAATTAAGTGTAGATTGTAATAGGAGAGTTATTTGTTTCGAGTGCAGCGTTGATGGTTTTGAACTGTCAAACATCCAAATATGTTAATACTTGAAGGGCAAGATTTAAGATTTTAATCTAAGGACATAGGATTTTGATGAGAAGTATGTTTAAAAAACACAATGGATTATGTGCGATCATGATTGACGATTTTTTTTAGACGTTTCAATAAATGGCGGAATTTCTCAATGATTAGCAACATTTTTTAATGATTTGAGACGTTTCTACAGATACACTGTAAGTTGAAAATGCTCCGCAGTCCAAATTGATTTAGTCCGCAGACGGAGTTCTTTGATTGACGCTTACAAGATGTGATTTTTAACGTATTTAACGTAGTTTGGATGAAAATTTCGAATATTTTGGGCAGTCTTTAAGGCTTTGCATATAAGGCAAGTTCGTTTGCGGGGCGTTTCATCTTACAGTGTACTCTATTTTTACCAAATCGTCAGAAATATCTTAAAAAATCAAAATAAACTCTTAATCTTCTTTATAATGCCCTACAACTACTTTAACATAATATCAAACCCACTTAAGTCGTATCACATCACATCAACTCATATTTCAAAATCAAACAAAGCAAAATTGTCACGTCTCAGACAAAAATTATTCACACGAAAAAGCTTCTAATCATTCAAAAAAAAATGTTTTTTCATGAATCAAGATAAAAATATCTCCAAATTTAGTGTTGCTATCCAACATGATTTCTACGATAAAATTTTCATTAACTGGAACAATTTATTATTATCGTATTATGACACAAATGTATGTTTTTGTGATAGGACTTTAACACATGTGTCACTCATCCTTTTTTTTGTTATTTATTTTCTGGTCTGTTATCTGTTTTATTTAAAAAAACAAAAATAAATAAATAATAAAATAGTGACAGACAAGTACAAGATAAATACAATGATGATGATGATCCTGGTTTGATATGTATAATAAATTTTATTGTTTCACTATTTTCCCTGTGATATGTTACTTTTTAGACACGTTTACAAGAAATAAATAAACAAAAAGTTATTCAATAAATTGAGTCACGTTATTTCCTCATTTGTTGAATTGATGATGATATGCATCAAAAGATATTTATTTTCTCATTATATGGTTTAGTGGTATCATGATAACACAAAATGAAAAAAACACTTGAATGTTTTTTTTTTGTTTTATAAAGTAGCCAAAGTGACATCTGTTACAAACAAAATGATGATAACATGAAATCAAATGTAACGTCAAGGCTTATATTATTTGGTAGTGCCATGTAAAAGTGGCTAAAATAAGCTAATGATCGTCATAAGTGTTATTAATCATGGAAAGTGTGACTTGTTTTATATTTCATGTCGTCATGAAAATTCTCTTTTCGATAATTATTTTTTTATGTAATGAGATAAATTTCCATCGTTTTCAATTATTATATTTAATCATATCTCTTCCAAAAACGCAGAAAAAATCACAGCTAACATGCTCCACGAAAATTTCATACAACTTTTTTATTTTTTGTCAAGAAAATATGACACTAATAAAATTATATTAGATTTTCTGATCTGCAACGAAAAAAAAAGTTTAAAAGAAACCATATATCAGGTCTCTTTTTACAAAGGTGGTGTAATATGGAAAAGTTTTTCTATACAATCCCCTCAAATTCGTTCGTCTAAAAATATAAATCCTGTGTGAAATGTGATATTTGATAAACATGAAAAAGAAATAAGGATCAAAACTGAAATGAATACAAGTTGTAAATGAAAGTGAAGAATTTTTTTTCCAAGTCATCAACGTCATACTAAAGCAAAAAAAAATAGCAAAAAAAAGTTCAGTGACGTCTAAATTTCATATGAAAAATATTTTCTTCATTATTTGGACAGATGTGCCATCACTGAACCAATTTCGGTTTACGACCAACAAAAAATGTATTAAAGGATATAGACATTTTTTTTTGTTATTTTTTTATATGAAAGAATGTGAATTGATGTAATGAAAACGAATGAACGCCTCATAAGTATTTATCTTTACTGTTATTGTAATAGAATTAGATGTTTGAATGACTTTTTGTTTTGGTGTATTTTTACACCTTTATATTGTCTCTGTTTTTATTTTTGGAAAAAAACAAGAAATGGAATTGTGCTGGTTTAAGCGATTTTTTCTTCATAAAGAGTTTTGGTACTGCCAAATAACTGTTTACAACAAACTCTTAGAGGCACAGTAAAGTCTAAGGGACATAAGGACCCAGACGCGTAAAAGTTACACTGAAAAGTGTTTCACATTCATTCATTTCATGGAGAAAAAATAATTTATTTTCAAATTAAAACCAATGTCATTAACAATTAAGCCTTTCAACCATATAAATTTATTTCCATTCCATTCAAGCAATTAAATGACAGATGAAAATATAAATGGCAACGATAATTGGGTTTAATTTCATATTGAATTTTTAATTAACATTAATTTTTTTATATAATTTGTATAAAATATTTAATATAATTGAGTTAAAAAGGGTAAAGTTACAAAGAGTAAGTATGAATATTTAAATTAGGTCAAGCATTTAATCGAGATATTATTACGTTAATTTTTATTTTGAAAAATTAATTGAGTATCATAATAACCGTTTAATGTTATTATCTTCTTTTATTTTAATTATTTAGAGTATAAATCTAGATTACAAAGATCTTAAGAGATTTTAAGAACATAAAAAAGTGCTGAAATGAAAATTGAGCAAATTAGTTGAGTAAAAAGGAAATATTTAGAATTTTTTTAAACAATGTAAGAATGTTCATTCTAATTCGAGTGTTTTTTTTTATTTATAATCCTTTTTTTGCGCTTCAGATTTGTAACGTGGTTATTAAACCTACACTCAGGTCATCCGTCGGGCTTATTGTGCATACAACAACTGTCGATACAACAAATTTAAAATGCTTTAAACAATCAGTATTAATTTATGTGAAAACTATAGTCAATTGTCATAATGTTCTAAAATTTTAGTTGAAGCTGTGATATAGTGCTGAGATAAAAAACATCCTATGGATGGACTCCAGCCATAAGTAACAAGTAGCAAGTAAGTAAATTCTGCTATCGTTATCCGAGGGTCTTTGCTTTAATCATGTCATCCCAAGCAGTAGCCTCCATTATTTAACATTTTACTCAAATTGCATAGCTGTGAGAATCAATCTAACACATAAACCTATCAATGACCAGCATTTTCTAGTATATTTTTTTTTTAAAACCATCAAAAAATACACCAAAAGCTTAATCACTTGCAGTTCAATGCAATACACCTCAAAAATGCGTAAAGTTATTTAAAAATTCAAATTATCTCATTTCATCCTCTTAATTTTCAAGGTCATGCAAAACCATTTCCTCTTTCAATTTTAATGATAGTTATAAAATTTTCTTTGAAAACATTTTCATTCAATGTCATAACATATGCCAATAATTCTTTTTATATCTACGCCTTCAATTTAATTGAACAGTTTCCATTCAATCATAAAATATTGAGAAATATTCACATTCACAAGACCTTTTATTAACTCTAAACAATACTCAATCAAGTCTATGGCAACCCCTATTTATATAAATTTAATTTGAGTCATCAAATTTTTGATGGATTTTTTTTTTTGTAAAGAAAATGTAAGGCGTCAGCTTTAAAAGTAAAAAAAAGGATTCTAAATTTTATGCTTCAATTATTTTAAATTTTTTTTCGATTCAAAGTCAAAGTAAAAAAATATTGATTCGAAGAAAATGTTTTAATTTCATGTTAAAATGTCACCACTTTCCTTCACTATCAAGTGTTTTTTTACCGTCATAAAATACAAAATTACTTAGGATATTGGTACACAATGACACAATTTACCGTAAAATTATTTGCATTTTATATGAATATTCATGAGTACGTTTTTTTTATCTATCCAACCCTTTTTTGATGTGTTCGTACTTTTATTTTATTGTTATTACTTTTTATTGATTTTTAGTACATAAATTTTGTCAGTGTCACATGTGTTTTCCCATTGAAATTCAAATTAAACCGGAAAATCAATAATTTATATTGTATTTAAATGTCAAATTACATTTTGATTTCATTCATAAATTGTTGGTATCGCACACTCAACACTCGTATAATGGGAATAAAAAACTGCCAGTGTGAGACTTAATTTATTTGGGTACGATTATAAACAATTTAATGCCTTGATTGAAGAGAATGTGACAAATGAAATTGGTTTTAATTTTCCACATTAAAATGGAGAAATTGACTCATTGACATTTTTGTAAAATTAACTGAAAATTTTCCCATTTTAACAAATTTATGTTATTAGTGCATTTCGTATGAAAAAAATAACTATTACAGACGGCTTACAGTTTTACAGAGTTACATTCATTTTAAGCGAGCAAAATCGATATAATTTAAATTTGTATAGGATAAAGACCTAGAAGTCCTTAAACAGTATATAGGTTAATATTTTTATTATAATTTAATAACACCATATAAAATTTACCTTTTTTATATTTAACCCTCTCTTTGCGACGAGGCTCTGGGGCAAACATGAAACTAAAATCCGTTTTTTTGAATGATCATTCATTTTGGGGTCAAAATCTACTAAAAATATAAAGTTTGATCAAAAATGCCTACTGGATCTATTCGTGGGAAAGAGAGGGTTAATAAAATCTAGAAAGGTTAATTAAATAAGTGTCGATTTAACGAGATCTTTAATAAATAAAATACTCGCATGACATAAAAAAGGAATTGAATAAATTCTCTTAAAGCGACAATATACAAAAAAAGGTCGTTGTAAGTTGATTCTCCATTTGAATGTGGCTGAATAATAAAAATAAAAAGGAGAAGAATAATAAAAAAAGGAATTTTAACCTATTTTCCATCACATTTTTAATAAAAAGGTTATTACACTTTCAGAATTCAACAGAACTTTTTCTTTTTTTAATTTAATTTTATATAACTAGAATGAAAAAAAGTCTTTCAAAGTCACATATGTGATATTTTTTGATATCCAATTAAAATGCCCTGTAAGGTTAGGTTAGGTTTTACAAGTGCACCATTGCGGTCTTAATGAGTCCTATTGTGGTCACCTCGATACAAATCGAGGAAGCCTCAAAAGTTGAAAGGTGCTAGACTACGTTTAAGTTTACGTTTCATTTTTTTATATATATTTTTTTTTATTATTTTCAAGTTTAAAAATGTTTGTGTGAAAGAAGAGACCACTTGTTACATGAATTTATTAGAAAATTCTTATGAGAAATGTCTTTTGAAACATAATAACGATGTTTAACATGAGCAATATATCTGTTTTCATATCAATGAAATTCACTTGAAAAGCAATAAAGTTGAGTGAATTTTTCAATAAATGAGAATTACTAAAGGGATTACATTTTTTATTGTTGCTTTTTTTAATTGAAGAATGAGAAACGGGATGTGATAAGAAAAAAGTAAATATACGTTTAATAGAAATTTTCTATATCTGTGAGCAATAAATTATTATTGAAATCTTAATTAATTGATGGAGTGAGTGATGATTGAAAAGTTTTGTTATCAGTTTCAATTTGCGTAGAGTAAATTGAATAATAACGATTCCAAAATTAATTGAATGTGGCTTTTCATAAAATTAAATTTATTCATTATAACGAATTGAGAGTATTTGTAATTGGTTTGCCACATGAATTAATACTTATCGGTGGTTTAAGGGCTTTCAGATAATTTATAAGTAAAAGAAGAGAAGATTATTTTAAATTTATATAAATGTTCAACTATCAATAAAATTATGCTATTTTTTGATACACGTGTGGAATTTTAGCCTTCAAACCTAAAAATAATAGACATTTATAAAATTTAATAAAATTTAATTTTAATAACCACAGGACATTACTCACTGGTTTTGTCATTGGATGACACTATGAAATATTATCTGTTACTTATTGTAAAAGTAACTGTAATAGTGGTGGGAAAAATCGAGATATGCTGCTCAATAATCGGGATTTTTGAGATGATAATTAGAGAAGGGTATATCCACTTCAGCCACTACTTCAATTGGCTTTTTGTGGGCTGTCTTTCGATTTACCCTAAATTATATTCCTATTTAACAAAACTGATTCTATATAAATCGTTTTCACTTAGATTCATTTTCTTAAGGTCTTTTAGTAAACGGGCTTATTCTGTAAGGAATCCAAAAAGAACTGAGATCATTCCTAGAAGCTCCTTAGTACGAGTGACTGACTATTTAGGTCAAATATTGCAGACTTTGCTGTTTTTAATGAAATTCCTAAGCGTGGCTGTATCACAGCATATGATGAAGCTGAACCTCCCCTTTCTAGTCTGTTGGCAATTAGATTGTCCTCTATGTTACTGTGACCAGGAACCCAAATGATTTTCACTCTATTGTTTTTGAAAGTTTGACATTAAGTTTACGTTTCGTCTTTTTATATAAGAGTGTTCCCAATGGTGCCCCACTGGTTTTGGGCTGAGAGTGTACACATTTATTTTAAAGTAGAGCATTTTAAACTACATTTACAGAATGATTTTTTATCTCTTTTAACTCTTACTGTGAAACATTTTCTTCAGAGCATGACAAAAAATCGGGATTGTCCCATTCAAGGATGAAAATTTCGTTCCCTTAAAAATCTGTCTCATACCATTACGACACATCAAATTTAATATTATTCATTGCATTATTACACAAAAATTTGGCAATGACTTGTGTGATATTTCATTTTTTTTGCATTTAACCTCATTAATTGTCGTATTTTTCGAAACACATACACAGTGAGATAAAAATCACCGTATCTGATTTAAATGAAAAAATCTACGTATAAACGTTACATAACTAAACTAGGCAAATTAAATTTAATCCGAGTAGTTTATTTTTAAACTTGTGTACAATTTATTTGAATTCTGCTTTTCTGAGAAATAATAAAAACATAGTCAAAATGAAAATGGTGGTGCGCTAGGTAACAGAAAATTCAAACAGATTTTGAATATGATAATTTTTGTGTTTTTCACATTTTCATTTGAGTTGAAAATGTTGATGAATGAAAGGAATCAAGTATGTTAGCTGTTTGATTCAAATTTGTTTTTTTTTGTATTTTTTTTAAAAAAAAACAGCCCTCGTGTGAATATTTGAAAATATTTTATTTTTAGAGCAAACAAAATTTTATACGCTTCTCAGAAAATTTGTTTAATATCTTTAATGAAGTATGTTTATATAATGGAATTTCATGGTCAAGCCATAAATATAATTTCATTTACTGTGTGGGGATTAGTATTTATTTATTTACTTCTTCATATTAATTTTGCCATTAAAACTCATGATGAGCTTTTATCGAAAAATATAAAAATTTTCATTTAACAATATGCTTTGAAACTGTTTAATCACGAGTAAAAGAAATTATTTACAAATTAGCTTCTTTAAAGTGACATATAAATAAAATTAAAATTAAATTTTCTCACTAACAGAAGTGATTCCTTTGTTCTGAATATAGAAGAAAATTTGTTTGCAGTTTATTTGAAAATATAGTAACTAAAAGTTAATTTGATGTTACATTGTTTTTTTCTTTTAATGTGGTCCGTGGTTTTTATCATAAAATCTAGTTAGGAAATGTCACAAAATAAAATGAATGCATGTAAAATACGCACAGACTTCATGAAAATACTGTTGAAATGAAGTGCTTTGTTTGATTGAAATCAAAATTAAAATGTTTGAAGATTTTACAACGTTTGCTAAAAGTGGTTTAGTGTGTCAACGATGAACTAGATATTTAACAGTCTTGATTTTAATAACACATGAGAATTTTATGTTTACTTCATTCAGGTAAGAATTAAAGTTTAATTTATACCTTATAATTTTTTAAGGAGTCATCAGTAAATGATCTTAATTTAGAAACATTTTAAGTTTCGCGTCTCAAAGGATTTTAAAGCAGTATTGGATGGATCAGACTTACTGAATTATAGAGTGACGGCGGACATATTATCATTAATAATGCATTTTTTCTTATGAAATGAACCAAAAATGCTGTACTTTGGCGCTGACAAGTCCCTGAAAGTGCTAAATAATCATCGAGGCGTTTTGGACATGAAGTTTAATTTTAATTTAATTTAAAATTTTTTCCAGAACTTTAAAATATTTTAATTAAAAATAAAATGATCCTGAAAGAACCTTCTTAAAAGTATAATTAAAATTACATTTCTCAGTATTTGCCTATTCAATTTATGTCAAAAATTCAATCTTAAAACACAGTAAAGTTATTAAAAGATCATTTACTGTGAAAATTTTTAATTTGAATTTTTTCTCGAAAAATTTCATAAGTTGAAAATAAAAATGTTGAATATTAAAAAAACAATCTCATCTATACAAGTGTTACGAATCACCTTTAAAGATATCATGAAGACAAAATAAATCGTAGTGTGAAATGTATGAAGCGAGAAAAAAACACTTACACAACGTCTGCAATAATCATAAATAAAAAATGTATTATGTGATATATTTATTTTTCGTACATTTTTTTTTTTATTTATTTATCTTGAAAGGATGTGACTTGACTGAGACGTGTCGCCAAACACCATTAAAAAAAAGTAAAATTACAAATAAAATCGATATATTTTTAGCAGTGGAATGGGATGAAAAGTTTTAAGTACTCAGCTGATTTTGAGTCATGTGAACAGAAGAGTAAAAAAAAATGACAAATATTTATACAGGTTTCAATTGATTGATCAAAATAAATATTTTAATAAGTTTTTCCCTTTTTACTTGTTTTTTTCATGATGTTTTTTAGATGAAAAAATAAGAAAAAATTATACTAAAACAATTTCCAATATATCAACAAAGTATCCCTCCTTTTCTTCTTTATGATGAAAATATTTTATCATTTTTTACGACCTAAGGTTAAAAAATTTTTTATCCGATACAGACTCGAATTATTCCTTTGAATTATGCCAGATATTGATTTTCCCTTCTTTTTATAAGGTTATTTTATTCAGTTTCGCTTTCCTTTCATTTTCAGATACTTTTTCATAGTGATGGTTCAATAAATTTATCCTATTATTATATTTTATGTGTGGGGCTTTAATAAAATAAACGATAATTTGAGACACGTTCCACTCATCACCATATTTATTTATTTATTCTTACACATTTTCGAAGCACCTTTTAAAATTTTATTTTGGCTTCATTTCAAAAAAAGAGCAAAAAAACGAAAATTTAACGTAGCATCGAATATTTTAAGACTCTGATCAATTATTATTTTTTTTTTATTTTAATATAATATTCATGACTTCAATCCACCTTTCCATTTTTGATACATTAAAATTTTTTTAAATGTCCACTATAATTTAAAATTTCTTAAAATTTTTCAAAATTAATTACGTTTTTCTCCTTGAAATTTATTTTTAACCGTAGTGACGCAATTTCAATTTTTATGTAACAAGAGACACACATACACTTTTTTTTCTTTTCTTTTTTCGGATTTTTTCGAACTTTTCTTTATTTTCTTTTTAATTTTCATTTTCAATTTCAGTAATAAATCTTATAAAAGTACAATTTAATAAAGGCAATAATCATTAATTTTGAATATCTAGTAATTAAAATATTAGTAATAAATAATAATAATAATGATTTTTTTTCTTCAAACCTTAAATAAAATATATTAAAATATTAAAACAAAAACTTGTATGAAGTTAACTAACTGATAGAAATCTGATGACTGATCCAGTTGAATTTAAAATACGTGAATTTGAATAAGAAAAGTTTTAATTTTCACACAAATTTAAATGTGTTTTTTTTTCTATATTTTTCACTCAATACTAACTCATAAATGATGTGAGATTTAATGTTATTTATAAATTTTCAATGATTTTCATCTACTTTTTTTCATATATGTTTATATGTGTATTTGAATGTGTTTGAAAAGTGAGTTTAAATTGTAAAAGTTTTATGTGTGTTTGTTTAATTCAAGTGGGTTTTGCTAATTTCTGAACTAAATTAAATGCGTATTAAAATTTAACTTTTAAATAATATTTTTTCGACAGCTTGTGACTGTGTTGGAAAAATTAGGATGTCTGATGTAAAAACATTATTTTTTTTATGAATATTGAACTTTTGTCATGATCAATCAATATATTAAGTGACTGTAAAAAAATATGAAGAATTTAATGTGATATGCCAATTTTTTTTTGTTTGAACATTTTTTTTCTATTGATTCAAAGAACATATAACAAAAAAATGCGTTTCAGCTCTATATCAGTTCAGTCTTGCCTTGCAGAACTTTGTATAGACTCAAAAGGACTGATAATCTGAATTCAAGGCTGGCTCCTCAAAGATACTCGAACACGCTCAATTCAATGATTAGCTGGATGCGATCAATTGCTTTCAAACTTGAACATTTCACAAACATTTACTTTTTTCGAGCCTAGTGATGATGATTATTATTAGTCGATATACCTGCCACAGCTTCTTAGCGTTGGGTTTTTTATGGGCTGTCTTACCACATCACTATCTGTGGCTAGGGATTAGAAGGCCTGCTTTACTGATGGGAACGCTCTTTCCTACTTTTGCCCACTGGTTTTGGGTTGAGAGTGTAGACGGCATTGCTGCAGTGAGTTGTTACTTTGAGGGCTTTGCAATTTCTTTGAGAATATTACCTAGGTCCATTTGCGGCAATCTTTCAAGCAGAGATCGGTTCACCGTTTCCTGGAGATTACTGGAGCCAAAATTTGCATCTGTATTTAAAGTCAAGCTGCCATCGAAGTATTGACTTCCTTCCACATCAATGTGTACAGTAACGAATAAGTGGATTTACTTCCTGTGAATGGCATTGCTTCCATCAATTATTCACTTGAACCGAATGCCACTTCCTTCGATCTGCATGAATTCTTACAGGAAGGCTAGGCTTTTACGCGAATGGTGGTCCAAACAGACGGGTACTCTTAGGCAGATTCACATCAAGGAATCTGATTCTGGTTTATCTAGACAACTGATCAGATTGAACCGTACTGAGCTCAGAGTTGTGGTTGGTATTTTCACTGACCATTGTACTCTAGACCTCAGACATTTTTACTCTATAGATCCAATATGCAAAATTTGCATTGAACTTCTGCACATCTGCTTTGTGTATGTTCCAAGCATGCCAGTCTTATTTAGTTTTCTGAGAAGTTTTTGTTACTTTTCTGAACTGAATGTTTTAACATCAATTTCTGTTCACCCTAACTTTTATTTTTTTGCATTAAATTCACATCTGTGTAGAAAAACCACAAAAGTTAACTAATAAAACCTTTTTGTGCCAAGATAGTTGTTGATGTATTCACAGATCATTCTGCAAATAGAAAAAAATAAAACCGACACAAGCAAAAAATATAAAAAAATAAAAAAAATCAAACGAATACTTTTACACAGCTTTTTTTTATAAAAATTTCAGCTTCAATTGATTCATATTTTTACTATGGATATGGCGCGGGCAAATATTCAATATTATGTGTGTGGGATGTCAAGATGTGAACAAGATGAATTAAAACAAAAAATTGTGAGGTTTTATAATTCATTTCCAAAAAAAAATGTTTATGAAAATGATAAACAAATTCCAAAATTGACGATGGGATGAGAAATCAATTTTTTTTGTCTTACACTTAATACATCAGCAATTAAGATCAATAAAAATAAAATAAGAAGAAATCTAAAACTTTGAAAATGGATTTGCATGGGATTGAGTTCAATGAAAATAAATTTGATACAAAATTTGGAAAGTTCCATGAATTTGACGGATTCTGGAAATTTAACGATGTTTAAAACATTCATTAGCCTATAGGCTCTTCTGTTTAGCACAACAACAAGCAAACATCATTCGATTGATTACACTGCATTGGGTTGACCAAAAAACTTTAGAAATTGAGTTACGAAATAACCCCTGGCAAACCGTCTTAAATCGTGCATTTTCTTTTACGAAAAAACCTGGAAGATTATTCAAGTGCTTTGTTTTAAATATTATTATTTTGCTGAAGGTTATGATTGTTAAGAATTTTTTGCTTATATTTTTTCGAGCAACATCACAAACAGATGTTTTAAAAATGTTTTCTAATAAAACATTTTCTTCAATGAATTTAACAGTCGGAACATAAAAACTTATTATTTGATCTCCATATGAAGAAAATTAATCAATTAATGACGTTAATCCATTATCCTAAATAAACAATCTTTCAGAATGTAAACGTCAGACAAATAAAATTGATAATGAAGGCGTCATTTTTTTTAATAAAACATTTGCTCTTTAAATTTTTCATTAAACATTTGAGGTTGTGCGTAATTGATTTTCATTTCAATGTGTAAATAAACATTAAGAAAACTTTTGTGTTGACTTGACTTTCAAATAATTTCTAAAATTAGAATTATGACCAGACCATCGTTAATATTAAATTCTGGTTCAGAGCAACAAGTATGGAAAAATTGTTTTTGCTTTAAAGTAAATAATTTCAAGAGTTCCATTAAATTTTTATTTGGACATAAAACACGACAAAAATTTAATATTATTGAATTTGTATCGTTCGTTCTAGATTAAATCGAATTACTTTTTAACGAAACGCTTGTTTTCTTGTTATTTTTGTGTTTTAACTGGAATATGAAATAAAATGGAAAAGCAACATCATAAGTTAATAATATTTTGATGACATATGTTACCACCCACCTAGTAAATCTTAAGATAATATTATTAAAGATTTTAATAAGAAGTTATTTGTCACGGACATTCAATTCCAAAAGGATTTGATAACCTCAAGCCTTTAAGAGTTAAAGATTCGGCAGATTTTCATTGCATTGACAAAGTTGACGGATTTTTTGGGAAAATTGGCCATTTTGGAAATTCATAGTTTTTCGCGACACGCAGTTTATTTGCGATCTCCGGTTTTTTGTAGTATTGAAAAAGTCAAGTTTTTAAAAAAGTCAGACATTTTGAAATCGACACAGACGGACAGACGATTACCACGCTCAATAACCGCATATTTTTCTAAATCGACAGAAATGCGCTAAAAACTCCCAGTATGCGGAGAGAATCGCCAAGCACTGCGGGTTCATTTGCATGGTATTTTCTGTTCAGAGTAACCTTTTTTTCTAAACAAAAGTGAATTTATGAACAAATTATATTTTCATTCAAGGTTTTTCTAATCCTATGTATTTTTTTGATAATTTGACAAAATTATGTTTATTTTTTTTGAAATTCAGAGCTACAGTCTGAATATACAACATTATTTTTAGTGAAAAAACACACACTGCGAAAATTATATCTTTTTTTTTCATATTAAACTAAAACTTGTCATGTTACCCTTGACTCACATTCAATTTAATTTAATTTCACTTTTCATTGAAATAACTGTGTTAGATGATGATCATGATGAGAGTAGTGAATGTTCATTTCGTCGATTAAACTGTGACAGAAGAATTTGTAATTTTAAATGAAGAACTAGAGTAATTATTATTATTTTGCAGCGATAAAATGAAAATTGAAAGATTCTTTTTAAAATTATCATGCCTTTAAACTTTATGTATCTTAAATGCACCTGGGCATAGTAAAATTTAAATTACCTGTAAAAAATTAAATAAGTTTTAAATGGCACAAAATATTTGGAATATTTTGTAGCAACAAGAAATTTCATCTTGACAATTTTAATTTTGCTTCTAAAGGCATTAAAATTAAATAAAAACAAGAAAATATGAGAGAAACAAGGTAAAAAAATCGTGATTTATCATTTGTTGCCATCAATATCATCAGACACGTTCCCACCTAGAAAAAGTTTTAATTTTAATAAAATAGTTTTCTTCTTTTTTTCAAATAAATTTTTGATACTTTAAGATATGTTTTAAGGATATTTTACAATCTAACATTAATTTTGCAATAAAATTAACAGAACAGCTTTAGAAAAAAAAATCTTTTTCCTTCCTTTTAAGTTATTTCGTAAAGATTTCTTTTATAAAATTATAACAAAATATTTCATTGTTATCTTAATGTAAGATTTTAGTTTCTTTTGTAGTTCAACAGGATAAAAGAGTTGTTATTTGTTGTTCAGATTTTACAAAAGTAGACTGTTTACAAGCACTTGGCGTTACACCTTAAAACAGATCATTTCAACGGGAAACTCAAAAAACCTCAAACTCAAAAACCGACGAATGATGATTATGTTTTTGGTAATTTTCGCCTTTAACCCAGATTTGGTCAGTTCAGCAAAGTTGCTGCTTAATATATTTTCTTCAACTTTGCTTCAATTGACTTTCACCTAGAACGTAGAGAAATTTGTTTTTTTTTTATTCAAAAACCGATTTAAAAGAAGTGACTGGTCAAAAAAACAACTCGTTTGGAAAGGGCAACTTTTGAATAAACCGATTTGGAAAAAAAAATTCTCAAAAAGTTACACTAGTGGGAACACCCTTTCCCAATGTTGCCCCACTAGCTTTGGGTTGAGAGTTTAAAGAGCTGACTCTATTAAAATTATCCAATTTTGAAAATACAAGCCACATTTTGGGATCAACGATTTTCCCATCACCATTTTCTGATTTTTGTTAAAGACTTTTGTATTTCCAAAGCAAACGTATTATCGAAAAAAAAGTCTTAACTCAGATGCATTTTTAAAATTAGTTTTACTCCACTTCAAATGTTCCACGTTCCAGATAAGAAATACAAAAGCTTGATGTTTTATTAACAACAAAAAAGTAACAAAGCAAGCATAGAAATCTCTATACATATATCTGAATACTCGTTTGATTTATTTCTCATTTTAGATGTTCAATTCACGTTTTCATGTGAAAAATACGAAAAATACTCTTAAAAATTTTCCTATTTTTTTGTTTGTTTGTATTTTCATATAAATAAAATGAATATGCAAGAACATGCAAACTCGTAAATACCTTGATAAATTTTTAATGTTCGCATGTATCAAGGAAAATAACGTGAACCAACCTTAAACTGGTTAGAAACGGTGTTTGTTTAAATTTTACATCAAAAGCCTCTTTATTATTTTTTATTTTGCTCATTTTTACAACAGAATCATCAAAGTTAATGTTAACAAGATTAAATAAAAAATATAGCATACTAATAATAATAAACAAATTTTTTATGTATTTTTTTTTGTTTTATTATTTTGTTGAAAAGCAAAGTAATAAAATGAAAGGAACAAATAATGAATGAGTTTATTTTGCATGAAAATTTTAAATTATGAATTTGCTTGATTTTTACCAAAAAAAACTAATTTTGATACTTCGTTGAAATTCAAAGTTAATTTCCAAGAAATTACAATAATAACATCCGATTTAATTATAATTGATCATTCAATATTTATAATGAAAATTGAAATTCATCGGAACACATTAATAAATAAAAAAGGTTATGGTTCTATTTAATTTTGAAACATTCGACAAAAACCCACATCTTTAATTTTTTTTTTTATTATTTTTTTAAAAACTATTTTGATTGGAAAAAGTTATTGTTGTAAAATTGACAAATAAGAAATAAATCAATGGCGCAGTTGTTCAAATGTCTTTATCAAACATTTGTTGACTTGTCACATTAAAAGATGCTTCTATGTGTGTGTATTTTTTTTGGTGCTTTGACCATGTAACTTTGTTGCCCTTGAAATTTTCAGTATTTTTATTTTATTTGTTTATTTACTGTCAAATAATAAAAAAATGAAAAAATAGAATATATTAATGAATAATTATTGTGTGGGGGTTAACATTTAAAATAATGAAAAGAGTCAAGGTTAAATCTAATTTCCAAAATATGAAATGCGACTAATGTAAATGATTACAGTTTATATGAAAATGAATACCCCAATAAAAAAAATAACTTTCAAAAACAATTAGAATCAATTGAATCGAGCCAGACCTTAGTGCATCAGATTGTCTCGTTGCAGTTTCCTGTCGTGCCACTTAAGCAAAATTTAAGATTGGAAAACTTTCTCCAATTTGATAAGTGGTAACGCGTCTTTTAACTCGATTGACTTGGTCAGTTCAGCAAAGTTACAACTCAAAATAATTCAACAACTTTGCTTCTAGTCACTTTTGTTTAACACTGAAAAATATATTTTATTTTTCTGAAAAAAATTAAAAATTTTATTTAATTTTATATTTTTCTTTTAAAAAATGCCAGAAACCGCCACGAGAATAACATTTTGAGTGTAGGTCAGCGTAAATTTGGTTTCCCAACAAACTCACACTCAGTCTCACTGATACTGCAAGTACGTCGGTGGACGAATGTCCATGGCTGGTATTTCTATATGTAAATCCATTTAGCAGCCATTAGTGATAAAATATTGTTCACATCAGTGATCCATGGTAAATAAATGGATATGCAATCAGTATACCATATTAGTTAATATTCTCTTATTAATAATTTTAAAATTTTTATTAAAAATGCAAGTATGCACAATTAAAATATTTGACATATTTACCACATTGAGGTTCAAATTATATAGAAATTAATATAAAAATGTGCAATTATGCATAAATGTATGTTCGTTACTATAAGTATATTAAATATGTATGTTCTGAAGAATAAGTTTATCAAATACAGCGAATTGCTGATCAATCATTAAATTAGTATAAATAAAGATAATTTAATGAATAAAAATTATTAATTCACTAAATCTAGAATCAAACAGTTGTGTTTCTTATTGGATAGAATTAGTCCCCAAACCTATTGGGCAAAATGTTATTAGACCTTGGTCTTGATAATATTCCAATAGGTCTTCGGTGTACTGTCAAAGGATGGTCGATAGGTATCGTAGGACGCTTATTGGCTGGATCTTGCCAGTACCTCTCATTCACAAGATTATTAGTTCACTGATTCCACAATCAAACAGTTGTGTTTCTTTTTGGATAGAATTAATCCCCAAACCTATTGGGCAAAATGTTATTAGACCTTGGTCTTGATAATATTCCAATAGGTCTTCGGTGTACTGCCAAAGGATGGTCGATAGGTATCGTAAGACGTTTATTGGCTGGATTGCCAGTACCTCTCATTCACAAGATCATTAAGTAACTGAATCCAGAGTCAAACAAATTTTTTTAAGTTTAAAAAACGATTGATTGCTTGTATGATGTCCTTATATCTAGTAAAAAATTAAAATTGTATAACAGACATCAAAACTAAGAGTAAAGTAAGAGTAATAATCATATTTTTATAATAACTTTTTTTCATATAAAAAAAAGTTCAAGATAATTTTAATCAATTTTATGTTAAGTGTCTCCAGACAAATCTCTGTTTTATTATTTTTAATATTTCTTTCTTTTTCTTTTCAATACAAGTATCAAAGAACATCTTTAAAAAAAGGCATTACACTCATAATGTTATAAGCTGTATCATATAAAAGGTCATTTGAGATAATAATTGAAAAAAAAATATAAAAAAAGAACTGTAATAAAAAAACGATATTAATTTTAGAAAAAAAAACCTTCATTCAAGGTGAGTGATTTTGTAAATTTCTAGTGATTGTGACACATCATTTCAACAGATGCAGAAAATGTCTTTTCTTTGTATACAATTATATAATGAAATGGTGACATTAAAAGTAATGAAAATGATCTTTGTTTACATTTTGTAAAAGTTGGAATTAAACTTGAAATTTTCAAACATTTGTGACAATTGTACGTGATGTTCTTGCATTTCAGATTAAATTTGTTTTATTACAAAATTGAAATATTTTATTTACATTTATGCTGCATTACTACAATAATTTGTTATTTCAAATAAACACAAAGTGAAAAGGAATGCAATATAAACATATAAATAAGTAGCCAGACGTCTCCACATTCCATGAATTTCGAATACATTTTGACTTTTGATTAATTTTTAAACCCATTTGTAATTTTTCTTTCAATATTACAATTTACAAACACACACACACAGAGTTACTGAACGCACCTTTTGCTTTCATATGAAAGTTCTAAAAATAGAAACGAAAAAGTAACGAGCCATATGAGTGTATAATAAAACAGATGTGAATTTTCGTCGTCGTTTTAAGAATAAAATGCAAAAAAAAACAAATTTCAAAGTCACAATCAACAAAATATGTGAAGAAAAAATAGATTAATTTATTTATAGAGCAAAGATTCATGTTTTATTATTTTTTGAAACCTTTCTGTTATTTTTTGTTTTCTATGAAAAGTTTCAAGACGTTCTATGAAATCTATGTATTAAATTAAATTAAAACACTTATTAATTTATAATTGACTTTCAAATAAATCAAGAGTCTAAATTTAGTGTGAAAACAATTAATTTTATTGTCATTTCAGTTTAAAAATAGTTCTATAAGCAATTTTAGTTTTTTTGGCAATTTGGCAAACAATAAAAAGATTAAACAAACTATTTCTATATTCATGTAAAAATTCAATGTTTTTATAACAAAAATTTGTTTTCACCTAAGGTACACTTTTATAGTAAATATAACAAAGCAATATGTAAAAAGGAATTGCACGAGCCTACAGATGTTGAAATAAATTATTTATTTGTCACTTACAGAAAGCAACAAAAATGTTTTATATTTTGTAATGAAAATCGTTCTTTGTTTACCTTAAATAGTTTTTAACTTTGCTTATGAAATCACAATCATGCTGAAAAACAAAACTATGATAACTTTTTTTGGCATGAATTAAAGTAAAAATATTACAAAAAGGAAAATTTCAACTTGGAAAAAACATAAAGTGGGACATTTTAAACCAAAAACATTTTACATTTATTTAAAAAAAAAAATAAGATAGCATTTTAATTATTTTTGAAAGTTCTTTGTGAAAATAATCATTGTGCTAGTAAATTGGAATTTTAAGAATCTTTTTTCAACCGTCTTTTAATTCAAACTCAAATTTGAAACAGTGAATATCTCATTTGAGAAAGATCTCATAAATTCAAATTTGAGAAATGAGTTAAGATCATAGTACATGAGTGCATAAGTAGAAAAGAGACAACGATACTCTTCAAATGTCAATTATATAGTAATATAGAATGCATGCCATAACTTGTTATATTAAAAGAAAAAATGATCAATGCACTTTTTATTTGAAAACAGATCGTTAAATTCTTGTAGGATCAAACAAATGCCTTTCGTTGGCAAAACCACCGCTTAAGTGTACCAAATAAGGTTTAAAATTCACAAGTAAAGCCTAAATATATCTTTAAATATTTATGTATCATAAGCCTGCAGATCAGATCAGATTTTAAGGACGGTCCCCGAAGATAACCAGCACTCAGACCTACAGACGGGTTCATTGTGCATACCTATTATAATCATATCTGATGAAGAAGACACCAAATCTAGAGAAACAACTAAAGAAAAAATTCCACTAAACCTGGTTGAGTTCAGGACAGTGACCACATCTTCTTAGAAAGCTCAGCAGGACAGACAACTTCACTTTTATGATGGAAGCAGTACCGGGGAAGTACTCACCCATCGTGATTCCAATCTGGCATGCTTGGGACATACACAAAGCAGACGTGCACTAGTCTCCTCTTGTTCAGAGCAGCATTTGCACATTGCACAGCCTTAATTCAATCCTGAAAAAAAAAGCGATCTAGAATTACTGATTTAAGTGAACAACCAAGTCTTGAATGCATATTTAAAAGTTTCCTTATATGTATCTGTAAATGAAATGTCAAGTTTTATATGAATATATGCTAAAACAAGATTTTGATAATTGAAAATGAAATTATGAGAATAAAATTAATGATAAATGTTTTTTAAGGTGACGTAAAATCATGCTTTAACCCTATTAATTTGAAGCTTTTAAAACGGTCGTTGTTCTACTTACGCATTCGGAAATCTTCGGGTAAGAGAGCAATTGATTATATTATCTATATTCTACCCTCACTGTTTTGAATTCATTCTTAAGTTTTAAGTCTACGCACAGTCTTGCAAGAATTAAGATCATTATATTTTTCTTTTTATTCGATGTAATTATTTTAATTAAAATTATTTTGTACTCTATAATTAATTATTGATAAAGTTTTTTTTTTCTTAATTAAGGTAACATGGAAATCAGCAGTATCTTATATGGCATTGCAATTATTTTGCTTATACCTGTTTTGAAAAAAATAATAAAATGGCGCCAGTTTGTCAACACGGTCAACAAAATACCTGGTCCAAAGAGTTATCCTTTAATTGGGACTATGTGGGAATTTCAAGGATTAAAACGTGAAAGTATGTTATTTGAATGAGTTTTAAATTCAAAGTCTTGATGATTGATTTTTTCTAGATTTATTTGATGTTCAAATTGAACGGATGAAAAAATATCGAAAGGATGGTTTATATCGAGATTGGATAGTAGGAAAGCCAGAAATAAGATTATTGAAGGCAGAATTCATCGAAAAGGTTCTCACATCAAATACAAACATTAAAAAAAGTGAATTTTATGAGCTTGAGATAAAGAAATGGCTAGGAAATGGACTTATAATTTCTTCTGGTGAAAAATGGCACACACATCGTAAAATATTGACACCAACATTCCATTTTAGCATTTTGGAGGGGTTTTGTGATGTTTTTGCGGAAAAATGTCAAATTATGATCGAAAAATTAATGCCATTTGCTGGAACTGGAAAAATAATTGACATTTTTGGTTATTTGAATCACTGTGCACTCGATATTATCTGTGGTAAGTAATGACGAAGCATATTATCAATAGATAGAATTGAGATTCATGATGAACTTAACTACTAAGATAACACTATTCGCAAACACATCGTTTGTATTGTACAAATATAATATTTCATTCATAATCTTTTGTAAACAATGAAAGTACAAATCATTATTGCATCAAAACATCTTATTTATCTCTTTAAAAGAAATTCCTCTCTTGCTCTTAATTTATTTAGAAACGGCAATGGGAATTCAAATGAATGCTCAAGAGACCGGTGAAAGTGATTACATAAAAGCAGTTGCAGAGTAAGGGAAATCATTTTCATTTGCTTTTTAATTGTTGATTTAATTGTGATTTTCCAGAATTTCAAATGTTGGAGCTCGAAGATTCCTGAATCCACTATATCACTATAATTGGATATTTTCATTGACCTCATATGGTGCAAGAAGTCGCAAAGCCTTACACACTCTTCACAGCTTCACGGATAAAGTTATTCAGGAACGTAAAGAAATGAGAAAAAAAATTTCCTTGAATAAAAATGATTCAACTGAAGGATGGGAGGACATTGGAAAGAAACGACGAAAGGCCTTTCTTGATTTGGTGTTAGATGAAACGGAAAAACGGCCATTTTTCACAGATAAAGACATCCGAGAAGAGGTTGATACATTTATGTTTGCTGGCCATGATACAACGACAGTTTCAGCTGCATTTGCACTGTATCTCATAGGGCTTCATCCAGATGTACAAGAAAAGTTGTATGAAGAACAAATGAGTATCTTTGATAATTCAAGGGAGCTTCCAACACATAAGACGTTAGGTGAAATGAAATACATGGATCGAGTCATGAAAGAATGTATTCGAGTGTATCCAACTGTTTTGAGTGTATCTCGAAATGTCATAGAAGAATTTGAAGTTGGTGGATATACAATTCCAAAGGGAGCCAATGTGTCAATTGGAATTTATCATGTTACCAGGGATGAACGGTATTTTCCCGATCCAGGTATTTTTCTCATGATTTTATTTAAATATTCAAAGAGAAAATTTGAATTGTATTTTTTTTAATTAAAGAAAAATTTGATCCTGATCGATTCTTACCTGAGAACAGTAAAAATCGTCATCCTTATGCTTTTGTTCCATTTAGTGCTGGACCACGTAATTGTATTGGACAAAAATTTGCACAACTTGAAGAAAAGGTCATGTTGTCCATGATGATTAGAAATTTTAAATTTACTTCTGTTGATTCACGTGATAAGATGAAATTTGTACAGGAAATTGTTGCTCGACCAGTTTCAGGAATTAAACTTATTTTAGAAAAACGTTAAAATGTAGATCGGTTTCAGGTCATATAAAAATTATTACATTCCATTTAATGTTATCAATAAATATTTCATGGGAGAAAGATTTCTATTTTTTTCTAACGGTTTTTCATTTAATGATCATGCTGTTTGAAGAACGAAATTTAAATTTACCCGGTACAATTAATTCTCTCTCGATGCATTGAGAGAAAATGTAAGTCATCATCCATTTTGAACGTAACAGCTGTTGATCGACTTGGCGAATAGAATTATTTTAATGTATAATAAATGAACAATACCATTTTATATTTTGATTTGTTTTCATAAATATGATCGAAATAAAAAATTTAATTTACGGAATTTTTACTATTTTGTTGATCGTCGTCATTAAAAAAATCTTTAAATGGCTCAAATTCTGTAACACAATCGATAAAATACCGGGACCAAAAAGTCACTTCTTCATTGGAACTATGGGAGAATTTCAAGGATTGAAGCGGGAAGGTTTGTTTATTTTTTTAATTCATTAATTTTTATTTTCATTTCAAATTATTTAAATTTCAGAACGATTTGAACTCCAAAAAAAGCGATTTGAAACATACAAAGGAATTTATCGGGACTGGGTTGTTGGAACTCCTGAGATTAGACTTCAACGACCAGAATATGTTGAAAAAGTTATAACATCAACTACAAATATTTCAAAAGGCCAATTTTATAACTTGGAATTCAAAAAATGGCTTGGCAATGGTCTCATTACTTCGACTGGTAACAAAATCCTAATTTATTGTAATATTTTTATACCAGTAATTTAATTTTATTTAAGGGGTAACATGGCATACACACCGAAAAATACTGACTCCAGCCTTTCATTTCAGCATATTGGAAGGATTTTGTGAAATTTTTTCCGAAAAATGTCAAATAATGATCAAAAAAATTGAAGATAACGCTGTTTGGAGGGATGAAAAACCATACTCCGATGTAATAGATGTTTATCAGTATGTGAACTATTGCGCTTTGGATATAATTTGTGGTAATTATATGATTTTTGATAGTTAACCGTGACATGAAAATATTTTATTACAGAAACTGCAATGGGTATTCAAATGAAAGCTCAAGAAACTGGGGAAAATGAATATCTGAAAGCGGTTGCTGAGTATGAAAAATTTGATTTGATATGAAATTGATTCTCTTAATTCAAATTAATTTTCAGGATGTCTGTTGTTGCATCAAAAAGGTTCTTGAATCCACTATATCACTATAATTGGATCTTCTCACTATCATCATATGGAGCAAGAAGTCGTAAAGCGTTAGCCAGCATTCACAGTTTCACTGATAAAGTTATCAAAGAAAGACAGGAATTGCGAAAAAGTAATATTTCACATGAGAACAAGGAAAATATTGATGATGTAGGTCGGAAACGACGTAAAGCATTTCTTGATTTATTGCTGGATGAAAGCGAAAAAAATCCTTCATTTACTCATAAAGATATTCGGGATGAAGTGAACACATTCATGTTTGCTGGACATGATACGACAACTGTTGCAGCAACATTTGCTCTTTATCTAATAGGACTCCACCCTGACGTTCAAGAAAGATTGTACGAGGAACAAAAAGATATTTTTGGACATTCACAAGAATTCCCGACACTTAAGACATTGAGAGAAATGAAATACATGGATCGTGTGATAAAGGAATCTCTTCGAATATTTCCCCCGATTTTGTCTGTATCGAGAACTGTTACAGAGGAATTTAAAGTCAATGAATATAAAATTCCTAAGGGAGCTAATGTTTCTCTCAATATTTATGGCTGTTCAAGAGATACAGAATCATTTCCAGAACCAGGTAAATTTAAGAGAAAAAAAGAGCAAAAGCGTTTTCAATTGATAATTCCAATTTTTTTCAGAAAAATTTGATCCTGATCGATTTTTGCCGGAAGCTCGTAATCATCATCCATATGCTTTCATACCATTTAGTGCCGGTCCTCGAAATTGCATTGGACAAAAATTTGCTGAACTTGAAGAAAAAGTTATACTATCAATGATGATAAGACATTTTGAATTTACGTCAGTTGATTCTCGCGAAAAATTTAAGATTGTCCAAGAGCTTGCAACTAGACCAGTCCTAGGAGTAAGACTTAAATTAAAAAAACGGTGAAATACTTACTAAATTTAAGGTGAAGAATTAACTTCAATTTTTAAATTTCTAATGCATCTCATTTTAATGTCAAAGTAATAAAATAAATTTACATTTAAATTGCTTGATTTTTTTTTATTACATTTTATTTCGACATAAAAATAACTCAATTTTATTATTTTATTACAAGGTGACTGTTATTTATTTGCTTCCATGTATTAATATCCCATTTTTTCTGTTCATACGTGACTCCATATGGCCAAATTTTGTACAACAGCATATCATAGAGATACATTTTGAGTGGTGTCACATAATGAAATGTGATAGCTTCATTTGAACAACAATCAAATCCATGTCTATAGGTGTAAGGATACACATCATAAAACCAAAAATTATCATGTTTTCTGGTTGTTAAATGGAATTCGGGTCGTTCAATGTGAAATCTGAGTCGTCCCAGATGATCTTGAGTTTTAATCAATTTAATACCGAGATTTTTTAGGCATGTTCCTAAAGATGTATCCTCGGGAAGAGTTGGTTCATCCACTGGGCATATTCTAGCATTTGGTAATCCATAAATAGAAAGTTTTTTGAGAGTTGCACGTGAAATAACATAACCAGCACCTCCAGAATTATACAGAATTGGTTCAGATGGATGCTTTAATTGGCATCCTAAAGCAAGCAAATCATTGGAAGAATAATTCATTAGCAAGTAACGTAAATTTTCAATAATTGCATATCTATTCAAGCAAAAATATGTTGATTATTGATTATTTTAAGGTAACACAAGAGAGAAAAAAATCTTACGTATCATCATCTGCTTTGAAAAACCAGTCATACTCATCAATATACTCCCTGTGAATTAACTTTAAGGCATGTATTGTTTTGCTCCATAAATATTTATAGCCTTCAGTAACATTTACCACAACTAACTCAAGTTCCTTGTTATCATCATTTTTTGGTTCGGTAGTCACATACACAGTTTTATCACATCGTTTACCCCATGTTCGTTGGATATGAATGGCTTTTTGTTTCAAATTCTTTGGACAAGTTTCAATCCAACACAAAATCCTTACCTGACGTTTAATATTATCAGCTGTAGTCGTATTCAGATGTACGTTTGATTGTAATTTGATTTTCGTGTAACTTGATAGAATAAAAGAAAATAAAAGGGGAAATCATGAAAATAAATTAAACAGAGTGGGTTTTATGAATCATTCATAGAGAGATTAAAATTAATTGTGTGTAGCATAAAAGTAAAAAGGAAATGACGTCAAAAACATCTAAACAAAAAAAAACCTTTTGTTTCTGAATTTTGCGTTTATTTATATGAAATAAAAAAGGTATTCAACGAAATTGAACATAAAAAATCTCTGCTTTTGGTTGTCACTCAATGGCACTTAGTCTTAAAATGCTCTTAACTTTACTACTGATTGTAATAGTACTGAACATTCAACATGATTATCTGAACAAATTTCACAACATAAATCGATATTAATCCGATACCTACTCATCTATATTGTAATAATCTACTTGAGACAATTCCCTCATTATTATCAATAAAATATTTTGTATGATGAATGTTAGTATAAAAGCGATGATAAATATGGATGTCAGATTTAAATTTATCGAAAACCTGAACATTTTATGATAGTATAATGTCGTTGGGGAATATTGCGAAACTGAAGAGTACTTTTTATTTATTTAATGCATTGGATCAACATTTTTCATTTATACTTACAACTCTTATCAAATGCAATGTAATTCGTTGTCAGTTAAAAAATAAGTCTTTTTTGTAAAATAATTCAATGAAACAGCTGAGATAATATTTATTTAAAATAACCGTCAAAGATATGAAAAAAGCGCATTTCTTTAGATAGAACTCAGCATTTTTAGCATTTGTGACTTTTTTTGTGATAAGCGCATTTTTTAATTGCCAACTTTTTCCATGATTGGCGACATTTTTCCTAATTGGCGACTTTTTCCATGATTGGCGACTTTTTCCATGATTGGCGACTTTTTTTCATGTTAGGTGGTTTTTTTTCATGGTTGGCAATCATTTCAATCATTGCCGACTTTGACACAGACGGACGGACGGCATGACCGAGCAAAATACTAACATTTTATTCCAAATCGACAGAAATGTGCTTGCAATCAATTCATTTAATGCCGTCGTGTCATAAAGTGAGAACCAATGAGACGTAAACGTTTATTATTTCAAATAATTGCGCTCATTTTGGGTTGTATTTCATCTTTAATTACTTTTTATCCAATATTATTTGATATTTTACCATATCGAATGCCAATTGATGGATCTGTTGAATTGGATATCGTTCAACCACCTAAATTGAATCAAATTAACTCACAAATTTATAAAATTACTGAAAACCGTGTACGAATCCTGTGTTGGACTATAGTTAAGAACCAAGATAAAAATAATGAAATGAGAAATAAATTTGATCACATTTATGGCACTTGGGGACAGAAGTGTACTGAAATGTTATTTTTAAGTGATGGTGAGTCAACATGATACTATTCAGATTTTTTTTTTTTTTTGCTTATTCAATGATAATTTCAGACGACTTGAATTTAAATGAACATGATATAAAAAGGAGCGGGAGTGAAACCATTGAAGGACTCAAGTATTTAAGGAAAAATGGTGTTGTAAAAAAGTTTGATTGGATACTCAAGTTCGATGCAAATGTGTAATTACTTATTTTTTCATCCAACTCAAATTTAAATATGATTTCATGTCATTTAACATTCATGAAATTGACAGGTTTCTAGAATTTCTGGTCATTGAACATGCTTAAGAAATTTTTGAAAAACCAATTAAAATGTTTAATTACCTTTTTTAATCATAACAAAAATTAATTTTACAGTTTTATTATAATGGAAAATTTACGTCAATTTCTCTTACCTTATACAACCGTGAGTAATGTAAGTGGAAAACCACTTATACATGCCAGTGTCGCAATTAGCTCATCCATCGAAAACATCATTTTAATACTTAACAACGGTGCCCTTGATCGGTTAGATACCAATTATAAGTGTGAAAATGTAAAAAATATTCATGACATGGACAATTGCCTTTGGTCGTGTGGTGTTTCATCAATCAAATTTAATTGTGTGTCCAATTATTCGGATAATATGGAAATGGTACCACAATCGTTAACGAACAAAAGGACATTTAAGGTTTTTGAAAATGTAAGTGATGATTAATTGAAGTATTGAAATGAAATTCTCATATTTTCACCTAAATATTCACTCATCTCCTGATTTTTTGATGATTTCTTTTCATGTGAATTATTTTTATCAAATTGAACGATATTATATTTTTTTTTATTATTGAAATATGATGACTTTGATAACAATCAATAAGAGTCATAGTTCAATGGCATATCATAAGTCACATTTTCATAGACAAATTCATTAATCTTCATTCATAACGCCCTTATTTCATTTTTTTTTTCATGATTACTCTTCACATCAATTTAACTCCAAAAAAAATAATAATATTTTTGAAGAACAGTTGAAATATTGTTGCCAAGATTTGCCAATTTATTTTTTCAACGTCAAATCAAATGAGCTGTACGTATACGAATATTTTTTGTATCATAATCGAGCTGTAGGAGTGGTTCCAGTATTTTCCGTGAATTGAAAGTCAAATGTGATGGTGGAAGTGCCGATGGATATTTTGATAACAAACAATTTGCAAGAATTTTGGGTATTTTATTCGTTAATTTAATAAATTATCGTTAGGTTCGAAACATAAATAAATTTTATATTTTTTTTTTTTGATTGAGAAGAAGGTCAAGATTAAAGGACTGTTAAAATTAAATTGAAGTTTTGTTGCTCAGGGGCTTCATTTCAATTCTTTGAATTTAATTTTTATGTTCTGGGGGTGCAAGTGATGCTTCATGCTCTTGCTCAACCCGTTTAATTGTTTCAGGTAACGGCACGGGTGGTTCATTATCTTTTGGATTCCGTCTGAAAGCCGATATTTTACGACACCATGCTGGGTAATCGACCATTGGTGATCCCATACTACCAAAATTAGATTCTGTACCTTTTTTGTAGACAACTTCTTCCAAGGCCTTGAACGCCTCTTTTTCCGCCAAGCGATCACCTTTTGATATTAAGTCCAGGAGTAAGTCATCTTCGCTAATGAAACCACTGTCAACTCGTTTATCCCATAACTGAAGAGTTCGTCTCAGATCTTCTTCAGTATCCATGTCAACTGTCTTGAGAATCATCATTTTGGCAAATTGTTCAAAATTTAATGGACCACCACCCTTTATCAAATAAAATTCAATTTTATCAATTAAATTAAATTTTCAATAAAATCACTCACTTCTTCGATCATTCCAGCAATAGTCTCCTCATCTGTACTTGAACCCATGCTAAGAAACAACCCTTTAAGATCTTCAAAATCAATTAAACCATCACCATTTAAATCCATTACATTGAATGCTTCCCGCAATTCGAGTAATTTTTCCATTTCCAAGTAACCCAGTGCCGATTCGTCACCTTCCTCAACTTCTGGTGGTGGTTTGTACACATTGTCATCCATTTGCACCACCCATTTCATACGTCCACCTTTTTTGGGTGTTTCCTCGGTACTTTCAGTTTGAACAGGTTCTTCGTCGGTTGCCTTAAAATAAAATTCCAAAAAATATTTAATCAGTTAAATAATTTGTTATGTAACCAACAAGTGTTCCTGTCAATCATTTTCATGTCTTTCTTAAATGCTTTGACTTATTATTTATAATTAATCACCAAAGTGATTCATCACTCTCACATTTTATAATAATTTTATTAAAAAGTAACTCTATTAACTTATTAAAATGTTAATCGTTTATTTGCCCCATGAGAATATTTTAAAAAAATTACTAAAATAATTTGAAATGTGACATAAATGAAAAAAAAAATACGTTTTTCCAGCGAAATTTTTATTTTAACAAAAAAAAAATAAAATAAAATTGTAAATAAATACTACAATTATTCATAAAATTATGAAGTAAATATGTTTAAAAATAGTACGTTAAAATATGCTGGAGAGGTAAAAATAGAATAATTTCGTGACAAATTAATGTAATATCAAAATATTGAGTTGTGTTTCATTGAAATTTTAATTTGGACAGACAGGAGGACTTTTTTTCATAAATTTATGAATAAATTGCCTTTCTAGGGAAAAATCGATTTTGGTGTTTCAACAGAAACATATATCATTCATTATGAATGTCAATTACAGTTCCGATTTTTTCTCTGTCATTACTGACAAAAAAATAATAATAATAAGGGAAAATCATTACAAAATATCAAATTAACTTATTACTTCACCATTACTGAAATTTTACACCTTTAATCTGATACTTTTCATAATAGCAATTTTTTTATTCCATAAGCCTTTAAATTATTTTCAATATGAGAAGATAATTTTTTTCGCATTTTTTCACATTATCACTCGAATAATTTTAACGTAAATTAAATCAATGCAAATTTATGTGACTTTTTACATATTTTAACTGAATTATGTGTTAAACGCGCGAAGTGAAATCAAGGTTACCAATTTTTTTCTTATTTTTAACATTGAAGGAAAATCTTTGAATAATTTTGATGTTCAAATAACCAAAGGGTATGCTTATGGAAAGATATAATTCAAATAATGAAGGTATTTTTTTTGTCATTATTATAATTGATTTCTCACATTTCCGACCATCACAAATTAAGGTAAGGAATCAAATCTTAATATTTTTTTCTGAATGGTAAAAACGATTTTTTTAATTAATTACCATTTGTGTGTTTCGATCTTCTTTTTCACTTTATTTGACTTTTTCAGTAAAATTAACTTCCTTTTTCACCAATTTCTTATTTTATTTGTAATCTAATTAAATACAGAAATTAATTATTATCTTTTTATTATAAAATTTCATAATGTGATTATAATTTGATTTTGTATTTTTATTCTTATTTCACCTTCGAAATAATTTTTCCGGAATCAACAAGAAACTTTTGCGTCCTTATTAAACGATAATCAACTTCTCAATAATCGGTCCAGTCCTACTGGATTTTATTTATATACCAACTAACACAGTGAAAATCTTATTTTCATAAAATATAATTTTTTTTTACAAATTTTTATTTAACATTAAAAAAATTGTGTATTTAAATTTAAGGTATATTATTATGTGAAAAGTGAAGAAAAAAGTATGTTTTCTGGATAATTACTCGTATCAAGTAAATATTTAAATAAATTTGTGTAGATTTTTTTTGCCAAAATATTGATCATTAGTGCGTTGTGCAACTATATTACAAGGTCTTTTTTATATATGGATTATTTTCAATATTTATGGAAAATCGAATGGTGACTAAGAGCTTAGAAATTTCAATCCGGTTTTGTTTATTACATTATTATTATTTTTTTTATTTTATCATGTATTTACAATTCTTAAAAACGTTTGCTTTCTCATTGACAGATGGCCTTTTAAGAGAACATTGGCTAAAGAAACTTAAAATTTCAACTTGAGGTTATTCAACGCGATACAGCTGAATATGCGATTCCAAAGACAAAGCCAGAAACCCAAAGAAACAACAAATATTCCAAAACAAAAGGCTTCTCACATTTCAACTCTCAGACTTGTAACGGTACTCGACAACGCCCTCTGGTTGGGGCAGAGAAGCAATTCATGTAGTACATTGCAAGAATCCAAGTAAAAAGGTAGAGGCTAACTCAGAAGTGGAGCCACGACAAATCAAGAGAGATGCAATGGTGATATAGATTAATACAAAAAAGATGGCGCGTCAAATTAGGAGTCAGAGTTAAATACTCTCTAAGTTCCTTCAAAAATGTTTCTTGTGTTCGTCTCAGATTGAGGGGGAGCTTGTTGAAGTAGCTTGGACCAAAAGAGGACATCCTACCATGACCAAGTAATGTCAATTAATGCTCTTGAACCAATGCGTAGTCGTCTCTAAATTCAGCTATGCACAAATTGAATACAAATACTCGTCGTTCAGAGACTTACAGACGTATTTCAGGACTTTAAATTCATGAAGCCTTTCTATCGGCAAAATTCTTTAAGTATGTGTTGAGAAGAGATCGAAAGTATCCTTAATCGAAAAATCCTTACAATGAAAATACAGTTTGGTTTTATGCTATCATAAAAATGTGTTCATAGCTCAATCAAATTGTTGACATTCAATTAAACAGAGTACTTTGAAGTAGTAATGTAAATGACTTGAATACTATTAAAAACATCATCCGAACATTGTTGTTGACAAATAACATGGAAATAATTTATTTTTCGCAATTTGCATGTTCCTTCTGTTATGTGACAATTTGAATATCTATCGTGTTCTGTCAGGAAATGTCAGTGCGACCCGATAACTTTGTTGAGTGAATATGCATAAAAAACGCGTTTTTTATCATAAAATTGATTAATTTTCATTTGTTCACTGATGTAACAAGAACATTAATATTTCAGTATCAAATCCCTCTTAAGAAAGTATGAGAATGTATATTTGCATTTCAATATTTTATGGTTGGACTATTTTAATGCCAAGGGTTATATGAATTATTCAATTCAATTCATTGATTTCATTTCCATCTGTTTAAAGTTTGAAATGCCCCAAGTGAATTTAGAAGTTTTAATTTTAATACATATAAATAATAAATGGCTGAATGTTTCAAAACGGCGTCTTTTTTACAAAAAATTTCAAAATGGCGGTTTTATGAAAAAATTAAAATGGGAGTTTTTTTAAAATGATGGAAAAACCGAAATTTTGAAAATAACTTCCAATTTGAAAATAACTGCCATTTTGAAAATAACCGCCATTTTGAAAAAAATTCACCATTTTAAAATTAACAATTCCGGAGTTATGAATGAAACAGACTTACGGACATACGGACTTACGAAGTGACGGCGGACAAACCGACATTTTTTCTTACGAAATGCACTAAAAATTGGAAATACTAACCACTGGACGGTTTCGAAAAGTGCACTTCAATGGGATCCATTTAATTGAATAAAATTATGTTTTGCTATAAATTAGGATAAATAGGAAAATCTGCCATTTTGAATAAACTTTTTTGAAAAATCTGTTATTTTGATTTTTTTTGAAAAATTTCGCTATATTGAATTTTTTTGATCAATTCCATTCATTGCCATTTTGAAATTTTGGAAAATTGAACAATTTGGCAAAATTTAGGGTTTTGAGCTCCTGACGGTTTTCAGGCTCTGGAGGCTTTGGAGCCACATTTCTGACCCAATCTCTAAGCTAATGTGTTTAAGTTCATTTTAATAAGCTTCTTGATCCAACAAAACCAATCAACAATTTTAACATTTTTTAACCGTTTATAACGATTTCAGGCTTTATAGGCTCTGGAGCCCAATCTCAAAATTCATAATTGTCATGATGAATTTTTTCTTACGAAATGCACTAAAATCCCTATCAAGCTCGTACTGACAAACCGTCAAAAACTTGTCAGAACTTAGTCACATTAAAGTTACATAATATGTTAAAAATTATTTCGAAAATATTATATAATTATATCGAATTGTTATAATTCAAACGCCTTTAATCGTATTAATTTGCAAATCCTGAATGCGTTTTAATTAGTTTTCATTGAATTACATCTGGCTGCAAAATATTTAAATTGTGTGTTCATTTGACCTCATTAAAATTCTGAAATCAATATTCATGTAATAGATCTGTATGAAAAACAAATAATACTGTATAAATGTGTGAATAATTACAAATACGTATTTAGGTAAATGCAAATTATGATAAAAATGAGCATCGTTGAATGAATATGAAACTTGATAATATTGTACAATATTATCGTTATAATATTATTAAAGTATAATCATATCATAATTAATTGTTTTTTTCTAATAACAAATGACCTGTCTATAATGAAATGAAAAAAAAAATTTAATTAAAAATTAATATTAATAGTCCACGTGCGATGAACAAAAAATTGCATTTTAAAGAATCTCCAATATTTATCAACGTTAACATATCAGTAGAATTCTCTCTATTCGTGGCAATAAAATTGCCGACTCTGTAAATGTATGTATTTATCTCCAAATTTATACAGTTGTTTTGTATTTTAACAACATGAATGATAAACGAGATATGAAATAAAATCTAGTTTTAGATAAAATAAAATAAAAAAAATTTGAACATTTTTTTAGTCTCACTTTTGCCATAAGACACAATCACAATGTCTGGTGTAATTCATTTTAAAAGAAAAGCAATATTTATTTTGTGTATTCCCTTGTTAATACTCGTACTTGTCTCATTTTATCATGAATATTTATTTGATACGCCAAGTGGACAACGTAGAATATTACAAGCAGAATTACAAGAACGAATTGAAAAATTAGATAAGGAATCACTTAAACACATATCGATATTTCATGGAATTCCAAAGAGAATCGTTATTTTTGCCAATGAATTCTCAGGATATGAATATTTGGAAGAAATTTTAATGACATTGCCTGGTGTTTTTATACACAAACCATTGAGTGCCGATACAAATGTAGATGCGGGTGATGACCGTGATTGGTCTATTGTGTCACCGGAATTCCGAGAAATTATTGGAAATGAAAGCATATCATCAAAAGTGTTACCTGTACTTCATTGCCAAAAAATTAGTGATAGAAAATTTTCTGGATCAAGTCAACTATTAAGTGAAGAAGTTCAACATTATTGTAATGAAAATCCAATAATTTGTTCATCCGAATATTTTCAACGTCAATTATGTAGATTCGCATCAATACAAGTTCTTGTTTTGTTAAATTTTGATTTAAACATTGGTTTGATGCTAAGAAATTTGAGAGATCTGCATATTGTTTATATGATGCGAGATCCACGTGCTGTTGCAATTGAACAAACTGCTCTCCACGAAGGTACATGCACAAATTTTACATATTGCTTTGAAGTTGCAGGATTATGTAAATCGATCAAAAGTAATATTGAAAGTGTAGAAACTTTCATTAAAAGCCGATCACGTTTCTTCAAAATTATTCGTTTTGAAGATCTTGCTTATAATTTGATGCTTGAAATGAATCTGGTATTTGATAGTTGGGGACTTAAATTTACGCGTAGCACTTACAATGTGATGAGTGATTTGAAACCAAAAATTGATAATTTGACATTTAACTGGGATGATAATAGACTTTTTAAGGAAGTCGATGAAATACAACAAAAATGTGGAGATGTTCTGCATTTTTTTGCGTATAAAGTGCTACAGGACCAAAAAGAACTTGATTTAGGAGGTAGAACAGTAAATGATCTAACAAGTAGAATAAAAACTGTTGAAGCTGAGAATTTTTAATGTAATAGTTTAATTATTTATAAAAGTTTTTTTTTTATAATGAAAATACAAGTCATTGTTAATTAAATGAAAATTGAAAAAAATTATTGTCCCATTTCGCGCTTCAATTGACTTAATTTAGTCAAACAAGCATCTCGCCATTCACGTCTTTTTTGTAAATCCTCAATTGGACACATTTTTTCCAACTGTTCAGCAACCACGTCAGCTTGAGCTCCCTCCATTTTAGGAGTTGGTCCCATTGTTTCGCTTACTGCATAAATTGTCTTGCTGTATCGCTCACAATAACTTTTCATACCTTCGGCATTCAAGTGGGCCGTTTCCATAGGGCCCAAAAAGGCATAACGCATGCCCAAACCATCTGACATTACACTGTCAATGTCTTTAACATCTAAAATTCCATCGGCAATCAAGCGCCAAGCTTCATTCAAAATTACATATTGTATACGATTAAGAGCAAAACCTTCAATTTCACGCGAGAGTGTGACAGGTTTTTGCCCAATTTCGGTCATTAATTCTCGTGTTTTGGTAACATATTCCGGTTTTGTCCACGGAGCTGGAACAATTTCAACCAAAGGTACATAATAAGGAGGATTTACAGGATGCGATACAAGAACCTGAAATTCAATCGATTAATATGAAAGAAAATACAAACATAAATGCAAAGTACCTGTGATCGATGTTTCAATGGCTCACTAAACAATGAAGGCATAAATGTACTTGTAGATGACGATAAAATTGTGTTATCTCCAACCACTTCATCCAATTGTTTGTATAATTTTTTTTTGAGTTCCAAGTTTTCAGGGACACACTCTTGTACAAATATTGCATCTTTAACGACTTCTTTGATATCATTACACCCTTTAATGCAACTAAATTGTTCGGCTGCTGTCAACTTTCCACGCAAAAGTCCGCGACTTTCAAGACTTTTCAATTCTTCCTCGGTTAATTTCAATGCTGTTTGAACTTGTTCTGGAATCACATCGAAAATCGTTACTTGATAACCTACAGTTGCAAATAACATGGCCCAACTACGTCCAATTAGCCCACTATCATACAAAAGTATTAATTATCAGTACCCTTTTGTTACTTTTTTCATTTCAAATAAAAAAAAATGTATCTAATTTTTTACCTCCCAACAATGCCAACCTTTTCCATCTTCAGCTTTGATGACATTTTAATATTAATTTGGGTCCGACAAGTAAATAAATTGCGACAACGTTAACGATAAAAATGCTAAATTAGCTTAATTGAGATACAACACTCGTATCTTCGTCTATTTAACTGAAGAAATAACAGAAAAAAAATACAGAAAGAATGTAAAATAATGAGAAGACAGAAAAAAAAATAAATTTATTTTTAATGAGTGTGAACACCAGTGTCAGACGAGACAACGTACAAGACTAATGCTTCATATTATTTTAAACCCGTATTTTTTGTGTATAATTCAATTCCTCTCATAAATGTTCATTAAAAAATAAAAAGTATGAGTCTGTATTGCTCTTTATCATCAATTAATGCAGTACACGTGATATCAGTGTAGTACTTTCATATCTCAAAGTCTCTGTATTTGTATCAGTTTTGTAAACAAATTTTTGAATTAGTTTGTTATTTTTTGTCTTTCTCTGTTCAAACTCTTTGTTATCAGAAAATAAAATAAACCGAGAAAAATATTATAATAATTAGACGGTTGTCTTGAGAACAAAACTCAAATGAAAGAAATGAAACAGACTGGAAAAGGGTAGGATAACGTAGGATGTGTTATTTGCGAAAGGAAGCTGAACGAACTTTGACCTTTGTTTGAAATTTAAAATCATTAATCAATGAATGATTATTTTTCTATGTAAATATTTTTAATTAAAAGAATTATAAATGTAATTATAAATCTGCTGAAAGCATTAATTTTAATTGGCTTAATGATGTAAAGTTAGACAAATAAGAACATTGTCCTAAGAAAAAATACCGGAAATAAATATTTGATGTTAAATAAGTATTATTTTGGTAGAAATTTAAACTTTAATATGTAATAAAATGATCCTTTTAAGATCTTGTTTGAGAAAACTGAGAAAAGAGTCGTCATTCGAAAAACTGGATCCAGGCGTATCCAGAAGTTAATTTTTACTGCATTTTTTGTGTGTGTGATAAGAATGCACTGGGGTCACTTTTGTAGTCCACTTGTTATATACCTTCTGAATATTATATTGATAAAAATAATCTTAAAGTTTTTAGTGCAATTCTGACGAAATGCCGACATTGATGAATGTCCGTCCGCCTGTCTGTGTCAACGTCGCTTATAATGAAAACTGTCGCCAATCATTAGAAAAATGTCGCCAATCATTTAAAACTGTCGCCAATCATTAGAAGTATGTCGCCAATCATTTGAAACTGTCGCAAATCATCAAAAATTGTCGCCAATGATTAAAAAATGTCGCTAATCATTAGAAAAATGTCGCCAATCATTGAAGAAATGTCGCCAATCATTGAAAGCCATAAAAAACCACGGATTGCCAAAAAAGTAGTGTGTCGCAAAAAAAAGCAGATCACGAAAAAAGTCGTGAGTCAGTTTCACATTTTATTTATTGCTTGTGATATCAGCTACCTTTCAATAATTTTTTATAGAATATAAGATAAGAAATTACGATAAGATTAGATTGATGTACGTTCTTTTAAATATATATTTTTCACTCAATAAAAATTCAAATCTAATTTATTTTGATTCACCTGCTCAACGTATCTTTTATTATCAGTGTAAAAATTAAATTAATATTTCAAATTAAATCACGTCACTTCACTTCAACAAAAATATTACTAAACATATTTTAAGTTTATCAGCTGTTATGAATTAAGATCATGCGCATCACGTTTTTTATGTATACGTTGTGGAATGAAATAAAATATAAATAAACCGGTTTAATATTAACCACATATTGCTTTATTCTACTTATTATGCGTTAAATGTTTACATTTATTATGTGTGTGTTGGTAAAATCTAAGCAAATATTTGATGATAAGAATGCTCAGTAAATTATATCAAGTAACATATGTGCGTTGAAAAGTAATATGGGAATATTTAATTTTATTGCATACTTTTTGGTGTAAATATTTGAAATTTGTTTTTTTTTTTTTAAATAACATTATTTTCGATTGACTAAGCAATGGTAAAATAAATGATAGGGAAAAAGTTTAATGAGATGAGAAGGAATTATAAGAACCAATTTTGAGGTCGTAAATCAATTTAAATTCGATTAAATGGATTTATGGTAATTTTCTGGTATTTTCAAAATTTCAAAACATGAATTTATTTAAAGGTGTGAGAAAAAAGGTTAAAAATAATTTTTTGTACTAAAATATGGATAATTATCTTGTTGAATTCCTATAATGAAGTAGTCAAAATAATTGAAAAGGTTGGGTATTCAAACAAAGTAATTTAAAGTTAAATTGTGACTTAGAATTTTTCGACTCATCATACAAAATTAAAATTCCGAAAATACCATAAGAAAAAAAAAATTAAACAGAATTTCTGTAGGGGTTTTCCTTCGAAATCAAATCAAATATGTCTATCATTTTACTTCCAATCAATTGGATAAATTTCAAGGAAAACCCGGAATGAAATTATCCCATTTAATGAAGTGTTGTACTGTATTTCAACAAAAAATCTCGAAAAGGTTGCATTAAAATAGAAAGGTAACGTATTTGAATTTTTAAAAGAAAAGTTCAACTTTATAATCAACCAGGCTCCTCCATCAATTGTGGAATATTTTTTTGTAATAATTTTTTAGGTACTGTCCATTCGAATTACTGTTTTGAGGTTGTCATGCAACGAAACGACTGAACCAAATAAAAATAATATTCATGATAATTAGCTCAAATGAAGGTCTTTGAACTTGACCTTGCCCAAAATGTGTTTACTTTAAAATAATGAATTTAATTATATTATCACACGATTTAGAAATAAATGTCATTCGTACGAAAATGAAAAATATTAAAAAATGTTAATATATTGGCTTAAGAAAAGTGCATTTCGGAATTAACACATTTTCTTAAAATGAACGATTCGGGAGTTACGAGCTTAAATACCAGAATGGCTGAGTGACGTAGAGTGGTGTGTCAAAATGGTGACTCCAATCTGAGATGCCTGCCACAAACACCAATATCCTAGCTCAGCTTGTCAGCGCGGGACAACCTCTCCGAATTATCCGCAAATCTTCCAGACTTCGCATTTTGGAAGCAGCCAACTTGTTGGACAATAACACAAATATTGTCCAGCTCACATACCGCCACATCATCAAACATTCACACACACTCAGTTTCACAAGCAATCAACACCTTTGTAGCGAACAAAGTACTAGGCATAACACCACCCGAAGTGTCCACAGTTGAGGAAAAATTAACAAGGCCAATAAGCTCAGCCCTAGCCCAATTACGGTTCAGGTACTCTAATTCGCAGGAAATTCCAACACAGCAGCCTCATTTGTTTTTTTTTTTAAGTTTAAATGTGAAAATAGAAAATAATATTTCAAATTTTGTTTAGTTTTAATTCATCTTTAATAATCTTAAGACGGACACCAAATCAATATTGATACAGAATTATTCAGGTTTTTCTTTCATTCCTTATTCTTTGTGCTACAAAGTATATGGCAGTATGTAGTCATAGTAAAAAATTCATTCATAAAATGATTTATTACAGTGACGAATTTCCAACAAACAAAAAATAATTTACTCTATAGAGCAGTTCTACCTTAAAATATGAATCAAATTTAATTTCCAGTGACCATGGGGAACTTTTACCCAACCAAGTTACAACTGACATGCGTAAAAGATCATAAGGAGTAATAAAATGCTGTTGAACGCTTGATACTAAACTTCAACACTGAATAAAAAAAAATACTTTCACTTTTCATGAAACATACAAAAATTCCCCTCAATTTAATCCAGTCTGATGTTACATGCGAACAATGTTGGCGCCTCTCAATATCCTTGTAAAAAAAATATTCTCTCCAAAAGTACGTTAAATGTTATAATTTTTCAGTAAGTCTTCAGGATGTTTGGACTAATAATTTTATATTGCTTATCTTTAGTAGTTGTTTGATAGACTTACATTTCTGACGTGAATTTTCCTGTAAAAGAAAAGTTCTGAAATCTGAAGAATATTATCAAAATATTACATTCAAACACAAAAAAAATTAAATTAAACAAACAATTGAATTCAAATTTAGTAAATAAAAATTAAAAAAAAATTATATAAAAATATACATTGATAAAAAAATAATAATAAGTAATAATAAGTTATAAATTCAATTCAAAACAAAAAAAATTAAAAGTGTTTGTATTTTAATATTATTATTTTAAAACGAAATTAACATTCATTATCTTTTCGTATTATATCCATTCAAATGAAAACAAAGGATAAATTTAAACATTAATTAATCTTTTCAAATATTTTTCTAAACAATTGGATTAATTTATTTCCACGAAAAGAATATTGGGATTAAAAATTAAAACAAAAATATATATTAAATAAAATTAATCATCATTGTGATTTAAAAAAAAACAAGAATGTTAAACGAATAAAAAATAATAATGCAATAATTTAATTTCAAAAATAAAATTTAAATCAATCATGTGAATATTTTTTTATTATAATAATAATTTTTCATATGTAAAAGAAAAAATTACATTTGTAAAATTGTAGTTTCAAAAATTTAAAAAAAAAAAACTAATGTAATACAAAGATAAATATTAAAGTTAATGGATTATAAAAGAATTCGAAGTAAATGGTGCATGAAAAATCAAAAAAAGAAGTTACATACTTTTTTTGAAAAGGTAATACATGGAAGACATTTATTTTTTGTGTTTTTGAACTAATCTCAAATGTTTGATACAGTGGACAGTTTTGAAAGACATATGAAAAATATTTTTAATTTAAAAATGTTAATTTAAAAAAAAGTCAAATTAGCTTAAGTGATATTGAAAAAAATTAAGAAAAAAAATTTAAATAGAAATGGAAAAGTTGGAAAATGGAAGTTTTGTTAGAAATTTTTTCTAGTGTTCATTAACCGGTCTTGGGAGGTTTAAATATAACTATTTTGTGTAAAATTTGCTTAAAATTCAGGTTTTTACATTAAAAAAAAATGTTAAATGTGTATTTTAGTAAACATGTAAAGAACTTTTACTTGGCAACTTTCCATCTTTTTTTTACTTTTAAAATATCCTGATTTTTCTGAATTCTACCATTCTTTTTTCATCGTATCCAAGTTTTTAATGTTTCCATGGAAGTATTCAGGAAATGTACAGATTGTTTTCCTTAAAATAGATTTCCATATAAAAATCTTCACGTTCATCGAATATCCAATACCCTTTAAATAATCTAGTTACACATTTGAGATCAAAAATTTTGCAATTTTTGTTATATCCAAAAAATGTGAAAAAAAAACAGTTGGAAAACGAATGTAATTTTCTAATCATAAATGTTTCAAATATTTTTTTATGAAAGGTAGAAAGCTTACTAAAAAGTAGTAAAAACAAAACAGTTTTGAGAAAAATTAAGTGTTTTTAAAAACATTGTTCAAAAGCTGAATTTTTAACAGTAAACATTCATAAGAAAATTTTGAAAATACCTGATACGTTAAGAGTAACTGTCCGAAGATATCAAATTCCATTTCCACAAGAAAATCTTAATGATGTAGATTTTTTGAAATTATTGACTTAAAATAGTTGTTTCGCGCAAAAAACTACTAAATTTTAGATTTCGTCTGAATGGCGGTCGTTTGAAGTACGAATGGCTTTGTCCAACAACAAAAAGAATAAAATCAATTCAAAAAAGGGATATAAAGTTTGCTTTATATGGACTGAGATGGTCAAATTCTTATTATTTACCATCATATGAATCACGAACTATGATGTTGAATATGAATAGATTAAGTGACAGACGTGCAATTGCAGATTTTATGTTTATTTGTAATTTTGTAAAAATGAACCAATGAAAAGAATGATGGTGCTGTATATTTACAAAAAAGTGTAGCTCAAAACTTAAACGAATCGGATTATCTTGCTTATTTCTGTTGAAAATGAGCAATTGATTAATTTAATTTAAATACCAAATTGAAATGAACTAAACTAAACTAAAATCGACAATAAAGCTTTTGCTTTCATGTCTCGCGTCATGTCTCGCATACCGAGAACAAAATGAGTTATTTATTCAAACAGGACTACCATAAGGATTGAATTTTGTGATCTATATTATTATTTATTTATTTATTCAGTGCCAAATACTGGCAGAAAATTATTACAAAAAAAATTTTACAAAAAATTTTAAGTACAGAAATTTATTTTGTTTAATTTTAATCTATGGATGAAAACAGCTCTGCTAGGATTATCCTCAGTCAAGGTCGATACTTCATTAAAAGATCTTGCAATCCTACTAAAAGGTTCGTTAAAAGTGTAGTTCCGTTGATGAAATGGAACTTGTAGGAGTCTTCGTCTTCTCAGATTTTGTGGAGCAGGTTGATTATGAGTGATTTTATTGCAGAGTATGTCACATTTTATATTTTTATGCATCAGATCATAGCAAAATTAAATTATTAAAAAAATCGAATAACGGTGTAAAGATAGCGAGGGGCAAGATTTTCAAAATATTGGAAGTTCTCAATGAATTTTGAAAATCACATAATTTTCCGATGTAAAATTTGCTTCTAAATCCTATAAAAAAAATAAAATTTGGGGGTTCCCATACAAAAAACCTTGCGATTAGCCGATTTTCGGTTTTATTTTCAAGTCCTTTGAACTTTTCTATCAAATTGCATTATAAAATACTGCCTAAAAATTTTCGCCTATTTTTCGATTTTTTTCAAAATTCGAAGAATATTTTTAACTAAAAATTGGTCTAATGTGCGTATTTTCATCTGTTTTAACTAAAAAAAACCAGAAATTCATATTTTTATTTCAAAAAATTAAAATTTTTAAATTTTTATGAAAATTCGATTGGGGCCCTATAGTACCTTATGTTCCGGAAGGAGTTAAAACATAAAAAATTCTAAAATATTTATAAATTTTATACTTTTTTGATGAAACATGATGCAAAGCCCTTAATAACACGAAATTCCTTAAAATGGTCAGTCGCTATGTTTTTTGTATGGGAACCCCCAAATTTTTTTTTATTGGTTTTAGGAGCAAATTTTTCATCGGAAAATGATGTGATTTTTGGAGTCATTCATATCTTCCAATTTTTTGAAAATCTTGTCCTTCGCTAGTAAAGAATCAAAAATTTGAACAAAAAATCTAAAATTATGTTTGGTGTTTTAATTTAGGACTCACGAAATTCATCTATTTTCATACGAAAAAAAACCGCATCTAAAATAAAAATTAACCCTTTTCTTATCAGAAGTTTTTTTACAAGTTTTCACTGTAATAATTTCAGAGACATTGTAAGTAAGTCAAAGTAAATTGTATGAAATATTTCCAAATGAAATTAGATTTTTTTCTTCTTTTTGTTTCAATTTGCATTGTTCCTCCAATTACCTTTGAAATCTTTATATAATTTTTACTGTTTTTCATATTGATTTCATTCATTAATGTTGATTATGGGTGTCAAAGAACCTGTTTTTGCAAAAGTTATTTTATTCATCTTCTTTGATCCCACTTAATTTAATGATAAAAACACCTTTATTTTATTATCGTTCAACATCTTCAAACATTCAATAAATTCAATATCTTTGTAATAATAAGAACAAAAAAATCCAATATTGATGATAATAATTGAGAAATATTTCTGTTTTTCTACAAGTCAAATGATGTGAATGTTATGAATGTAACAGATTATTTACCTTTACTATGTAGAATTTCATTTAAATAATGTATAATTACATGTTAGATCAAAAACTGTTAAAGATCCTGTTTCAAACAAATTATTGTTTAATGAATGTTTTGAATGTAAATTTGAAGTTCCAAACATTTTTGTAAAGTGTAATAATCTGAATGGATCTTACAAGGGGATTTTGGTTGACTGTGTAAGTAAATTAAAGTATTAGTCATATTGCGTCTTCAAAGGATAAGAGGTGTCTGTCTCAAATGTTTTTGTTTGTTTTTTCGTTTATATTTAACACTAACATATCTTGGCTGTTATTTATTACAATTCTGTTTATAAAAGACAGACAGATGGATAAAGTTAACGTATACATGTTTTACATTCCAAATTGAGCAGAGAATAAATACAGAAATTTAATACGAAATATATAAAATATTGGTTAGAGGTAAGAAAGTTCATCAAAGCAACCAATAACAAACAGAAAAAAAACATTAAATAATAAATATATAGTTATGGTGCCATAAAAACGTACATGAGAAAATCAACATGACACTTACACAAAATTTCTATCAGAGAAGTCATTTATGAATTTATCGATAATATAAACAATAAACAGAGGGTAATAAAGTTAATTTTTTCCTACCATTTTACTGAGTGTGTGTGTGTTTGTGTATATTTATTTTAATAACAGCGATCCTTATTTTGTTTTAATCCGGATTTACACATAAATGTTTCTCAAGACACACTGTTTTATTTTTCTTAGCTATAGTGAAATATTTATGTAATAAGGATATGAAATATCTTTGTTCGAATAAATATTTATTTACTTATTTTCTTTTCGTGTTTTTCTCTCTTATATCAGATACGGCTAATGATTGCAAGCGTGATTTACGACCAAATCTTATTTGTTTTCCTTGTTTCATTTCATCTTTGCTAAATCTGTTTCATTTCTAAGAATGATTTATGGAGACGTCTGGTATTGACATTTACCATCACTTTATTTAAATTAAAAAAATTACTTTTTGATGACTTTTAAACAACTTTCAAATTATATTGAAACTTAATCTTACTTTGATTGTTTTAAAATGTATGTTGGTTGATCTTTTTTCTATGAAACGTTGAATCAAAAATATCATTTATTGCTATAGTAAAAAAAAAATGAGCCTCCATATTATTTTCCTTATATCAATATTCATTTGAATATGATATAAAATTTGAAAAAAAATAGGTCTGAGAAAACTGTCAGATGTTTTGTTTATCTGTTTTCATTCGAAATTCAAGTTAAACGAATCATTGATCTGATAAGTTGAAATGTAGTGTCTGCAAACTTTGACGTTCCTTAAAGTAAGTTTAATGAATCCAAGAATTTAAAAGTCTAAATAAGGATATAAATGTTCAGAAAATATTTTAATACTAGCTTTCAGTCATTTTGACATCTATTTTCAAATCATCAATTTATCTAAAAGAGGAATCCATTTAAATTTGTGTGAAATCATCGCCATCATCATTTTTCATTTCCATATCCCAAAAAAATATATACACCAATCTTGAATAGCATATGTTGTTCATCAAAAATACGAGAAAATTTGATATTAAAATTATAAACAGGAAAGATTAGCTTTTAAATGTGATCGAAATATATAACAAACAAACAAAACAGAAAACAACCAAGAAGAAATTATATTTTATATTATTTGTTTTGTTATTTTACGATTTTGTAGGAAATAAGTAGAAACAAATACAGTTAGAATCAGAACGATGAGTCAGAGCGCATTTTCATTGACTATATTCAAGTCGAGAGGATATATGCTAATAAAAAGTGAAAAATGGGAAATGCTTACCAATTAGAGAAGTTTTTTTAAGTTCGGTCATTTTGGTAAAATGAGGAGAAATCAACTTTTTTCTGAATTTTTTGAAAATGAAACGGCCATATTGAAAAAATTTTGAAAAATCAGCCATCTTGCAATTTTTTTTAAAAATCGGCCGTGTTTATTGAAAAAATCCACTATTTTAAAAGTCGGCCATCTTGAAAAATTTTCAAAAATATGACATTTTGTAAAACTTAAAAAAAAACGGTTATATCGGAAAATTTTGCAAAAAAACTCAAATGTTTAAAATAATCTTTGTCGAGTGCTCTATTCAACGAAAAAAACCCGACCTCGCTCTGACAGGCCAATTCGGAGAATTGTTCAAACTTACGAAATGCACTAAAAATGAGTGAATTGTTACGAGATTTTTGTTCAAAAATTGTCAAAATCCAAACTCTTAAAAATAGACAGACGGCTGAAACCAGTTCTCCCAATGCTCATATTTTTTCAGTTCGTAAGGAAAAATACCAAAAATATATGCACTGTTAATTTGGTTCTATAAATTTATTCATTTGTTTTTATGTTTTGATGAAAATCTAATATAAGAATGATCAATATTTTTTCCTTGTTTATTCTGTCTAATTTTTTATTCATTTAAAAATATGATTGATTGTATTTTTTCGTGATGCCTCTTAAACCACACATAAATCATTTACATTGTATAATTATTTTGAAAAACAAACTGACAATGATACTCCTTCACGTAAATTTCAGGTAGAAATAATTTTTTTTCAAGTTAAATATGGATAAATAATCCAAAATAAACAGAACATTTAATTTCTGAACTGAAAAAGGTTCAGGTAATTAAATTCAAAATTCGTATTCTTTTGTTAAAAGTTACATTTAATTTAATTGAAGTCCAATTTAATCATCATTATTTTAATATTTCACAAAATACCAATCAAATTCTTCAAATTTAAATTGTTTCACTGCTCATTAAAATGAAAAACAGTGGAAGTGGGACCATCATTAAAATTACCATTTAAAAGTCTAAATGATTTTTTTTCCTTTATTTTTTCGATAATTCAAAACTTCAGTCAGTGATAATTATCGTTTTATTTTTTGTACCCTCTTTCCTTTTTGTTGTATTATTCCATTTCTTTGTCCTATCATTTTACTTCGATTTGAACAAAATTTTATTTTATGATTATTATTTCAATCACTTTTCAGCAAAGTGTCACCATTTGTGTGATAAGTGTGAGTGAAGAAAGGAAGAAAAATTGTAGAAATTTGAAATGAAAGGAACAACTTTTATCGGATTCGTCATTAATTTTGTTATCATTTTCATTTATTTATTTATTTTATTATATTTCTCACACTTTCATTTTCTGGTTGTTAAATTTCTTTTGTTATACTGAAATTTTGTCACAAATTAAATATTCTTCATTTTATAGCAGAAGACAAACATTTTTTATCAAATTGAAGTGTAAAAATTTAAAATTAAATTCCTGTTTAGATTAAAAAGTGTGATACCGTATTGTCATCTTATCTATGAATTCTAAGAATTACCGAAATATCATTCAAAAAATTTATGATTAAAATAACCCAAATTGGCCGAAATTTAATTGGGTTTTTTGTATGGTAAATTATTTTTCCCTTCCTGATTTTGGACTGCCAATTAGATTTAAGTTAAATATTTTGATTATTATTACAACAACGAAAACAGCCAGACTGGATTAAAATACAGGAAGAAAGAAAAAGTATGAAAACAAAAAAATATGTAGATTAATGAATTAATTAATGTAAAATAAAAATATTTATTTTTAGACACGGTATAATTAGAAATATTTTAATTAGACCTAAAATTGCGTATTTTGTACTCTCCCGCGAATAAGGGGGTAAAATTTAGTACCTCAGGGGGTAAAATTTACCCCTTTGGTACTAAATTTTACCCCCTCATAGAAAATTAATTTTATCGACAAAAATAACTAATAATAAAATAATGAAAAAGTTTTTTTGAGTTCCTTATTAGTAATTTCAGGAACTCAACTCCTGAAGACTAGGAGTTTAAAAAGTCAAAAAAATCAAAAATGTCAAAAAACTCAAAATTTTAAAAAGAAGTCAAAAATTTCAATTATGTCAAAAAACTCAAAATTTTCAAAAAAGTCAAAAAAATCAAAAATGTCAAAAAAACTCAAAATTTTCAACAAACTCAAAAATGTCAAAAAAACTCAAAATTTTCAAAAAAGTCAAAAAAATCAAAAATGTCAAAAAAAACTCAAAATTTTCAACAAACTCAAAAATGTCAAAAAAAATCAAAATTTTCAAAAAAGTCAAAAAAATCAAAAATGTCAAAAAAACTCAAAATTTTCAAAAATGTCAAAAATTTCAATTATGTCAAAAAACTAAAAATTTTCAAAAAAATCAAAAATGTCAAAAAACCTCAAAATTTTCAAAAAAATCAAAAATTTCAAAAAAATTAAAAAAAACTCAAAATTTTCAAAAGGAGTCAAGAATTTCAATTATGTCAAAAAACTCAAAATTTTCAAAAAATTTAAAATATTCAAAAAGTTCGAAAAAGTCAAGAAAATAAATAAAATATTGAGAGTAATCTTCCCAAGATATCAAATTCCATTTCCACTGGAAAATTTTGATCGATGTGACAGTATGATTTTCGAAAAATATAAATTCAAATTGGATGATTTTCGCGAAAGAAACTAAAAAAAATAAATGAGTTTATTTTGAGTATATTGACTTTTAAGAAATTTTGAGTTTTTGAATAATATTTTTGCCTAATATTCATGAATTATAAAAAAATTATTTTATAAAATTTAAGAAGTAGAAATTAAACAAAATTTAAATCATTTGATTAATTAATTAATTAATTTATGCAAATAAAAAATTTATAAACTCAAAATTTTTAAAAAGTCAAAAAACATAAAAATATAATCTACTATAAAATACCACTCTTTATTCAAAATATTAGCCCAATCGGAGTAGCTAACGAAATTTTTTTTTTTTGTGTAATTTTAGCTAAAAACATAATAATAATCATAATTAACACATGAAAATTGTATCGAATTTTTTTTTTATTTTTTAGTTCCATACACCAAATTTAATATTTTTTTTTTGATTTTCATGATATTTTAATTTTGTTTAATTTCTACTTCTTAAATTTTATAAAATTATTTTTTTATAATTCATGAATTTAGGCGTTAATTCCTGAAAAAACTCAAAATTTCTTAAAAGTCAAAATATTCAAAATTAACTCATTTATTTTTTTTAGTTTCTTTCGCGAAAATCATCTAATTTGAATTTATATTTTTCGAAAATCATACTGTCACACCGATCAAAATTTTCCAGTGGAAATGGAATTTGATATCTTGGGAAGATCACTCTCAAGATTTTATTAATTTTCTTGACTTTTTCGACCTTTTTGAATATTTAAAATTTTATGAAAATTTTGAGTTTTTTTGATATTTTTGATTTTTTTTGAAAATTTTTAGTTTTTTGACATAATTGAAATTTTTGACATTTTTGAAAATTTTGAGTTTTTTTAAAATTTTTGACTTTTTCAAAAATTTTGAGTTTTTTTAAAATTTTTGACTTTTTCAAAAATTTTGGGTTTTTTTGACATTTTTGATTTTTTTGAAAATTTTGAGTTTTTTGACATAATTGAAATTTTTGACTTCTTTTTAAAATCTTGAGTTTTTTGACAATTTTGATTATTTTGACTTTTTAAACTCCTAGTGTTCAGATTTGAGTTCCTGAAATTACTAATAAGGAACTCAAAAAAACTTTTTCAAGTTATTTTTGTCGATAAAATTCATTTTCTATGAGGGGGTAAAATTTAGTACCAAAGGGGTAAATTTTACCCCCTGAGGTACTAAATTTTACCCCCTCATTCGCGGGAGAGTAAGCTGTGACTCTAAATAGTATAATTTGTAGAGGAATACTCACCAGAAGTACATGAGGGTAGATGAATAAGAAAAAAATGAGAAACTCTAACCACTAGGCGGTTTTAAAAAGTGCATTTCAAAGAAATTCAATTCATTGAATAAATTAATTGAATAAAATTAAGTTTTATTTTTAATAAATATATGCTGAAAATTACGCCATTTTAAAATTTTTTGAAATCAAACATTTTGAAAAAATCCACCATTTAGAAAAAATTTGGAAAAAATTGGCTGTTGACCGTTTTCAGGCTCTGGAGCCTTATTGCGGAGCCTAATCTAAAGTATAATGAGTTAAAGTTCAGCAAATCATTAATTTTTTAAAGTTCTTAACTGTTTTTCAATGGTTTTTGAGGCTCAGAAGCCCAAACTCACAGCTTATAAATTATCTTCATGTGTTTTTCTGTCTTACAGAAAAAACCAGACCTGCCAACTGTTAGTTACATTATTATTGCTATTTTAGATGACAACAAATCAATACGCGTTAATAGTCTACCATCAATGGAAAACATTCATTTGGTGTCTGTTTCGTTATTATCAGTATGGTCAGAAACTTTCGGTACCGAAAAATTAAAAACTTTGAATTCAACAAAGAAAACAATAACCAAAGAATTGATGATTTATCAAAAAGCCATACAAAAAAAAATTAAAATTCAAGCATTCAAAATTAAACTCTCCAACAATGGCTTTTTATTTGACATCCTTAAAGACGGGATTATTTTACCTCAAATTTTGAATGAGTTTTACATAGACCAAAAATGTGAAAGAAAATTATCATGTGGTGAGGAGCCTATCGAGCCTATCCTAAGGAATTCTTAATCACATTGAAAATACAGAGCCTGAACCAAGTGATAGTGACATTGATGATGATAATTTTGATAAAAGTGAAGATATAAACATGATTGAAACACGAAACAAATCATATATTTGATCATCCGAAGAGGCATCAAATGAACAAATATTTCCAAAAGTAAATCTAAGGTATGGATATCACAATTTCATCAATTCAAATTATGTATGAATCCGGTATAAATATTGATCAAACACGAAAAGCTTTCATGATAACGTCAAACGTCCATTTTGGACAAACTTATACCGATGTGTCTCCCTCAAATAACGAAAAACCATTGACAAAGGAAGATTATTAAAAATATGTTGATCAAATTCTTGCATGGCGAACTATAAGTTTTCAAAGACATTGTTATGCACTAAGTAAGCAAAAAAACATATTTTTCGAAATTTCAAAGAAAATCTTCAAAACTTCAACAATATGCACGGTTAGTAGAAAACGCTACCAGCACTCAAGACACTACATAAGACGATAATTTTTTATCAAAAATTTTCATGTTAAAATTCAGATTCTTTGTGAAATAAATGTTTTAAAACCGAACTAAGATCGCATAAAAATTGAAAAGCAATGAAAAAATAATATTTTTTTTTAATTTTTCAAATTTTTTTTGCTTTATTTGCAAGCAAGACAAATGCAGTTTAAATCGGAAATTAGAATTTGACTTGATAAATCGGAATAGTCCCGCTTTAAAACTCACATATGGTATTCCTAACTTTATTCAAACTAGAATTCCAAAGCCACCCGAAAAAGTTACTTGTTACACATAATTAATATCTATAGGAACCAAAATCATGTTCAATATTTTTCTTAATCTTCAAAAAAATTAAAATTTTGAACACATTATTTTCATAATGGCAATTTTGCGGAAAGTTAGATTACCGGATAAATTGGGCAGGTAGACCTTTATTTAACCAAATAGAAAAGTAGTATCTTTAAGTTTACCACTAAAGAAAAACGTTAATCAACAAAATCAATGAACATTAAACTGATATCCTCATAGAAAGCATTTACCAAAAATATTAAATTAAATTATTTATTAATAAATTTGAGGAAATAGCTAGAAGCAAGCTTCTAAACGAATAAATTTATTTGGTAGCTAATATGATTGTAACATAAGAATTATAATTCTCACATTATTCATTTTATGACGCAAAACACAAATATAAATTAATAATTACCTAGTTTAACGATCATTTTTAAGTATATGAAAATCCAAAATGATTTCCGTTAGCTTAAGGGAATAATAAAAGCGCTATTATTATATTTTTCGGGCATAATAACTACCTACATATTCTCACTTGCTTTGTTATGAAAAGCATTATTACAATTTTAATATCATGAAATATAAATAATATTAAGGAAGAAATAAACGATAATGGTATGAAATATGTTAAATAATAATGAAGTTAAATATGTGTAAAATAACAAGTGAATGATTTAAAGGATGCACAACAAAATATCTTCATAAAATAACAAAAGTTATGCATAAAAAGATATTATAATTGTTTTATATGCTTATTTTCTTAGAGTATTTCATTGTTTTTGCTCATTTTAAATAAAAAAAAGAAAAATAATAATTTAACGTAAAATAATATTCCACAAAACATTCCTAGAAAAGATTCACGATTTTCGATGAGGATTTATTCCCACGCTTATGATTACAATACAAATTTTTAACATTTCATGTTTCAATAACTGACTTCTTTAATACTGCTGTACGAAATTTAAGAGGATTTGCAAAAGAATTTAAAATGTGCACTAATTTTTCTCGCAAAACAAAGCACATATTTTTTTTCTCAAATAACTAAAATCCTACACAAATATCTTTGTTAATTTTTTTATTTGACGTTGTGTTATAATAATATTTTCACATTTTGTTCACTTTATTTTTAGAAAAATTCTGGTATTTTTATGTAAACAAAATTTCACATACATATAAATAAAGAGGGATTAATTTTTCTTTTTTCTTAAGCTCTCTTTAAACAGAAAAAAATGTATGAATCAAATTTAATGTTACATTAAAAATAAGAAAAAGCTATAGCACAAAGAAAGTTTACAAATCATTAATTCTTTTGAAAAAAAAAATAATAAAGAAAATAGAAACACCATAAATTGTTTTCTCTCTCAAAATTTACCTTGAATAGCAGGATATTGCAAGTCATAAGCGAACATACAAGAGACATCAAGTGACACTTGATTTCTAATCATTAGTTTATACAATAAAGTATGAAAATAAAGTTAACACGTCTCTACACATCGTATAGATGCTAGTTTTTTTTAACAAACTTTTGTTTTGGAAGATAGAAATAATTAAAGTATAAAAATTAAAATTTTCTAAGAGTCGTATCGCTTGGCACGTGATAAAAAATTTTACAGTTTAAAAAAAAGGTAATTCTAAATTGAAAAACAGAAAACACATGTTACACGTGTCACCCGATGTGAATATTTTAAATTACACACAAAATAATTATAATAATGATTTTGTTTAATGGTAGAAACTGTTATAAAATATTAAACACAGAGTTTTCGTTTTTTAATTATCAAAATGTGTTCTACTTCTTTTGCATTTTTTAAAGTTCTAAGAGGTTTTTTTTTGTTTTTGGTAGGTTTTTGTTGCAACATAGAACAAAACTTTTATTCAAAATTTCATGTTGAGAAATATGAACATTCATGGATAAATCTTGTCATACCGAATCTCACAGATACTTTTATGGTATTTATTAAACCAAGATTTCTGCTATTTTTATTTTCCTGTTTTCAATGATTCTGATTTCACAAAATGTATTTTTCTTCTGATTAATCTCATACATGATTTTTAAAACTTTCGAACAAAGGTTTTTTTGTTACAATGTTTATATTCTATTTACACTATTTTAGCGCCCGAACGGTTCATATGAGACCCAATGTATGTTCTAGACTTATGTTCGTATTCTGCGTGGGAGTGGTTATGGATCAAAAAAATACAGGGTGTCCATACAAAAAAAATAGGTTGACCAGGTGGAAATTTTCAAAATTTTCCGGGAGAATGGAAAATTTTAATGCCAAAATTTTCTTCTCATAATTCTGTACAACTCCCCATGTCTTAATTGAACATGAAAAATGTTTTTTATAGAACACAAATTTTCATTCAGATCACATGTATCTCTTAAAAGAATGTACTTAATGTATTCTTTGTTTATGAGTTCTAATAATCCAAATCAGCATTAAAAAATAAAAAGCATTCAGTCCAATATTAAAGACTACGCAATTCCCGAAACCTGTACATTTTATGATTTTTTTCTGAAAACCGTAAAAATTTTTTTCAATTAATATTTTCCTTTTGAAAGTTCCCGTCGAGGAACTAAAATTACAAAAAATCCCTCATTTGTTCATTCAAATAACTAATTTTCTTCGTTATATCATTAAAATCATGATTGAATTTAAGTAAATTTAAAACCACAGCTATAAATTATCAAAAATTAAATTAAAATTATAAAGCATTTGTAACAAAATACAGAATTTGACGTCACACAGTGGGTTATTTACACTTTGTTACATTCAAAAGTTGATTTCGGACGATCCAGAGCAGATAAATCAACGTTCTATAGCTTAAAATTTTCGAGAAGGGATAAGCTTTAAAGGAAAAATATAGCGAAAAAATTTTGGCACGCGGTGCGCTCACACGGTGGAGTTAAAGATGAAAAAAAAGGTCAAAAATTCGTTTTTTTGGGATGTAAGGTCTAAATAATGAGGATTTTGTGTAAATCAAAATTAAAACTCTAATTTTAATTATTTTTCATCGTTTTTAATGTTTGATTTGTGAGCGGGATTGATTCATTGAACAATCATAAATTGGCCAGTTTTGACATTAATGGCCATTTTATGAGCAAAATATTAGTCTCAGACCCATAGTATGTTCTAGTCATAGTCATATTTTTTATGTGGAAGCATTTTGACATCGAAAATGAATAGGATGTTCATGCAAAAAAGGGTCCCCATACAAATTTTCATATATTTTGATATTTAAGTCATTTTATCATGACCACCCTATTCGTTATGTTTGTAAATCAGTATAGAAATGCTCTCTGATAAAAAAATTAACTATGGCTAGAATACACTCGAGGTCTCAGAGATGCAAGATGGTGATAAAATGACCTAAAAGGCGAAAAACATGAAAATTTGTATGGGGACTCTATTTTTTTACATAGACACCCTATTATTTTTCGACGTAAAAATGCTCCCACACAAAAAATATGACTATGACTAGAACATACTATGGATCTGAGATGAATATTTTGCTCATAAAATGGCCATTAATGTCAAAACTGGCCAATTTACGGTTGTTCAATGAATCAATCCCGCTCACAAATCAAACATTCAAATCGATGAAAAATAATTAAAATTAGAGTTTTACAACTCTTACTTGACTAACCGTGTTCAGTATGTCACAGTTAGACAAGGAAAATCGCAAAACTTTTGTGTTCCATCAGGTGTCCCTCAAGGGAGCCATGTCGGTCCCACACTATTCGTCTTGATGATGAATTTTGTTGTTTTTGTTTTGGACGATGTTTACTTCGTCATGTATGCAGATGACCTAAAAATTTTCTGCCCAATTCGCTCACATGGTGATTGCTTGCTTCTACAGTCAGCTCTCGATAAATTTTGTTCGTGGTGCTCAGACATGGGACTCGATCTGAGTCTAAATAAATGCAAAATCATGACAATTTCACGTGCAAGATCACCTGTAGTGTTCGATTACTCGCTTGATTCGCTTCCTTTATTACGTGTGGAGCGAATGACTGACTTAGGTGTTATTTTCAATACTCGTTTTAATTTTAATGACGATCATATAATGAGAATTTCAAAAGCCCGTTCTCTTTTGGGGTTTGTTTGTAGGCAGTCCAAAGAATTTTCCAATCCAAGAGTCCTTTTGACTCTCTATTTTGCGTTTGTACGTTCAATATTAGAGTACTGTAGTATTGTGTGGTCGCCACATTACCAGCTTTATGACGTCAAAATGGAAAATATTCAAAAAAAATTTCTCCGTTTTATTTTGAATGACCATGCTCACCTCAACTATGAGCAGATGTGTCAAACATTTGATTTAGACTATTTAAGAGACCGTAGAAGAACTGCCACTGTGATGTTTGGGTATGACATCCTAACTAATAAGGTGAAATGCCCGGATATTTTAGAAAAGCTAAATTTTCATTGTCCTGTGGTTCGTACCAGACAAACACGGATGTTTGAGAGAAAAGATTGTAGAACCAATTATTTATTTAATGAGCCAGTGAATCGTCTTTTTAATGAATTTAATTTAATTAGTCATAAGTTTGATTTTAATGTTAATAGAAGTAGTTTTAAGAATAGTTTATAATTTTGTGTTAAGACTTAAAAAATTTAATTTAGTCGATTGAATTACGCCAAGGGGTAACACCTGTTGTGTTTGAGAATAAATGAAAAAAAAATGAAAAACTTTGATTTACACAAAATCTTCATTATTTAGACCTTACATTCCAAAAAAACGAATTTCTGACCATTTTTTTCATCTTTAACCCCACCGTGTGAGCGAACCACGTGCCAAAATGCCTTCGCTATATTTTTCGTTTAAAGCTTATTCCTTCTCGAAAATTTTAAGCTACAGAACGTTGATTTATCTGCTCTGGATCGTCCGAAATCAACTTTTGAATGTAGCAAAGTGTAAATAACCCACTGTGCGTCATGATAATAATTTGAGTGCGTATTTAATAACACAAAATTGTTTGAAACCAAAATTTAATTTATCATTATGTATCATTACAAAATCAATCTAGTTAAAAAAATAATAATTTCAATAATAACAGAATGATTTATTTGTTTCATTTTCATGTACATTGAATGAAATATAAAAAAAAAGTATTTTAAGCAAAACTTGTTCTTGAATTAACTTTTTTTATTATTATTAAAAGTGGTTTATTCCTCTTTCATTATATCAAGTTAATTTATTATGAATTTATTTTTTGGTTAAGTAAGTCACAAAACTTTATCGTGCTTTGGCGTGAATACAAAAAAAAAGTATAGATGAAAGTACAAATTTGATTAACAACCGAGATTATTTGAATAACATAAACGAACTAACGTCTTATTTAATTTAACGAAAAAAGGACTTTTTTTGTGAATTTTTGTTACTTTTTTCGGTATAAAATAATGAGTTGATTAAGGTACTTTTTTAATTTTAATTAAAAGAACTCTGAATGTGTGAAAAATTTTTGTTAAAATAATTAGTTTGATTAAATTACATGAGATATAATCAAATTCAGGGTTTACTGTTTTTTAAATGAAAGAAAAAAGTGATTATTTTTTTTTTTAATGACAATATTACAAGGTCTTTCAGGTCTGTTTCGTCCCAACACCACGACGAACATGTGGAACCCATACACCACAAATGTCCATTTTTGTGTCTGTTAAATTTCAAATTTATCAATAAGGGGACGTAAAAAATTTCCATCAACAAATATTTAGAAATTAATTCATAAAACTTTATTTTAAACAATTCAAATTTTTTTTTATATTGTTATTTTATGTAATTTTTCATACCATTATTTTCAGGTTTCAGCTTTATGCTTCCAATTCAATTGAATGGTCTTCATCAAAAAAACGTAATGGATCAACGGTTCAACTTTTTATCATAACAAAAATAAATTCCACGCAACAAAGAAAATTAGTAGTATTCAAATGAATAAGGAAAAAAAATAATGCTATCGTGCCAAATTTCCATATAAATGAAAAAAAAAGTAAAATAAAAAAAAATTCTTCATGTATCCTTATTAAAATATTTGAGACACACGCAATCCATTTTTTTTTTCGTATATTTGTCATTGTTGTCGTCTCCTACGCTCAACAGAAAGTTAACGAGAAACCACAAAAAATTACGAAACAAAACAAGTTCTTAGAAAGGAAAAAGGCGAACAAAAAAAGTTTAAATTATTTCACATTGTCGTAACAACTCATTACATTAATATGTAACTTTTTTTTTTGCTATTCACAATAATCATTTTTTTTAATATATTTATACGTATGTTGAAGAAAAAAAATGTTAAAGATGGAATAATTGATGTTGTTCTTTGTGGTTATCTTAATTTGCTTAACCAACATTTAATGATAAAACACAAAAACAAAAATGTTTAACACGTGACTTCGGTTAAGGCTTTCAAAATTAGATCTTATCATTATTCGTTCATAAAAGGCAAAAACATAACTTTGTTGAGCGTGAGACAAAATAATAAAGAAATTTTTATACAGATAAGCTTGTTACCCGATTCAACTAAGAATAATTTTGTCGAACACATAAAATAATAGTCAATTGAAGCAGTGAAAAAAATGAAAGTTAGTGAAATAAATAAAAAGAAATTTATAAAGAATGTGATGATAAAAGTAATAATCATAATAATTTTCAATTCAAAATTGTTTTGAGTGCGAATTGTGTGCGGTAATAAAATAACACCAAAATAAATCTAATATTTTTATGATTCAATGATGAAAAGGTCTGATATTTGGAATTCATTGAAAAAATCTTTATTCGGCCAAATTGTTTCCTCTTTTGTAAACTTGGAAAAGATGAGAAATTCTAACCACTGGGCGGTGTAGAAAAGTGCATTTTGATGGGACCAGTTACATTGAACAAGATTAGTTTTTATTTTAATTTTTGCAGAATTTTTGATAAACTTTTAAAATGGCAGAATAAAAAAGTTGAAAATGGTGGATTTCTTTTTAAAAATTGCTAAATGGTGGATTTTGTTAAATTGTTTCAAAATGGCGAAATTTATCAAAAAACTTTTAAAAATGGCGACATATGTAAAAATAATTATTAAAATAGCGGATTTTTCAAAAAAACAAAAAAAATTGAAAAATCCGCTACGTTGAAAGTTTTTGAAAAATTCCGCCATATTGAAAATTTAGAAAAATTTTAATTTAAAATTCACCATTTTGAAAAATCCGCCATTTTGAAAAAAACCCCCACTTTGAAAGTTTTTGAAAAAAAATCAAAAAACATTTTAAAAAGTGGGACAATTTGCGCTTTTGACCGTTTTCAGGTTTGGAGCCTTATCGCTGAGCCTAATCTCAGAGAGTTTAAATGAATCCTTATGAGCTCTTCTATCCAACAAAAAAAACCCGACCTCGCTCCGATGGACCATTCCGGAGTAATGGATGGAACGGACTTACAGATTTACAGAGTGACGGTGGACAAACCGTCTGTAAAAGTGCATTTTTCTTACGAAATGCATTAATAATACTAAATTTTTGTCATTATCGCGATTTTGTATCCAAATTCAGCTATCAGTCCTTCAATGTTTACAAATATATATTTTTTGTCGTCTTTTATAGGATTAGAAAGTTAAAAAATAAAATAATAAAAAAAACCATAAAAATAATATAACGAAAGCAATATATCAAATAAATGAAAAATTTCAAGAAAAATAACTTCATTCCTCTGAAAAGTGACGTCCGATTTATAAGGATAAGATAAGTCAAAGAATAAATATATGACAATTATCTAAATACCAAAAAAAAGTGAAAAATTAAAGGAAAAGTATACAAATTACACAATAAAGCAATGATTAATGGACGTCATAACAATAGTAGTAACTCAACAATCACAACGGTTTCAACAATTCTAAAGCAAATAATTAACGAGGCAAACATGCAATTAAATAATCATTTAATGCTAAATGGAACAGTTGGCACAATAACTAGCCATAATCCACCTCGAACGTTTTCAGATAATTTTTCCGATACACTCATAATGAATAGTGGTGATATAAGTGCTAGTAGTAGTAGTAATAGTATTAGTAGTAATAGTGATAGTTTTGTGAATTTTACTACATATTTGGACGATATTCAGAATATTAATAACAATAATTATAGTGGTAGTTCTGTAACAGTACATTCAACAGAACCAAATATTATAATTGTGCCGCCAGTGAAAACAACGAGTGAAAATACTTATCAAAATAGTGTTATTATACCGTTGTATGCTGTGATTTTTGGGTGTTGTGTCATAGGAAATTTGCTGGTAATACTTACGTTAGCACAAAATAAACGAATGCGGACTGTGACAAATGTGTATCTATTGAATTTGGTAAGTATTTAAATCAATTTAATTGTACTTTTATTTAGCAAAATTTATTATTCAGGGTGTGTTGTTGTTTTCAGTATAGTTTGTCCATTTTCACGACTCTTATTCATGATCGAAGTATGGGAAGGTGTAAGCAACTCTCGCTTGGCCACATTACAAAAGATACTAAGCAGAGCATTGCGAAATATAAACAATTTATTTTATCTGACTCCTAGAGAAGAAATATTCCAAAGTCAAGGTGCTTGAATGGATTAATCCCGACTGACCTAAGCCTCTCACATATACTTATCAAAAAGAGAGACTTGTTATGGTTACCTAGGTGCCACAACGAGTTTGCTGGTTCGACTATTTATTATTCACTTGCACCAGATTATAAAAACATTTAACCTTAATTTATTTTAATAACTATCTGTATCTACTATTACTTTTTTCTATTCTATCACTATGTTGGGTTGTCCGTGAAATCCGGCCATACTTAAGGCAGCTTGAGGGTTGTCGTGGAAGCCAGCGCTTGCCTCTGATCAGCTTATTTTCTATTATTTCTACTCTTATTGTATACTTTTATTACTTACTTATTATACTTTTATTCCGATACGCGATCTCCTTGTTCGTATGGGTAAAGAAGGGCTTCTCGTTCAAAGCATTGCCCTCAAGTGGCCCAACTGACTGCCTAATGCTTTTATTTTCATTTTGATCTTTAGTTTTTTTTTTCATTGTTAAAATTATATTTGGAAATAAAAAAAAAGATTAAAAAGAGTTGAGCTCGCAATCGACAAGCACTCTTATTAGCCGTGATTACAATTTTTTCCGTTATGTATCTAAAATAAAGTCGTGACGTATCACGACAATATATCGTTATTGTATTTCGATATAAAAAAAAATATTTGACTAAAATCAATACAAATATTCAAAATGTTTCATTGTTCTTGAAAAACACTTGTTTCAATAAAGATTTTGGTGATATTTTACGTCAATTAATTTTTTTTTTTAAATTTAATCTTCTATAATGCATCTGAGCTCGTGATAATAAGTCTTGAGTATTATCTGTACAAATTTTTAACATTAAAAATGAATTTTTTAAAAGTATTTAAATTTGTTTCATCAATATCAATTTTCATTATTGCAATAGTTTTGCTTATGAAAGTAATTCGTGAAAAAATAAATGAAGTACATTTGTTATATAAAAGTGATATTGAGCTCCTTACACAGCTAAAATGGTTGCTTCAATTACAACCAGACATCAAAAGTGTGAGTGCAGCAGGAAAGTCAATCATACTCAGACAGAGTTTCATTAATGCCCTGGAAACTGGGAATTCATCGCACATTTTTCCGATTCCAATGAATGAGAGAAAACGTACAGTAATTTTTAGCTCATGGCGCAGTGGTTCCACGTTCATTGGTGATATTTTCAATATTTTACCTGGAAATTATTATCATTATGAGCCATTTAATTACCGTAGTGTCAGACAAATTGAAACAGACCAAACTAATATAGATCATGTGAAGAATTTGTTACAGTGTAATTATGATACAATCACGACGAAAAAACACATGAATGTGAGTGGACATTGGCATTATAATTTTCATATGGCTAGTTATTGTAACAAAGAACAAGATGTATTATGTCGATCTGTTCCATTTCGTGAAGCATTTTGTAATATTTTTCCTCGTCAAAACATGAAATTGGTTAGAGCCCGAATAAGTTTAGCGGAGCATTTACTAAATGATACAAATTTAAATGTGAATGTTATTCTTCAAGTTCGAGATCCAAGAGCTGTTACATTATCGAGACGTACTCTAGGAGGTTGTAATCTGCATCCAGATTGTTATAGTATGCAAGTTTATTGTAAACACTTAGTTGAAGATTACCACAATGCAAAGCCATTACTTCAAAATTTCCCAAAACGCTTTAAAGTACTTCGATTTGAAGATCTTGCAATGAGTCCGTTTGAAGTAACTGAAGCAATGTTCAATCAATTTGGAATCCCATTTGATGATCGAATCATACAATTTTTGGAAGAACATACAAAATCCAAAAAAGGTGGCATGTTCTCAACATTCAGAGATTCCAAGGCCGTTATAAGTCAATGGACACAAAAACTTAATATGACAGAGGTTGAAAAAGTTCAATCACAGTGCTTAGACGCCATGAAGTTATGGGGCTACAATTTTATTCAAGATGAAAGTCAGTTAAATTCAACTGATTTTGACCCCATTGGAAGTTATTCAATTTAAAAAGCTTTTAAAAGAATAAAATTTCTATTTTAAAATAAAAAAAAATAGCAACTGTTTAATTTTTTTATGAGAGAATTTAGCTTAAGTGTTTTTGTTTGCATAACAGCTTCACTTCCTACTTAGAAATGTTTACAAATAAAAAGTAAAAAATAAATAAATGAAGGCCTTATGCATTTAATTTTGCACGTTTTAGCAATGTAAATAGTCATTTGTTGAATGTTCAAAGTAGTTGACTTGGTTCTAATCATGAAAATTATAAAAAATAATGTATTTCTTCTAAGTGTGCTGCTGATAATTGTTTTTACTGTCATTTTATTCATAAATCATATTGATAATAAAATCCAAACAATAAAATCATTGCATAGTAACGTCACAAAGTTGATAAATCATATCAAAAATTTAATGATCTTGCAAAGTGAACCACGTACCATGAGTGAGACTGCCAAAGCGATTATATTAAGACAAAGTTTAATGAATGTCATGGAAACTCAAAATTCATCTTACATGCTGCCGATTCCCATGAATGAGAGAAAACGCATAGTTATTTTCAGTCCATCACGTAGCAGCTTCACATTCATTGAAGATATTTTCAATAATTTACCTGCAACGTATCAGCATTATGAGCCATTCAATTACCATGGCATCGATCAAATTGAAACACAACAATGGGTGATAGATCATGTCACGGATTTGCTTAAATGCAATTATGGATCAATGTCGACAATGCAACACATGCTTGTGAGTGAACACTGGCATCATAATGATCATTTTGCAAATTATTGTGACGAAGAGCAAGAGGTTTTATGTCGATCAGTGACATTTCGTGAAGCATTTTGTAATATTTTTCCTCGACAATCAATGAAAGTGGTTAGAGCAAGTCTTAGTTTAGCGGAATTGTTGTTAAAAGACTTTGAATTAAATGTAAACGTTGTCTTTCAAATACGGGATCCAAGGGCATTGATTTTATCACGACAAACATTTACTGGGTGTGAGACGCATCCAGATTGTTTCAGTATCTCTGAATATTGTAAAATTTTAAAAGATAATTATCTAACTGCAATATCCATCTTTCGAAAATATCCAACACGATTCAAAGTCGTTCGATTTGAAGATTTCGTTACACACCCATTTCAAGTCACTTTAGAAATTTTCAATCAATTTGGAATTCCATTTGATGAAAGGACTCAAAATTTTTTGATTGATCACACAAATTCAATGTCTTCAACGAATCAAATTTCAAAAAATCTAATAAATAAATGGATACAAAATTTAAATATAACAGAAATAGAAAAAATCCAGTCTGAGTGTTTCGAAGCCATGAATTACTGGGGATACAATCTAATTGAAGATCCAACGCAATTAAATCCACAAATATTTAAATCTGTTGATAGGTATTTTTTTGAATGAAGGTAAATATTTAATTAATCAAATTAATCCTCTTAGTAAAAAATATTTTAATGAGCCAAATTTTTGTGTTATTAAAAAATAATTTATATGGCTGTTTCTAAGCTACTTGGCATTCATAAATTTATTCATCAACTGTTTAAATATAGTAAAATACCTGAACGTGACTATCAATGAATATATAACTTTAAGTGCATTAAAGGTTTTAAAATTTAATGGTGAATTGGAATGGAATTTTATTTTTATAATCAAGTGAGACAGACATACATTAAAAGTGCCCACAATCCTCTTTTTTTTTTAAATCGCTGGAAAATAAAATTTATGAAGAGATAGAAACTTTTTTAACATGATTTTTTTTATTTCAATTCATTATTTTTCCTCGATAACACAATACATGTTCGGATTTTTCTTTCAAAAAAATAAAATGAAATTTTTTCGAAATAACAGTAAACTGATAGTATCAATTCCAATATTCGTCATTGCTTTTATATTTTTACTGAAATTACTTCACGACGTCTTCTATGAAAACCAAAAAGCCAGTGTGAATAATACGGAGTTGCTCTTAATGGCAGCTGAGCGTTTCCTAGCTATCCAAACCGACCTCAAAGTGGGAAATGGAACCGAGACATCTGTAATTTTGAGACAAAGTATGTTGAATTTCATTGAAACTGGAAATGCGACATTATTGCTTCCAATTCCATCAAATGAGGTAAATCGAATATTAATTTTTAGTTCATGGCGCAGTGGTTCAACATTCATTGGAGATATTTTTAATAACATTCCTGCAACGTATTACCATTTTGAACCATTTAATTACGTGGGTATGCATCAAGTTGAAACGAATGAAACGAGCATTGATCATGTGAAGAGTTTATTGAAATGTAATCATGGAACAGTGACAACTAGAAAACATATGGATATGTATTATCATTGGTTTTTTAACTTACATTTGAGAGAATATTGTGGGAATATTCATAAGTGGGAATCGTCAATTTGTAGAGAAGTATCATTTCGTAATGCATTTTGTACTATTTTTCCTAGACAAGTAATGAAGTTTGTACGTGCTCGTATAACATTAGCAGAAGATTTAATTACTGATAACGAACTAAATGTGAATGTCATTTTACAAGTGCGTGATCCAAGAGCAGTTTTTCATTCCCGCAAAACATTTCCAAATTGTAACTTACATCATGATTGTTTTAGCATGGAATTTTATTGTGGTCTCTTAGTTCAAGATTATCATGAAGCCAAGGTGATGCTAGAAAAGTATCCTACCCGATTTAAAGTTCTTCGCTTTGAAGATCTTGCAATGAATCCGTTTGAAATTACTCAGGACATGTTTAACAAGTTTGAAATTTCATTTGATGATCGAATCAGGCAGTTTTTGGAAAAACATACGCACACAAATCAAACAAAAATGTTCTCAACTTTCAGAAATTCCAAAGAAGTCATAAGTAATTGGATGAAAGACTTAAGTTTCAAAGAAGTTACTGAAATTCAGGCACATTGTGTAGAAGCCATGAAATTATGGGGATACAAACCAATTCAAGTTGAAAGCGATTTAAATTCAACAATATTTGATCCAGTTGATATTTATACAATATAAATATTTGTCAATGAATACTTTGAACTAATAAAATATTTTTACGCTTTTATAGACATCTGTATCATTTTATTTGCCATTGGCATTATCACTTGGACAAGCAAAAATATACATATAAAAGGAGTGTTGAAAATACATTGTTAAAAATATCAGATGTAACATTACAACCTCTGCCCTTTTCATTGTTTCTCGTTTTTGTAAAAATTTATGCTTATATGTGAAAAATGAAATATTTTACAACGATCATCACTCTAAAACATTCTATTAGAGTCTGAAAATTAAAAGAAAAAAATATCATAAACTGTTGAAAAATAGGCAAAAATTGTTGAAAATTGAGAAATTTGAAAAAAATCGTGTATTTGAAAAACATGCAAAACCATATTTTGGCACATGCATTAACATTAATGTCTCAATGAAAAATATTGTTTGAACATGATCTGCAGTTGTGTTTTCGAGTAAAATTGTTGTAGAAACTAAAGGAACACTAATAAATTTCTATAAAATTCCAGTGAAAATTTTATGCTATACAAGCATAAATTTCATACTTTTCACACTGCAGGAAACAAAATTTCGTATGTTCATAATATATACGTACCTTTTTTTCATTTTTCATCATCATTTCGTTATTTCCTTCCGAAAAAGGGAATTGAAATAGTTTGAATTGATATGCAAATTTGAATATAAAAATATTAGATGTAAAATAATAAAAACGATATCCTTTGGGATTCTGAAAAGAAGATACTTGTTGCAACGCCCACGTTTCATCAGCTAATTTTAAGATTTCATAAGAAAAAAAAATAATTTAAAAAAGGATCTTGATATTCAATAACATGTGTTCCATGAAATTTCTTTTTATATTCATTCTGAACAAACATATTCTAGATTAATGCTGATGATATAAGAAAATAGAACAGAAGATTTACATTTGAATTTTTTATGTTCGTTTGTGTTGTTTGTCTTGTCCTCTCTTCTCTCAGAGATAAGATAAATGATGATAGATGATGGTGTGTTTTGTACATTGATAAATTTGATCTTGTAATTTAAGTTGAAGTGAAAAATTTCAGTATGAATTATTGAAATCAAAAATTTATATGGGCAATTTTCTTTTAGTTTTATTGATAAATCTTGTTGCGAAGAGTAACATTACTTATGACGTAAAACATGATATTAAAGAGAAAAATTACCAGTTTAAATCTGATTGAGTTTTATAAATGTATGAAATTGTTTTGAAAAATTTTCAGTTCTCTATAAAATTGATAAATTTGTTATGAACTGCAAACCAGAATCAATTATATAAGTTTACAATAAAATACTTGAAAATTCTATTTATAAAGTTCTTTTAATTTATTTTCAATGGAAATCAAACCCACTGAAAAATGTCAAGTGACTTATTTCTCTTTTCAAAAATTTTTAATTTAAGAATTCTTTGAAATACATACCAAAAATAGTAATTTAATGTCAAACTATTACAATTATAACTTAAATTTACAACTAATGTAAAATTTGCAGAAAGATTTTTCATTATAAAACTCACATTAAATGTTTTTCAGTATTTTTTTTTATTTTTGTTTCAGATAATAATTCAATTCGACCATGAAAAAACATTTAATTTTGTTAATGCAAATGGATTCGTACAAAAAAAAAAACTATTTATAGGAATATTAAATTGCAATTAGAGCAACGTGCTCAACCTTGAATCCTTTTTTCAGAATGATAAATTAACATTAACAGGAAAATTAAATTAAATTCATTGAATACAAGAAAATTATCTTTATTTTTAGTCAAAGTTTATCGCCTAATGACTCTTAATTTAATGTATTGAAAAAGTTTTTATCCATTATAAAAATTATTTATTACAAAAGTTTAGTTTGGCTTATTTCTTTTACGAAGACAAAAATAAAGAGTTAAATGTTGTGTTGTATTCATTTTTTCAATGATTGGTACAGACGGACAACATCACCGCGCACAATACCTTTATTTTCAAGAAATGCGCTAAAAACTTAGGTGTAAAGCAATTCCGGTTTGTAAAACGCGCTCGTGTAGAAATCTCAGAATGACCTCTATTGTTTTTTGTTTGAAAAGTAAACGAGTTTTTTTAGTGTAAATACTAACAAGAAAACAATTTAATTTGCTAAACACACATGATGGCGTCAGAATTTAATTTTAATTCAATGAAAGAAAATGTTACCTTTTTTTGTTATAAATTTTCTTAACGAAATATTCAGATGATCAAGTTTTTGAGTAGGCTAAACAAATTGTAAAATGAAATTTAAAATTTTCAACTTTGTTTCCGTTGAGCTTATGATAATACTCACTTTTTTAATCTTAAGAACATGAGCGGAAAATCAGCATAATTTATTGTTACTTTTTCTAATTAATTGAAAAATAAATAATTTTTTACAAACATTTGATGAACTTTTTGCACAAATTGAATTGTTGCATAAGTTAACTCAAACAATGTTGTTCCTTAATGATGAACTTATAAAAGAACTAGATCAAAGCAAAAGCATGATATAAATTAACTTTAATGAATCCCTTTGAGACCGTAAAATGATAGAATGCAGAATTTTGCATCCCAATCCAATTACGAAGGAAATTGTATTATTTTAAGTTTGCGACATACACTTCACTTGATATTGATTGAATTCAATTCTACATTTAACTTGTCGATTGCATAAAAGTTTTATGATAAAACATTTATAAAATGTATGAAATATCTTTGACAATACTTCTAGGACATTTTATAATAGATTGTACATCAGATGATTTGCATAAGGAATTTATTCACAGCAGTGAATTCACAATTCTTGTTTCAGTCAATCAACGGGTGTCATGTTAAAAACTGAAAAGAGGCAGTTCAATTGAAAATGTTGGTTTTCACATATTGGTGATGCTATTTTTTAATTGAAATTTTACAAAATTATTCATCATTATACATATAAAACACTGCAACAATCCAACATATGAATTAATTCCATCTGTTTTTAAACAGAAGTTAAATTACAAAAATCAACAGAGATCAATTGAGATATATCTGAAAAATTTATCATATAACACGAATTTCTACAAACAAAATAAGATTTTCTCATGCAATAAATCAAAAATGTAACCCTTGCTTTTAACTCAAAGTGACATATGGGATCGATTCACATACGCAATTTTTAATTTAATTTTCAAACCTCTTTTTGTGATCTTTATTAATTTCAAAAAAACACCATAAAAGTTGGGATGAGTATCTTCAAGTCCATAAATATACATTCAGAGTTAAGACTTGAACCTCTTGGAAGACGTTGTTAATTGTTCCTTTGGTAATTTAAACGTGATTTGATTTAAAACCGCAAAGAAATATATGAAATCTTTAATTTAAAATTCTCATTACGAATGAGTTATTTTTGGGTTGAATAAACCTTACCATTCATCTCTCTTTAGTATTTTAAAACAAAAACAAATACGATTTAAATTGCAAATGTTCTTTTTCGGTGCAATTTATTATCGTTAATTATTGGGAATGAGAGAGTGAAATGTGAGATACTTTTTTGATATTAACATTAAATTTAATTGAAATTTCTGCGAACTCAAAACAATTTCTCATCATAAAATCACGCCAATCTTGTATGCTTTGAAAACGGTTGATGGCTCGTTGAAAATTAATTTTAAATTTGGCACGTGCCTCAATTTTATATCTCGTGTGATAAGATGAGAAAGATTAAATGATAACCACGTGTTTAATCGATGTAACAAAAGCGGTAATTTACAATAAAATTATGCTTCGTATAAGAAAAATGTGTGAGATTATACCACTATTAAAATAGCAGACACTATAACTTACTAATCTTGATATATTACGTTCAATTATTGACTAATAATGAAAATTTACGATTTACCATAAAATGTTTTTTTTTAATGCAATTCGTAACATAATGCACTTTTGCGGACAGTTTGTTCAACGTCTGTTACTTCCTTGAAGCCTTCACTTGCTCTATGGAATAAAATTTAAGTTTATTTTGTTGGAAAGAGCTGCTCAAATGTAATTGAGTTGACCATAAATGTGTTTTAATGTTTGAGCAATATTCAGAATTTTTAAATTTTTTGCATTTTTTCCAAAAATATTATTACTCAAGTCAATTTCATCAAAAATATACTTTTCCAAATCTTTTTTGGTGGCATAACATATGATTTTTATTAAAAAGAAAATAAAATATACACGGTTATAGTCCCTTTCAGCTTATTTCTACAATAAATTGAAAAGATACTTTTATATTATCTACCTGATCGTTTATCTTTCTTGAGACTTGAGATATCGATTAATCTCTTTGTATTTCCTTCTTCCTCTTTTTATTTTTATTTATGTATTGAAAATATTTCACCATTAACTCAGTGCTTCTCAAGAGATTTAAATCTCTTATTGTGACACGTTTTTAAATTTGAATTTGAGATTTTTTTTTTTAATTTGATTGAATTTGAATTGAATTTTTCTCTTACTTATTTTTATTTTAAAAAGATGTTCATGAATTATATTGAGTACAATATTTTAGGAACTAATGCAAACAAGTTAATTCATCTTGTTGCCTGTAATTAAGGTTACCCTGTCAGAATGCACTCAATGCAAACTTAAAGTCAGCTTAGTCTTGTAATGGTAAAACCTAAATCAAATGTCAATTTACTTTAATCTTTAACAAAAAAATAAAAGACATTTCATTTAAATGTCATTTCATTTTTATCTTGACCTGTCCCAAGAAACCTTAAATTTTATATTGGTTTGTTCTAGAACAAAGTTTTTTGAAAATGTTATGTTTTTCTGGATGAAGGACAAACTTGACACCTATTACAGCAATCATCAAATAAAATAAATCACAAAAAAAGATGTAAATCGTACCCATATCAAAGTTGATTGCTTAACAATAAATTCTATGAGCATAATTTGATTGCATTTTATTCTTTTCACTACATTCTCCGTAAATTCTCTTTTACCTTTCTTATCAATTTGTGAGTTTTATTTTTTTATTTTTAAAATAAAAAATCTCATACCGATTAGATAAGGGAATCAATTTTTTTCTGTTAAGTTCATTTTACAGTTCATTTCTCAAAAACATTCAAATATATGAACACTACATGTGAGTACTCATGCGGGCTCATAACAAAAATGTTTAAATATTTGATCAGATTAAAATACCTTGGTTTCAATTCATGTCTTCGTAATCCATGTAAATTATCCTCAAAATGCTTACAAGTTTTTTTTTTTACAAAAAAAAATTTAAATTGAAAAACCTGAAATATTCAACGATTTTTTTGTCGATTTCTATCTTTTTCTTCCATTCAAAATGAACAAGAATCTGTATTTTTTTTTAAATCTTTCATAATGATTTTTTTGCAACAGTGAAGTCAATTTTCAAAACATTTTCACACCATAAGTATGCCGGAATTGTTAGGTCATAAAAATTATTGTAATTTGTTCCTCTGAATATGAGGAAAAGAAATCAAATCACGATAATTTTTTAAAATACGTGCATAGAATATAAAACTGTTCGATAATTCACCAATTTAATATAAAAATAAGGATCGAATTTTTCCCAATTGATTCTAAGAAGGTAAATCTATTAAGTAACTTATCTGTTCTTATCGACTGTATTTTAATCAAATTAGTCAAAAAAACTTTCAATGAATAAAAAATATATTATATTGATTTAACTTACATTCAAAGAAATAAAAATATCTGGATCTGATTTAATTTAAATGAAATTTTTGTCAAAATCTTTTAATATTCAAAATTGGCATTAATTCATTCTAATTTCCTGTAAACATCATATAAAAATTATAATAAATAATAAAATTTTTAATTTGCATAACGGTCCTTATTTTGTTTGAGGATTTCATCGAAGTAATCAAAAGCATATTCAAATTCATACACCACAAGACATAATTACATATTTATTTTATTTTAAATAAATAACAAGGCGTCTCCACATATTTTTGATAAAAATATGTATAAATTTCCTTTTAAATTAAGGCCACGTGAAACAATTTGTTGGAACAGATAGAGAAAAGAGATCGGTTTTATAATTTGTTTATGCAAATTATATTATTTTGCTAAGCTGATAATTAGATTCAAGAAGTCCAGTTTGTAATCACAATATCTTCTAAATTGATGTTAATTTATGTTTATTTTAAAATGGGTGTTAAAAGTTTGTTGTTTTGAATTTAAATGATTAAATTAAAATAGGAAAAAAAAATTTATAAGAGTTCCTTAAACGAATAATTTTTGTTATGTTAATTATTGAAAACGTATTTTAATTACATTTAACTTTAAGTGATGAAAAAGGGAGACACGTGGCAATGAATTTTGTTAAATAACACTGCTAAATTGTAAATTAGCAAAACAATAATTTGAATAGAAATTTTTATAATTTTAAAACAAAGCGAATATGTACACGTTGATAAAAACTTATTTATATCACGTGTCATAATTGCAACGGTGCAATTTACTTCGAAATTTGAATTGAATGAAAAAAATTTTACAGAACAGTTTAAAGTTGCATATTTTTCATTAATTAAAAAATAATACTTAAATAAACTCTTTTTAACGCATTTCTTGAAAATGCAGGTATTGTGCGCGGACATGGTGTCCGTCTGTCCGTTCTTCTGTACCATCATTGAAAAATGTCGCCAATCTTTGATAAATTTTCGCAAATCATTAGAAAATGTCGCTAATCATTAAAAAATGTTGCCAAAAAACGAGAAAAGTGTCGCCAATCATTAGAAAAATGTCGCCAATCATTAAAAAAATGTCGATAATCATCAGAAAAATTTCGCCACAAAACGATATAAAATCCAAAAACGATAATAATAACTCAAAACCCGAAAACTATATTAAATTGGAATTTTCGGTGATTTCAATTTTTATAACATTGGCGAATTCTATACATATACATGCACTCGTGTATATAGTTCACAATCACGTTTTAAATTTTTATTTTCTTTTCAAATCTCTCTTCAATAACAGAACTGTAAATTTCATTTTTTTGACAAACGTGATTGATTGAGGAAATGCCTTTTAAATTTATTTAGCTAATTAACTAAAAAATTCCTTTTCTCTCTCTCTTTTCTTAACAGACTCTTTTCTTAATTACTTTTTGATTAATAGCTAAAATTTATTAACCTTTATACAACACTTTTCACTCAATAAATAACATTTTAAAATATTTTTTTTTAACAATAAATATTCTGAATGTGACTGTTTGACCTATTTTAATTAGCAATGCTTTAAAAAAATGGTCCCTGAACACAAAATAAATTCTCAACCCAAAACCAATAGGACATTTAAACCAGTGGTACCAGTGGGACACTAGTGGAAGACTAAAAACTAGTGGGACCAGTGAAACAAGTAAGACCAGTGGGACCATCGAGAAGCTCGAAAAAATTAATTAAGAAAAACATTTTTTTTGAGCTTTTCCATGGTTACACTGGTCTCCAACTGGTTTTCCACTGGTGTCCCACTGTTGTTCCACTGGTTTTGGGTTGAGAGTGTAGAGCATAAAAAGTTTAAGGTTACAAGTCCACACGATTTAAACTTCTAATAATTGAAGTGAAAAATTGATTTATTTTCAAAAAAATACAATATAAATTGCCAATTTAAAAACACATATACTAACATTTGACCGATATTCTTAAAAGCTAAACCATGTTACTGTCCTTTTTATGTTGAATTCTAATGAATTTTTGTTTTCAATTAAAAGATGCCTTTTAAATTAACTTTCGCCAATCAATATATAATTGTTTCAAGACAAAGAAAAGAAAAGTTTTTAACAATAAGAAGGTCATAGAAGTAAGACAGCAATAAATTAATTTAAACGATCATGTCCCTAAGCTAAATTCTGTAACAAAATAATAAAAAAAAAAGTATAATAAAATCCTATTTCTTTTAAGGAAAAGAATTCTTATAAAAGGAATCCAATGTTTTATGCCCTTTCTTTTATATTTTATTTTCTGAGAAAACAATCATAAATAAATGTCAAAATATTTTCTCAATTGTTAATATTTACCAACGAAACTGTATCGAAAGAATAAAACCAATAAACAATTTATTTCAATCATGTGTTGAATTTTTTTTATTTATTTATTGTTTTTTGCTCTTTAGTCAGAAATTGGAAGCAACACCTTGTTTAACTTGTCAATTATTCATAGGTCTCATGTGTAAAACCATAATAAAAAAAAATAACACGCACAATTCATGAGCTTGGATGCTTTTAATATAAATATTTTTTAACCACAAATTTTACATTGAAAAAAAAGGTTTCATAAATAAACAAATATATACAAAATACAAACAAAACTGTATTTTATATTCATTGAGACTGTAATAAAAAATAATTTTTAATTATTCTTTTAAAACACATATTTATTGAGGTTTCTTTATTGCAAAAAGTACCATCTTAATTAAAATGTTGAATTTATCGCTCATGTTGTTTCTATTTTTATTTATTTTTTCTTTGCAGGCAATATCTGATTTACTGCTAGGCGTTTTCTGCATGCCATTTACATTAGTTGGACAAATTCTGAGGAATTTCGTTTTTGGAAAAATTATGTGTAAATTGATACCATACTTTCAAGGTATGTATTTTTATTTTTGTTTTTAACCTCTCCATAATAACAAGAATCTTCATTAGATATAAAAGGAAATTTCCATAACAATATAATTAATGGGATTTGTGATCCGATTTGCCTATTAAATGCAATAACAAATAAATTATCGATAAAGTTATAAGACTTGTCATTTTCTACATTGAATGTTCAGCCGGTTAGAATTTTACTTATATGAAAAAAAAGATCATTTTAAGTCTCAACAGTCTTACTGAAATACAAATATCTTTTATGTGGTCAGAATTTGTAGCCATTGTAACTAAAATGGTGTTACACTGCAAGTTGAAAATATCCGAAAACCACTCCAAATGAGTACACAATTTAATCTTTTTAATAGGCATTCAAATCGCGAATTTTGATAAATCCCCAGTTTTTGAAATTTTAACAGTTTATTGCAATCTTAGAAATTCTACGAAGTCTAAAAACTCAAAGGTTTACAGAGGTATCTACAAATCCCGGAATACACCCGGTATCTTTACTCTAAGACTTTCTGCGGTGCTTAATTCGATTTTCCATGATTTTTGAGAGAATACAAAAAAATTAAATTCCGGGGGTGCTCTAAAAAGTCCCCCGTATGCGGGTTGATTTGTGGGGCGTTTTCATCTTGGAATGTATTTGTTTCAAATCGGACAGAAATTTTTAAAAATTTAAGTGAGCATACATTCTGTAAATGCCATGTAAAATGATCCGTTTATAAATCAATTCTTTATATTTCTAAGCGTTTTCCACTTATAGTGTATATTTTATGTGGAGAAAAGCATAATCGAAATGTTTGTTTTGTTATAAAATCAAAGCCTTGACTTCTATTTTCATCAATAAATATTCGGATGTCCAATATTTTTTTTGTATTCATGTTGTGCTAAACTTAATCCTCTTAATGGCCGGTGAACAATAGAAAGATTAAAGATGAAGTGTGCATTGAGCTTCCATACTTGAATGTTAAAAGATGGTTGTATTTACATAACCCCTTTTTCTACAAGAATGATGTCATTCTTTAACAATAAGAACAATATGGACTACTTTACACTTTATCTTTCTGACTTATTGAATTAAAATGAAAAATGAAGGGAATATTTAAGGTACATCAGAACTTTATGGTATATTTAGTGCTCTTTTTAAGTAGGTAAATTGTTATATCAAATCCAAAGTTTATTGTTTTCGGAACAATACAAATGACGCAAAAGCACTCTTTATTGTGTCTGTTGTAAAATTAAATATAGACCTCTTGTATCCATGCATTTTATTAGAGAGAGTAAGGGCACGTTCTGATTATCATTATTTATTATTATTAACTCTTAGCATGTTCAACAAATAATAATAAAAAAGGTATAAGTTTATCTGATAGGACACTTTTTTTTGTTTATATGTTTCTGAAACCAGTTTTTTTCATAAGAATTGTCTCAAACATGGAGTTTTATCAATTTTTTCTTTATGTTCGAAATATTGAGAAAATGGAATGCAACCGTGAACACAAATCATCCTGGCATACTCAGCACCGTACAGCTTTTGACTTGTTGTTAGCTCTGTAAGCCACCAAAAATAGAAACCACACAATGAAAAAAAGAAACGTACCTGAAAACTATCATATCTTATACGTTTTTGATTTCAAAAATTAAATTACTTTACTGAAGTTATCAACGACCCGCAAACCACCCCAGACTAAAATAATGCTCATAATATCCGAAATTTTTATCCAAATCAACAGTTAATTAGTCATTTACTTACGCTAGAGATGCTTCAGGCTTACTATAGACTATCAAATCATGAGGAAAATTTGCGTACCTGAAATGAGAAAAAAATCATTTTAGTTTAAAATTGCATTCATCTACAGATTACAGGGCGTCAATCAAAGATCTTCTTCTGCGGACCAAATCAATTTGTACTACGAGACGTTTTTAACTTGGGTATACTGAAGTTATCAACGACCTAAACAGCCTCAGAAAAGTATTTTCCACAATAGAACCAACAGAGGGCGCATTGGAGCCGTTTTCATATCTAAAGGTATTTTTTCTGGGCACGTCATCAACGACATTTACCTTGAGTAATATTTTTGCTGTTAATTCTCCAAACAGTCTTCCATGACCTCTAGAACGTGTCGGACCTCTAGGTCCAAATTCCCTTAAAAACACCTTACCGAGGCTTTTAAGGCGTTGATGAAATCGTTGATAACTTCAGTTTAAATCATGGAGTCACACAATTTCAATTATCCGTCTGATCTTATTCACTTTTAATTTAAACAAAACTGACTAAAACAGGAAATGTTTTCCATTTCAATTTTATTCATCTTGATAACCTGCAAAACTAAATTGGACCATTAAAGAGTGTCCCAGAACAGTTTTTGTTTGTTAATGTGCTATGACAAAAAAAAAACACACACACTTGGTCTAAATTCCCGTTACAGTATAATAACAAAAATGACATATTTTCTTTATCATATTGGGACCTCTGATAAATGAAGAAACATTAGCAGAAAAAACAAAGCAATATTTTTGGGTTATGTTTATTTTTCCTCTGAGGAAAAAGGAGTTTACACGTGCAATTTCCATTAAACAAAAAATCTATTTATAAATAAAATGGTTTTTTCAATTTAAATTAAGTCAAATAACATTTCAAGAGTGTGCGTAATTATAATAAATTTATTCTTTTAACATATTACACCACATTAAAATTTTATAAAATCATCAAAAATAATCTTACCGAATTACAAATCATTTAAAATAGACTAACACCTAAACATTTCATGTCAGCAAAAAATAAAATTTTAAAAGCGACATTTTATTTTTTTTTTATTATAAATTTCTACCATAAACTTATTATTTATGTAAATCTTTTATGTGACTGTGGCATAATCAAAAAGCACATTACGGTTACTCGAGGTGGAAATAACTTATTAATGGAAATAAATGCTTTGTACATATTTAATGTGCTGAATTTAAGTTTTAATTTTTCATGTGGTAACTTTTTCCTTATTTAATGGGTGTGAAGTTTGTATTGCTCTGATGAAAAACAATTTAATAAAATAATTTTCTTGGTAACAGTAACTCAAATTAAAATTAAAATGAATGCAATGTAAATTAAAGGAAATAATAGACGATAATTATTATCACTATTATTTTATTACGACACACTAGATTTCTACTGTCTAGACTGGTAGACAGAATTTTATGAATTATAGAAGTAATGTTTTTAAGTTTGAATTTCAGTTAATTGAAGTAATTTCTATGAAAAAAAAAACAAAATGAAAGTTTAAGAAATTGTTTTCTAGTTAAATCAGTTCAAACTTCAATTCAAGAGAACTTTTTAAATATTGAAAAGGATCAAATAATCATTAGGAGCCAGTTAAAGTATGAGTTTAACGTTAAAAAGACATGAACAAACATCTCACCATAGTCTAACTTTTCAAGTATTTAACCAGAAACAGAAGTTAATCGAATAAATAATTCATCATAAAAGTTTAGAATACTTAAAGACACTTCAAATAAAATACAAATATCGTATGAGCAAAAAACACACTAACAAATAAAAAGAACATTCATGTTTTTCCTGGAATCGAATAAAAGTAACGATAAAATATCTACCGTTTACAAACTTCAAAATTATGATATTTGAACTTAATCATAATAACATTAAGAGATATTTAACAATACACCTGAGAAAAGTTACAAGTTGTTTTTTGTGGTATTTCTTTGAACATTGAAATTATTTCAATACAAAAAATAACATACCTTGAAGAAGAAATGAGAGAAATGGAAAATATATGCGAACTTTAACTGTTTTATATTTTATTATGCTCATGTGAAAATCGAAACGAAATCATGTGAAACGAGACGATTTTATTATTTTGACATACTCAGTAGAGACGAAAATGTTATTCATGTATTTATTATTGATGTGACATGTGAATGATCAACTAGACTTGTAAACACATAATTTTCTCTTAATTTTCATTCGTTTTTCTACGTATTTTTCAAATGAAAAAATTAATCATCATAATGTTGCTTAAATTATTTAAAATACGTGATGTTTCTCTTTCACATAAAATAACGAAGAAGACGAATGAGTAAATATATTTTTTGAATAATTGATAATTGCTTGTCTGATTTGAATTTATCATTTTTAAGAATGATCATCACCAATTCCTATATTTTAACTTTCATCCTGTATGAAAATTGTACGTAACCGATCTTTTCGAGCTGTAAAACCCCTACAACTGAACTTAGCTTTCATCTTAAGATAGGATGAAGGTTTCATTTGTTGAAAAATCTTTAATTTTCGATAGTTAAAGCACCAGAAATATTTAAATTTAGTTGTTGACGAAAACTCTTTTTAAATTTAGCAAAAATATGCCCATTAAAAATTGATAAAATCTCAAGTTTCAAAGTGTCCTTTATTTACTTTTTTTCTCATCATATTTCTTTAATTGGACAAAGGTTGATGAACTTCAATCGAATACAAAAAAAAATATTTTAAATTATATTATTTTAATAAGTCACCATTAAATCCACACTAAGACTGTTGAAAAAAAAAATCCAAACGGTAAAATTTTCAAAATGACTAAAAAATTTGGAAAATTTCAGACATTTTTTGCTTATGACCGTTTTGAGGCTCTGGAGCCTAACTCCTGGGCCAATTCCTAAGCCTTATCTCAGAGCTAATGAGTTAAACTTCATTTTAGTAAACTTCTCCATCCAACAAAACAAATTATCAATTTTTAAAAACTTTTAACCGTTTTTTAACGGTTTTTTAGTTTCTGGAGCTCAATCCCAATCCTAATGACCTCCTCTATCTAATAAAAAATACTGGACCTCGCCCCGATGAACCATTCCGGAGTTGTGGACCTGAAAAAACGACAGTGACGGATTGACGGCGGGCAAACCGTCTGTAATAGTGCATTTTTTCTTACGAAATGCATTAAAAATGCGTTATTTTCATATTTTTAAGTATTTTCAGTTTTGAAAATATTGTACTAAAAAAATTGCTTAAGCTATCAAATTCCGTTTCCTTAAAAATAATCCGTAATAAGATTTCACTCAGTTTATACATTAGATGATTTTTAATTTTTAACCAGGGGTCTCCACAATATTAAAAATAAATAATTTCACTTTTCCTTTCAGCATCATCAGTATCAGTGGCTGTGTGGACTTTAGTTGCTATTTCACTTGAAAGATATTTTGCAATTTGTCGGCCGTTATCGTCTCGACGATGGCAAACAAGATCACATGCCTTCAAAATGATTGGCGTGGTTTGGTTCATAAGTCTTCTGTCAAATTCACCATTAGTTATAGTTCAACAATTACAACCAGTTGGCAAAGGTACAATGTAATTTGAGATTTGTTATTAAAAACATTAATCAAATGATATTTCAGCTTCGGAGGCGATGAAATGTCGTGAAGTTTGGCCAAGTCGCTCATCTGAACGTGCCTATGTTATATTTCTTGATATTGCTTTACTTTTAATACCACTTCTTTCAATGGGAATCGCATATTCATTAATTGTTTCGAAATTATGGCGAGGTTTGAGACGAGAAATGAAACATACAACATCCGAACGATTTTACTGTAAGTATTCAATTTCTTTTGAAATGATATTTTTAAAATGTTTTACATACATTTGATGAAGTTCCTCTGTTTGCATTTCATAAAAGAAACGTTACTCTGCCTTTGACTCAAATGTTCTTTTATCAATTGCTCAATTCATCTTTTATCAAGTCAGTTTGCAATAAAATTCTGAGAAAAATAGCTGAAATATTTTTATTCTATGAAACGTAATTTTATTTGAAATGCATACCTTTGAAAGAATAGTTTACAGAAATAATCCCACATAAAGGACTTTGAAATGCAAAATGTATTTTATTTTAATAGATTTATTTTCATTGCAGTACAAGAACAATCTCCTAGTCTACATAATGAAAATGGTCTTTTGATACACAATGGAACTCACTCAGAACCACTAAGTTGTACAACATCATTAAATGTCACTCCAATTAACAATTTCAATACAAGTAATACGAAGAAAAATAGTAATCGTTTAATGCATTCAACACAATATCTAAATCAGTATAATGGGGCACAATTTCATGGTAGTAAAAATAAAAGACTGAATAGATTCACAAGTTTTCAATATAAAACAAAGACAAAAAATACTAAAATGCAACAGATACCTAAGCATCCAGTGCACTTTCAACAACAATCACAACAAATGGAACAAGGAAGTAAAAAGGAATCTGTGAAATTATGGTTATTCAAAGGTTTTAATACGGTAATAATATTTTATAATCCTATTTAAGATGATAAATTTAGCGAACTTTATCATTTCAGACAAATACTCATCAAAAACCGCTCAAATCTGCTATGAAACAAGTAAATCCTAGTCAAGCAAATTACTCGTCAGGCACACTTCAATTAAATAAAGTGCGAATGGCAACTGATGTATCTGTGTCTGAAAGCGAAATGTGCGAAGTACCATTGACACAGGATATTCCTAAAGATGATACTGCATTGCAGGAACCAAGTACAATGTATGCATTTTCTAGGCAAGCAATTAGATCTAATTATATGGATAAAAGCATTGAAGCAAAGAAAAAGGTGAGAAAAAATAGCAACATTTTTATGCACCCATTATACATGACTTTTATATTTTCAAGGTCATTCGAATGCTTTTTGTAATAATCCTAGAATTTTTTGTATGTTGGGCACCATTACATATTTTAAATACGGTAAGTTCATGTTGAATTGTTTTATTGTAAATATTTAAGCCACGTGTATTTAAAATGAATAATTCAACGACGAACTTTATTAAAAATAATCAGAACATTTAACAACTTGTATTGTATGGTACGCTGTAAACCACATGGAGTCTCGCATTTTTATCTTTCATTACTTTACTTTAACAATTTTTTGAATATTTACATAAAAGTGCAGCTTATCTATCTTTATTAATTTTGTTATAGAATGTATTAACGCCTTGTCATTACAAAACGATGATCTGAATGGATCATAAGCTGTTTAAGAAGCCTTTCCAGTGATTTCGGTCGCTTGAAAGTTCGATTGAAGGCCTTTTGACTTGGGTTTTTGATGTCTCTTTCCCAAGGTATGTCCAATCCAACCCTACTCCTTATTTCATCGTTTATCCTGAATCGTGAGGTCGATTCCCAGAGGTCCTTATCAGTTATAAATCGGCTATTAATTTGAAGAAGGTACCTCAAGAACCTATAACTGCAGAATTTTTCAGTGCCTGGATGACCGGCAACGTTTCACATCTATACAACAAAACTGGTTTCACAACTGGTGTGGCCTATATTCGCATATAAATGTTTTCTCTGAGCGTCTTTGACCGCAATATCTTTTTAAGTCTTGATTTCCCATCGAGCAGGAACCTCCATCAGCAGGAATGATACATCCGAAACATTCTCATTTGGTGCTAGCATCAAAATCTTAAAGTTGAAAACGAAATTCTATTGCAAGAATTTATCTGACAGTTCCTGTCTTCGGTATTTATAATATTTGTAAGACGCTGTTTCATTATTCTTAAAATGAGAGATAAATTGATGATAATATTAAAACAATTTTATTTTTTTGTATGAAATTCACACTCTTGGGATATTGATTAAGAAGGGAAATAAGATCTAGGAGAAAAAGAAAATACAAAATAAAATAATGACTTGAAAAAATCGTGCTGTGAAATGAGTGACATTAAATTTAATTCAAAAAGTAAATATCAAAGTGGGATTTTGTATTTTTTTAAAGAAAGAAATTCAAATATGAACATTATCCGATTTATGCGATTACATTTCTACCTTCTCGATAGAATTGTAGCGTTGAACAACTTTATTTTATTTATGTACTTCAATTTCTCTAACTCATTTTGAATTGAGCAATATAACCTTGAAAGTTAAAATTAATGATTGAATGACAAATTTCATGATATGACAAGAAAAAATGTTATTTTGATTATATAACACAAAACCACAACAAAAATCTACACAAAATCCAATCATAATTTGATCACATCATGCCAAAAAATCGAAATCAAAAACAGTTTTTCTTGAATGAATTTTTTAGATATTAAATGCAATAATTATGTAACATTTTTTCAGGGAAGCCGTTTTTTGATTAAATTTTTTTCTCATTCCACCAAAATTCCATTTGAAAATAATGAATTTACACTGGAATAAATTGGGAACTTCGTCTGAATTTATTAAATTTTTTCCATATCCTTCCTAAAGGAATTTAAACCCAAAAATGTATGAATATAAATCTGTCGTATTATTAATATATATTCTGCAATAGTGTTGTTACGGACCAAATTAAGGACATCCTTCAAATATTTCAATAAATATTGGATTTTTTTTCATTCAGGATGTAGGCATTTACATTCAAATTCGCATGAAAAAAAATGAAACAAATATTTCAATTTAATTTCATAAACGAAAAAAAAGGCAGAAGTGAATTCGACGAATTTAGAAGGTACTTCGGTTGACCGAACATGAATAAGAATGTTTCCTTTCAACAAAACCTTATTTTAAGGCTTAAATGTGTTCAACGATGCTGTGAGACGTCTAATTGGTTTTTTGTAATTTTACATCGAACTTAACAGTAAAAATAAAATGTTCGTTGTGGATCTTTACCGGTCATGGTTCTCCATAGAACTTTATAAAAATTCATTTCCATTTTAAATGATTCATAAAACATATGATGATGAAAAAAATAAGGGTTCACTTTTTTTGCTGTGTAATAGATTTCCTTAGTTATTTTTAGCCTAGTCTTGTCTTGTCCGAAGATGGGTTGGAGGAAAAAAAAGATATGCAAAACAACATCATTATTTATCCATCCTCTTTTCACTGATTCTATTATGAATGTGTTTCTTTTATTTTTGAGTTAATCAAATGATAAGATTAAAAAAAAGGATTCAATTTAGTTATCAAATATATTCAAATAGTAATTTGATTGAATTAAAAGGAAACTAAACATACTTATAAACGAATAAATGTATAATGTGAGATTTATCCCAGTTCGAGCTTTGAAGGCAGTCACATAAAATTTTTTAAAAATTTTCTTAATTAGTTTTTTATCCAACAGAAAAATGAAAAGAAAACAACAAAAGACTCAAAAAGACTCAAAATTTATGAAAACGCATGCAAATTTACAATTAACACTTAAACCGGTTGTGCTATTTTCCATAACATAAACCATAGTTGGGGTCTTTCAGACCCCAATCAAATTTTTAAAATAAAAAAATATTTCTCATAATGTTATTCATTATTATTATTTTATTCATCAATACATTTTATAATCAGTATGTTACACCAGTCTTTCGTTTATAATTATTAAATATTAAATGAATATTATGAATTTTTCATAAAAAGGGTCAATTACGATACATATTATCAAATATTACTATAATAATGAGATATCACGAAAATAGAAAAGTCATTATACATTTTTGACCTTAGATTTACTTTATTAAAATAAGAAAAGAGTTAAAACTCTTCAATATCACAACGAAATTGTAGTAAAATCAAGGATAAAATGTCATAGATTTAAGACAAAATTTGATAGCAACCACGACAAATTGGTGCTCTATGTTCAAGACATACAGGTTTTTTTGCACGATCCACAAGCTAAAATTGTTTTTCTGTCTTTATCACGCGCACAAAACTCTTATCTTTTGCGCTTTTCCAAAGTTATTATCTCATTTTATCTGGACAAAATCGCTGATGTTTCATCAGATTCAGAATCTTCATTCAGAATAGTACGGATTTCTGTTCTTAATAATCATCATCTGAACCAGAATAATCTGCTCCCTCATCTTTAGAATCATCATTCTCATAAAATACATTACCTAAAATCGAAATCCATTATCACAATTTATAAATTTATCCTTTGAAAAAACAATAACGTAAAACGTATTTGGGGTCTATGAGACCCATTTGTATGTTTTTGGTACGAAGAGTTGAATTAAAAAAGATGTTATTGGTATGACAGTCAAGTATCAACTGAGACGAAATTATACAAACAAAAAGAATAGGGTTGCCCATACAAAAATTTTACACCCAAGTGCTGGGGTCGTAGAGACCCCGCAAAACCGGTTTAAGTGTTAAAAATTTTTTTTACGCGCATTTCTGCCGATATTGTGCGCGGTTATGCTGCCCGTCCGTCTGTGTCAATGTCGCTAAAAATTGAAAAATGTCGCCAATCATTGAAGAAGTGTCGCAAATCATTAAAAAACGTCGCCTGCCAACATGGTCGGCGTACTCAAAAACGATGTAAATCGAAAAAACGATATAAAATCTGAAAAACGATATTTTGGCGAAATTGGTGAATTCTTTACATAGAAATGTACTCGTTAGTATCATTCACGATCACATTTTAATTTTTTTTTTCTTCAATTTAAAGTAATGATTAAAATGAATGTAGCGGAAATGAAAAAAACATAATAAAAGAAAAAGGAAGCAAACATCTCATATTTATTAAGAAAAATAAAACAATAAAAAACTAATTTGTTTACTCTCTCGTGTACATTTTGTAACCAAAACTTTGTCAAATAGTAGCCATAAAAACTTGATTAGATTATTTATTATTATGTAAATTAGGTAGATTTTATTTTTTCTTTTTTTTTATTTGAGTTAATCAAATGAATTTTTTTTACGAAGAAAATTTTGGGGGAAAATCAAAAAAATAAAAGCACGGAAAATACAACGAAAATTTTGGCGAGTGTCAATTTAAATTCCTTTGTTTTAAAGAAGAACCAAGACCAAAAGAAACTTAAAACCCATTTCAGCAAATCAAAATAGAATTTTCAAACGCGCCTACACAATCATTTTAAGGATTTCAGGCAATATTTTAAATTACAGCAAATCTTTCATTCACAGAATAAAATTGATGAAAAGAAAGTGACAAAGATATTTTATTTTGACACAATAATCATTTTAATGGACGTGACTTGTATTTCTTAGTAGAATAATTCAGTATATTTCATTTTTATGTTGCCATTTTTATTTTAAAAAAGACGAAATCGGTTTTGAGCAATTTAGAAATTCGATTTTACATTCGACAAATGGTTTCTTCTTAATGTCTCTTTGCATGTTTTTTTTTTGCAATTAATAGCATTAATCTTTCATCATTCATTTGGAATCGGTTTACCATTTTATATGAGTCAGCCATTTTGAACGAGGTCTAAAATTTTACATTTAATGCCAGCGGCTCATTTTCTTCTAACTATGAAAGTTGCTGTAAAATATTAAACATTCTGTTTTCCAATAATAACGATGTATTTATAATGGACATTCTAATAATATTTACTATTATTTGTATTGAAACCAATATTTCTCATTTAAAATTCCATCATATGTAAATTCAAATCGGAAAATTTGCAGAATTTAAATCAATGTTAAAATAAAATGAATAGAAATCAAAACAATAAACAATAATTGAAATTTTTCGTTCGGTTAATAAAATTTAAATAAGATTATTGGTTTATACTACCAACGCACATTTTTCCATTTTCATTTCAGGTCTACCTGTATTCGCCAGCTTTTGTTTATTCCTACGTAAACAACACCGGAATTGCATTGATTCAATTAATGGCATATATTAGTTCATGCTGCAATCCAATAACGTATTGCTTTATGAATAGAAGATTCCGAGCTGCATTTTTAGCCATAATGAATTCATACAAATGCAGGTATTTAAATATTGGATCAGAGTTAATTGAAATACAAAAATAAATTAATTTATTATTTTACCAATTTAGTTCTTGCCTCCACTCTACCCCAGATGCAGAATGTCCTGAATCACAAGTGTATAGTATGAAACATAGGAATTTCTTGCCTGTGCCATGCAATTCAGATGCATCAAATAATTCAAATACTGGTATTTACGTAGGAAGAAATAGTGGTATGCAACGCTCTGGTAAGAAAATTCATGACGTACATTGACTATTTATATAAATTAATTAATTTTGGGTTTTTTTTTTCAAAGAACTCCTCATGTTGAATGACGAGGATCGTGTTTAGCAGCGGCTCAGACCACGTGAACAGTTCAGTGTCGGTTGTCACATCAGCAAGTTGCAATCGAATATCACAGGTATGTTTTTTTTTCATTTTATGTAATCCACATGTATAACACAGTGCTTAAGGCATTTTAAATTTCTCCGAAATAAGGTACAACTTACGATGAATAATCTGTACAAGTGTTATCGATTGTTATAGGGTTGATTTGGGTTTGTTAAAATTTTGTGTTTGCGTTACAGATTATGGATGAAAATAATGTCACGTTTTTGATATCTGTTTATTTGCCTTTGATGTGGGTCGGATAAAATTGGTATATAAATGTTAGTCTAAGGGGAATTTGTGTCGATGATGTTAAAGATTTCACGTTAAATAAATTCATGCATCAATTTTGAATAGTTCTCATAAAAAATATGATAACTGCCTGCAAGCATTTCGTGTTATCAATCACCACTTATTAAATAAAAAAATCTTTTTATTTGTTACCTTCTGTAATTGAATTTAATTTTTAGCCAGTTTTTGAAAAAAAAATCGGTATTGTGCAGGGTCATGCTCTCCGTCGAGCCGTTCTTGTGTGTCAAGGTTGCCAATGATTTATCCAAAATGGCCTCCTGAAGTACTTGTTTTTTGTCCTATTTCATCCTATTTTTTGTGAATTAATTATCAGTATAAAAAGAAATGTGGAATGATATAATTCCAACTGGGTAAAATACCCTTTCCTTCAGTCTATGAATGCAGAAATTAAAAGAAAAAAAACAATTCACAAAATGTTCAATGCCCATAAAGTTCCAAAGAATTTCCTTTTTCCTCCATTTACTTTATCATATTATGTTGATCATAATTTATTTTACTAAGATAAGAAAAAAAGTGCCTTTTATAAGTGAATTATATATTAAAATTTAACCCTTTTTTTATTTTATAACTCATCTTTCTCACAATAATGAACTTTTAAAATTTCATATTTGAATGAATTCGTTACCCTTCATTCTTTTAATTCAATTTATTCAATTTTTTTTTACAGATAATCGAAACAGACCCATCAGATGCTTCATTTCGTTTTCGAATCACGTGGTCAAAAAATTGTTCAGCCCGTTATAAAAGTAGTAGTAATAGTAAGTTAAATGGAAAAAATGATCAAATAAGTGCTAATCATGGTACATCGAATGGAAATTGTGGTAGTGGTGCAAAACTACTAAATCCAAACAATATCATTACAAATAATAATTTTGGAGGTTGTGAAAATGAACGTTACTCATAGTTGATTTAATGATAAATTAATTCTCTCTCACTATTTTTCAAAAAAATTCCAATTCTTCTTGATCTGTAAAAAAAAATTAAAATAAATAAATATATTTTTCTACTGTACGATATTAATAAATTGATTGAGCTAAAATAAAATTAAATTTAAACTTATTCAAGTGTAAAAAAATATGAAATGCATGTAAAACAAAACGAAAATATTGTAGAGAAGAATTTTTTAATTAAACTTGAGATAAATTTGTGATATTAGGAAATTCAATGATTTATGAATAATTTTTGCAAATTTGAAATGCATTTAACCCATTAACTGTCCATGGTCGATTTTTCGTCCACTTACCTATTCGTTTTTACTGGACTGAATTTATCACCGACCTCATCAACCGCCATGTCAGCCTCGAGAAGGGATTTTTGAACTCGCAAGACCCTCTCCGACATCCTCGCAGCGTCATCAACGACTTTTACCCTGACTTTTTATTTTTTTGCTGTTTTTCAACTTTTTTCTTCGTGTAAATCACAAAATCAGCTCTTAGCGTCCTCTGGAGTGTCCAATCGGAAAACCCAAATACAAAAAGCTGTAAATTTTGATTCTCTATCGATCTGTATACTTATTACTTTCGACCTTTTCTTTGAAAATTTTTCCAAAAAAGTCTAAAAATCGACCTTAATTTCACAAAAAGCCTTCTCAGCGATCTCTGGAGGGTCCAATCAAAAACTCTATTGATCTACATACTCATCAACGACTTTTTCCGTGGAAAATTTTTCAAGAAAATTTGGTGACATTGGTCAGTTTTTGGAATTTCCTGATGATTATATTTTTCCAAGTAAAAAATTGGGACGAATGAAAGACAAATCGCGAATTGGGACATTGTTTCAAAAATCGGCATTGTCCCTACCAAAAGTGCGCAAATGATATGCCTACCGTTGAGCCGGATTTCGACTAGAAGTACTAAAAATATTTAAATGAAGCTCAAAATTTTTATCGAAAAGAAACAAAAAGATCAAACCTAAAAGAAAGTTTTGCTCTAAACTCAAAATTTCAAGTAACGTCGCGGCGGTTAAAGGGTTAAAATAAAACTTGTTTTTATGAATATTAATTTTATTATGAAAAGGGCAAAATTGAATTTTATCCCATGATGATGACACAAAACTTTCAATGCATATATTCATGTACAAACTTTTTTAATAATGCATGTTCAATTTTAGTCAAAGGCTTATTATTAAAATTTACTATAAATTTAAAATTGAATAATTCATTTTTAATTGACAAGATAAAGTTTATAAGTTTAAATTATTTTAATTTCATTTAAAATTTAATTTAATAAAAAAAATTAAATTTTGTGAAATAGTTTAAAAAAAATATATCAATGCTTCAAATTTTATGCAATAAATGTACTTTTTCTTATATCTTTAAAATTTTTAACTAAAATTATAAATCTTATAAATAAAAAAAAACGAAATTTGGAAACTTCTAACTGAAGTAAAATAAAATGTGATCAACTATGAATCGAAAAAGTGAAAAAAAGTATTTACAATAAAAATTATTGAAACACAGATTCGAAAAAGAAATAAAACAGTAAAATTTAAATGAAAAACATGTTAACTTTTATTTACAAACTATATAAAATTCTTGTAAGTTTTGCTTTGATTTCATCAATTTCATGTTTCACAATTTCAAGTTGATTCACTGTTTTTGGCATAATATCGTTGTCTGATGATTTGTTGAACAATTTACGATAATGAGCTGCCTTCCATGAGATATCTGGTGAACAAATTATTTCCTCAACTGTTTCTTGTGGATAAAATCGCTTTCTGTTAAACGAAGTCGTGATAATTTTCACGTCAGCTGCTCTAAAAGCCGTATTTATTTCAAGTACACGAACACAAGACAGCTCATTTCTATTGTAGGCGATTTCCGTTAAATTTGGTAAAATTTGCAAGATTTGCTTTTCATTGAATTCTATTAAATTATTTGTGTAGAGGGAAAAAATCTTCAAGTTTGGTGTAAACTTCAAAAGATTTGGATTAAAGTGGTCCAATAAATTATTGTGAAGATACAACTCCTTTAGAAGACTAAGCTCACTGAATGTATCAAATTCAATTTCTTCAATTAAATTATGGCCCAAATCTAAAGTCATCAGTTTGTTATTCCGTGCAAAAGTATCATTTTCGAGTTTTCTTAATTTATTCTGCACTAAAGTCAAACCTTCTAACAAAGTACAATTCCAAAACGCATCTGGTTTGATTTCCTCGATGTTTGATGTCTCAATTCTTAGATCAACAATTTTTGGGAATGTCCGACAAATGTCATTTGAAAGAACGGGAATCGTTGATGTGTGAACATAAACTCGTCTCACCAAATTCACATCATTCACAGTCGGTTGGAAGCCTGGATGAGTTCGATTTGTAATAATACGCGATAATGTACAGAGATCGTCTGTCATGGAACACGGATAATAAGGTAAATCGTCGCCAATGACGATTCCTGTTTGTAACAAGAACGTTATAATAAGTACCTCGCTCAAATTAATCATGTTTAATACTAAAATTAGTTCACATTGAGTACGAAATTTTATTTGACTTTTTAACAAAAAAAATAATTCGCATGAAATGATAACAAAATTATCTTATCCTATTTAATTTTAAATAATGTTATGATTCAAATTAATCAGAAAGATTATCATATTATCGATTATTTGGTAATTTATTCAATACTCAATAAGATGACAATCGTTTTTGTTCATTTTCGGTGAAGAACCTTAATTTTTTTTTATAGGAAATGTTATTTTAAATGGGAATTTTAGTATTCAAGTGAACTTTTCGTTAACGTTTCTTTACACTCATTCAAATTAAGTCTAAAAATATTATGATTTTTAGTGCATTTCGTAACAAAAATGCACTTTTTTAGACGGTTTGCCAGCTGTCACTCTGGAACAAATTCAGGTCCAAAAAGTTTTGATATTGGACCACCGCAAAGAGGTCAATTTTTTTGTTAAACCCAAAAAGTTTTGAGCTGAAATGTCAAATTTTTAAAAAATGACGGCTTTTTAAAAATTTTGTAAAACTTTTAAAAAAATTTCGGAAAAAGCCGATTTTTCTAAAATGGCCAATTTTTTCCTAAATTCTTCTACATTTCAAATTGGCGAATTATTTTCCAAAATGGCCAGTTTTATAAATTTTCATAAAATGGCGGAGTTTTTTCAATATTTTATAAAACTTTCCAAAATGGCAGATTTTTTTAAATTTCAAAACAGCTGATTTTTTAAAATTTTTTAAAATAGCCAATTTTTTTTTTAAATTTCAAAATAGCCGATTTTTTTATATTTTCTAAAATAGCCAAATTTTTTGTTTAAATTTCAAAATAGCCGGTTCAGTTCAGTTTTCCAATATTGCTTACTAAATTTTGTTCAATGAAACGAAATGCACTTTTCTAAACCTAAAAATTTCTCACTTTTGAAATAAATACGAATCCTTATCAAATTTTTGATAATAATTTAAAGACCAATATAAAAATAGGCTGATTATTGAGCATTATTTCAGTATTTGATTAATTTTTGAACAAATCACAATAAAAAAATAAAATAAAATGAATATTTTACTCAAATTTTATCTCCTCGTCGCAATTTGCGCTTATGTTGTGTCTTCAGAAGAGGAGTTACCAATGTTTTGGTGTCAACTAGACAGCAACAATTACTGCCGTTTTACTAACGTCCATCTCAATGCAACTCACCCCTACTTTCGGCCAGCTGCTCAAAGTAATCGAGTCACCAAAATTGCATTCGACATCTCAACAATTCCACTTTTCTCAGATGACATTTGCAAGACATTCCCATATTTGGAGGAACTTGTGGTAAGATCATCAAAAGTTGAGGCATTCATCGAAAAAGCCTTCTATGAGTGTAAAAATCTAAAAATCTTGGATTTTTACACAAACAAATTAACAGAAATACACGAATCAACTTTCAAATTCAACGAAAAATTGGAAAAATTGAGAATTGATTCAAATCAATTGAAGTCACTCCCATTAAATTTATTTGTTAATTTGATCAATTTAACTTCATTATATTTGGGTGACAATCAACTTGATTCATTCTCCGCTTATCTTGTTCATCGTAATAAAAATTTAAAACATTTGTACATACATTCAAATCATTTCCTTGATTTGGATTACAAAAAATTAATTGAATATCTACCAAATTTGGAGGTAATTGAATATAATGCTAATCAATTTTCCTGTGCACATGTTAGTGAAATGAATGCTGCATTTGCTGAGCATGGAGTTACATTAGGAACAATTTCAGTTGCACGTAAACGATTTTATCCACAAGAACTTGTGGGAAATATTTTATGTTCACCAGATATTTCATGGTCAAGTGCGTATTATAGAACTGAATTGAATCAATTGGATGATTCCGATAATTTGCTGTACACTAAAAAGGAAGTTAAACAAATGATAAACAGGGTGGTTGAAGAAAGCAGTCGGGAATTGAAGAAGGAAATTCAAGAGTTGAAAGAAATTATTCAAGCTGTTAGTTATAAAATCAACAATAAATGAATAGTAAATGAATAAAATATTATTTTTCATTTTATAATTTTCAGAATTTTATGAAAAGAAAGAAATTAAAATAAAATTCCATGTTGTATGAATTCCTATTCAATTTTTTTGAAATGCGTTTGCCATAATGTTAACATGCATGTTTTTTGTTCTAGTTGGAAAAAAAATAAATATGGTAATAAAAACAGCAACTGCATGTTCTGCAGCAAACTTCATTCCATTTTTTTTTGTTCCATTATGTTTTGTTGAAAGCAAGCTACCAGCATTGTATTCGTGTTCATGCCAAAAGGTACTAAAAGACCTGATGAACAAAAACGTTATTCTCTCTCATTCAACTTTTTTTCACCAAAAAACATTCTTTAATAATATTTCTCTTAAAATTTCATAAATTATTTTTACATAGAATAATGCAAATCTCAAGCTATGTAACTTTTTTTTTGGAATTTATGTTTAGCACTTATAAATGGTGACATAAAGAGTTGAATTTTTTAAAAAACCCAGAACAAAAGTTTCATAACTTGAAAGGGCATTATGATGAAACAGGCCTTTTTTAAAAATAAAATTCAAACCTTTTTTGGAAATTTCTTGCGGTGCTTGTCATTTGCGAGATAATGCATTTTATTTTTTATATTTATGCTAATTATCATATATTCTGTCTAAAAAAAAAATTAAAATTGTGGTTACTCGTGCTGTTCGACCGTTTGTGCTACCAATACAAGGTGTTTTTAAAACCCAATTTTGCTCCGTATTACAATTTTACACACTTTGTTGATCCTGATTTTTGCTATTCTTTACTAGCAAAATCAATAATTTCAATTCCAATTAAATGAATCGCCTTAATGAATAAAATTTCACTTGACATTTCATTTGACGTTTATTTTCTATAGACACATAAGAAAACTTAAAAATTTTGTTTGTGAAGTTTTTAACCGTCAAAATGAGTTCAGTTCTATGGACATTACCCTTTCTTACATTTATTTACACCTAAGGTCACTTTTATGTACAAAGAAGGGCACAAAAAATTTGTGATTCGGAGTTATAAAGAGCTAAAAAGTGCAAAAAAGGGTAAAATGAAGTTCAAGAAAGATCAAGCAGGCGTCAGAAAGGACATAAAAATACGCTAAAAACATCACCAGAAAGAAGAAAAATCACCCTGTACATGAAAAATCGTTGTTTTGTATGAAAACTTCAATTTTTGTATGAAAAAGTTGCTTTATTTTCAAAATATCAACAACGATTTTCATGCTTTTGTCAGTTATTTTCAGACAACAAAAATCGCATCCAAAATTATGTACAGTAAAAAAGTAACTGTTTTCATAATTTTTATTTATTTTACTATAAATTTTGATGTATAAACTTTAATTGCAACTCGTATTCACTTCACTCTTGTGTTTTGCTTTGCAGTAAATTTTCTGTAATGAACGGCCATCCATGAAATTTCATCTAAACACAAAATTGACTCGTGTTCAGCTTGTGCATGAAATCTCTTTCTGAGTGAAAAATCTTTATGAATTTTTATTTCATTTCCCTCAAATATCTTAATAATTTGTTCAACTCGTTCACATGCAAACAAATTGTTATTAAATGCAATTTTCTTCAATTTAACCAAACTTTCAAGTAATTCAACTTCATTAATTTCTAGCAAATCATTCGTATGGATCACGAGTTGTTCCAAATTCATCAACGGCTTGATAATTGTGGCATCCAGTACTGTTAATTTATTATCTTGTAAATGAAGAGTTTTAAGTCGATTTAAATTGATGAACGCTCTTATTGATATATGTTGAATTAAGTTGATATTCAAATAAAGTTTCTCCAAATTCATGTTATTTTCGAACAGTCCATCACCAATTTCTGTTAATTCATTTCCAATCAAATACAGTTCTTTCATATTTTTACATGGATTGAATGCATTTTCATTTATATTTTTTAAATGAGATTTTCTGAGATGTTGTTGTTGTTGTTGTTGTTGTACTTTATTCCATCTTTCGATGATATTGTATTTATTGTATTAAAGGGCAGGTTTTTTGGTTGACTCTTGTTTTTTTTTTCACTTTAATTTTTATTTTTCACTTTAACTTTTTTGTTGTTTTTTTTTTTAATTAGAAGTTCATATCACAGTAATTTATCACTTGTGCCATTTCATTGAACATATTAACACCATTGTATATCACAGAATTTTGACCCATATTTGATCGTGACGGTGGTGGCCTTAAATTGGCTGCATTTCTCAGTCTGTATGGTTGAGATTCACTTACTGTTATAAAAAATTGATTTAGGTAGTCGGGAAGCAATTTCATTCTTATTTTATATATTAAAAGTAACACATTAAAATTAATTCGTTGTTTAATACTCATAATATTGCACTGTTGTAACATTACTGACGATGATGTTAAGTAGTCAGATCCTGTAATTATTCTTAAGGCTTTGTTTTGAACTCGTTGTAATTGGGTCATTTGGCCATCGTTACACAAAAATAAGACAGAACTACAATAATCAACGTGTGGCGCAATAATGCTTTTATATAGCAATAATCGGGTTTCATAATCAAATTTTTTTTTGTTGAAATTCAATTAAATTTGGAAACGTTTTACAAATATCGTCACTTAGGATTGCTATTTTTGATGAATTGAAAGTAATTTTCCGCACTGCTGAGACATTTTCTGAAGCTGGTACAAAATTGAAATTTGCTTCGTTGAGAAAAACGTTACTGAATTCACAATGAAAATTTATCACATTTAACTTGCACCAGAAAATTGGAGCTTGTGTGATACGAAGATTTGTGGTTGAACTGATACATGTTAAAAATATGTGAAATATTAATATGATGCTTTTGATCATTTTTCAACAGTTTTCTGTTTTAAACTGAGATCAAAGAAATTTAAATAAAATGTTTAAGTGTTTTGATTTAATTTGTTGTTTAAGATTGTTTTGAGCATGCAAATTTGTATATTTTTTAAATTTTAATTAGAACTTCCATTCATAAATCAAGATTTCATAAAGCTAAATTTTTTGACATGTAATATTCATTGCATACATTTTATTTTATTTAACTTTTGAATGTTTTTTCCTCTTTAACTTGGCATGTGTGTTAATTTTTTATTTTTAATCTTAATCTTATTTCAATTTAACGAACCCGAAAAGTAAATCTGCAATTTTCAAACCACCAAAAAGGATGTTTCTATACCATTGAAAAGTTGCTCAATCTACAAAACACTCATAATCTCTCTCTCCAAAATTGAATCCATGTAAGAACCGACTTAGAACACACTATCAACCAAAACATAGAAAAATTCATTCAAATTGTTACACATTCAAAGTAAATATTTTGATAATAAATTGCCTACACATGTATAAATGTCTCAAATAAATGTGTCTTTATTACAACTTTAAACTAGACAAATTAATATTAAAATACTCATATTAAACCAGTTCGTGCTCAGTTTTTGTCGTGTTTAGACGTATTTCGTTACTATTTTTTTGTGTTTATTATCAACAAAGTGCATTTTTTTTATTAGTTATTGTTTTTAGAAGAAAAAAAACATTTGATTTCTAAGAAATAAAACCAAACATTTATTTAATAAAAAAAATCCGATACCAAATAAAGAAAAAAAAGTTAAAACTTTATTACAATTCAAATGAAAATAAAAGTGATACGCATTAGGTGAATGCCTTGTCTTCGGAAAACAAAGAAGTATATTATGTAATATATGAATTAAGTTGACCTTGATAAACATATGAGTATGTTTTGAATTCCATTTTATTGACGTTTCATAGAAAAAAAAAATGAGTTTGTTATCAGTTGCGTATTTATGAGTAAAAAGATTTGAAGTGTGCCTCAATTATTGTCTTTCTGTTTACATTTCTTTAGTTTAGGTGATAAGAATAGTTGACGTGATGTTTTTAATTATGTTGCGTGTGATAATTTGTGGTGTAGAATCAAGCGTGTTTTAAATGCATAAAAAAGTTTTATTTTTAAATTTTAATTTAGCTTAGACTCAGGGATTGCGATTCAGAGCCTGAAAATGGCTGAATTTTCCATAATGTCATTATTTTTAAAAGTTTTTTAAAATGGTGAATTTTTTTCCTGTCCTTTGACGATTTGAAATACCTAAGGGAACGTTTTCCACTTAATGTAAAAATTCATTAACTTCTTTACTATTTGCATTATTTTTTGAAGGGCAAACTTTAAAACAAAACTTATCTGAATAAAATAAGAAACTTATCTTATCTCATATATTACATAAAAATCGATTATCTAAACATTTTGCTTGAAAAGATAAGGACAAATAATAAAAAGGAGAAATAAAAAACATTTAAAGCCATACAAGTGTATGAACTTGTTGATTTCAACAGAATAAAGTTAAAAATAAAAAAAATACTTGTTACCATGAGCAGCTGTGGAGAAGTAATGCTCAGTAAAGAGCTTCCGGACATTGAGGTAAAGTTAATGAAGCTTTATTGTTAGCATTTCTTATTTTTTTTTTTAATTATGTCTATTCAGAAAAAAAAATTATATTATTGTTTTACTCTACTTATGACGAAAAAAACTGACCTAGTACTTTCATTCAATATTAAAATAAACATCATCATAAATGATTATTTTGCTTACATTATTATTATTTTCCTCTATTTTTATTTCAAATAAGGTGTCTATTGACAGACAAGTATTCATTTTCTTCTTCCTCATAATGATTATTATTTGAGATTGAAAGCAAATATTTGATATGAGATGATGCTTATTTAGAAGATAATGAACATATTTTTTTTTATTTTCAGAATATTTTAGCTTTAAATCCGAGAGTGGCCACGAAAGCATCTGTGGTTCCAACAGTTGTCACAAAAAAGGTCAAACAACATTGGAAACGAAATGGAGAAAAATCCTGCAATTCTTGTCCTTCTCTAACAAATGACTTTTCTGATATAAAACATACCACGTTATCAGAACGTGGCGCCCTTCGTGAAGCCGCACGTTGTTTGAAGTGTGCCGATGCTCCCTGTCAAAAATCATGTCCAACTCAACTTGATATCAAGTCATTCATAACTTCAATTGGAAATAAAAACTATTATGGTGCAGCAAAAGCGATTTTTTCTGATAATCCATTGGGACTTACATGTGGCATGGTATGTCCAGTTAGTGATTTGTGTGTTGGTGGTTGTAATTTACAGGCAGCTGAAGAAGGTCCCATTAATATTGGTGGATTACAACACTTTGCTACGGAAGTTTTCAAAAAAATGGGATTAAAGCAAATTTTGTCTCCGAATTTGAAACCGTTGAAACGAGAAAATGCAAAAATTAGACTTTTAGGTGGAGGACCTGCTTCATTGTCATGTGCAACATTTTTAGGAAGACTTGGATACAAAAATATTGTTGTATATGAAAAACGTGATTATTTAGGTGGATTGAGTGCTTCAGAAATTCCTCAATACCGATTGCCATTTGATGTAGTTGATTTTGAGATAAGTTTGGTAAAAGATTTGGGTGTCCAGTTTGAGACTGGAAGAGCTCTTTCAACATCAGACATCACAATTCAAAAGTTGTTGGATGAAAAAACTGATGCAATTTTCTTAGGTATCGGCTTACCTCAACCAAAGATCGATAAAGTGTTTGAAGGATTAAATGTTTCCAATGGTTTTTATACATCGAAAGATTTCCTGCCACTTGTAGCTAGTGGAAGCAAGCCAGGAATGTGTGCTTGTAAATCAACATCCCTGCCAACATTAACCGGAAATGTGATTGTATTGGGTGCTGGTGATACAGCATTCGATTGTGCAACTTCTGCCCTTCGTTGTGGAGCTCGAAAGGTGTTTGTGGTCTTCAGAAAAGGCAGTTCAAATATTAGAGCTGTACCAGAGGAGGTAAACATAGATTCAATTAATTTTTCCTTTAAAAAAAAAATTAAATTTTTAATTACAGGTCGAATTAGCTCGTGAAGAGAAATGTGAATTCATTCCATTCATGACCCCTTCTCAAGTCATTGTTCGAGATGGAAAGATTTGTGCTGCTGAATTTTACCGTACCGAGCAGAATGAAAATGGCGAATGGATTGTAGATAAAGATCAGATTGTTCGATTAAAAGCAAATTATGTTATCTCAGCTTTTGGTTCAGGACTTAATGATCAGGATTGTAAGTTAAATATTTAATTTTTATAAATTTTTTCTAATACCAGACATTTTTTAGTAATTGATGCAATTAAACCCGTGCCATTGAACAAATGGAATTTACCAATTGTTGATACAAAAACGCACCAAACTCAGATACCAAATATATTTTGTGGTGGTGATTTAGCTGGAAATGCTGAAACAACTGTAGAATCTGTGAATGATGGAAAAACAGCAGCTTGGTATATTCATTGCTACCTTGAAAATCTTCCCTTTGATACTCCACCAGAACTGCCACTATTTTACACCGAAATCGATAACGTTGATATTTCTGTTGAAGTGTGTGGTGTTAAGTTTGAAAATCCATTTGGATTGGCGAGTGCACCACCGACAACTTCAACCGCTATGATAAGACGTGCATTTGAACAAGGATGGGGTTTTGCTGTAACAAAAACATTTAGTTTAGAAAAAGATGTTGTGACAAATGTTTCACCTCGAATCGTGCGTGGTGTAACGTCTGGTCATAATTATGGGCCACAACAAGGAAGTTTCTTGAATATTGAATTGATTTCCGAGAAATGTACCGAATATTGGTTGAGAGGCATTACGGAACTTGTGCGAGATTTCCCAAATAAAGTTGTGGTTGCAAGTATTATGTGTGCATATGATAAAGATGATTGGACTCGACTTGCTAAGATGTCTGAAGCTGCTGGTGCTCAAATGTTAGAATTGAATTTATCGTGTCCTCATGGAATGGGCGAGCGTGGAATGGGATTGGCTTGCGGACAACAACCCGAACTTGTTTACAATATCTCATTATGGGTACGAGATGCAGTGAAAATTCCATTCTTTGTTAAACTAACACCAAATATCACGGAAATTTCTGAAATTGCCGAGGCTGCATTTAAAGGAAAGGCTGATGGTGTTTCAGCAATTAATACAGTCTCAGGTTTAATGAGTTTGAAGCCAAATTCAGATCCATGGCCTGCTGTTGGAATTAATAAACGAACAACGTACGGTGGTGTAAGTGGAAATGCAACACGACCAATGGCATTAAGAGCGATATCTTCGATTGGGAATAAATTCCCAGGTTTTCCTATTATGGGTATCGGTGGCATTGATTCAGCTGAAGTCGCACTCCAATTCATTCAAGCAGGAGCTCCAATTTTGCAAGTTTGTTCAGCAGTACAAAATCAAGATTTTACTGTAGTAGAAGATTACATTACAGGTCTGAAAGCTTTGTTGTATTTAGAAGCAAATCCACCACCTGGAACTGGTCAATGGGAAGGTCAATCTCCACCTACAGGAAAAATTCAAAAAGGGAAACCAGTTGTGCCACTCAAAGATGAAGATGGAAAACCAATTCTTCACTTTGGACCATATATCAAGAAACGTGAAGAGAAATTAGCTCAATTAAGATTAGAAAAGGGACCTATGTGGGATCCTCTAGCAGGTAACTAACACTAATTTTTGTCTTTGAATGTAAATCAGTAAATTTATAATCATTTTAGAATTGACTTCGCAAAATGGAACTAATTCGAGTAACTCTGAAAACTCTCATACTAATGGAATCAATCCAGTGCCTAAAATCAAAGATGTTTTAGGAAGAGCTCTTCCAAAAATAGGCAAATACAATGATTTGGATAACAAAAAACAAGTTGTCGCCTTAATTGATGATGTAAGGCGTTCAATTTCAATTTTAAAATTTAACATTTTTTTAAATACCATTTTCAATTAAGGATCTTTGTATCAATTGTGGAAAATGTTACATGACTTGTAACGACAGTGGTTATCAAGCCATTAAATTTGATGCTGAAACTCATATTCCACATGTGACTGATGATTGTACTGGATGCACTCTATGTTTGTCTGTATGTCCAGTGATTGATTGTATCAGGTAAAAATTTACACAATTAAATCCTAATGATAGTTTAAATCCAATCCTGACTTCTCCATTACAGTATGGTTCCAAAGCAGATTCCTCATGTGATTAAGCGTGGCTTGAGCAAAGAAGTTTGGAAAGTACATCCTTTATCTCAATAATCAAGTTCCAAAAAAAAAATTGTTACATTTTAATATTTTGTATGTGACATTACAAATTTTTCCATTATCTATTAAAATAATACAAGTGAAAGTCTAAAAAGATTGTTGTTTCACTTAAAGAATGGGTTCAATTTATGAATACTGATTTAATGTCAGAAACAATTTATTTTAATGCTCGTTTTATGAGATTGAATGAAATATAAAAGACAAATTTGAAAATAAATTTAGAGCACGAGCGATTAATTACTTTAGTACTTTTTATGCATGTTTTGTTACTCGATTTACTGCCCACAATTAAAAAAGGTTTTATGATCAATTGGCTGTAGTTATACAATTGAATGAATTTTATGTATGTAAAGGTATTTCATTAATGAGTAATACATAAAAAATTATATACACCACTTTACTCTACACATTTGTTTATTTTTCTCTCAAGTTTAATGGAAATTAAATACAATGAAATGAGATGATGAATCTTATTATTTTACTATTATTATATTTGATCAAGCAGTAATTGGAATGCGAGTAAGTTATTTATCTGCCGTATTTTGGTATTTTGACGTATTTTTATCAACATTTTTTATCTAAATTTTAATTTAATTCAAAACTAAAATATGACCCATATTTTTTTGGACATTTCATTGTAAATTTTCATCACACACAAATAAAAAATAATAACAAAAATGATTTATTTACCAAAATTTTCACATCGATAAGCACCAAAATAAATTAAAACGGCAGTTACATGTGGCTCGTACGCACATGTAAGTTTAATTGTACATCATAAAAAATTGTAGAACATGGACGTGAGCGATATACACGAGCGCATTTCTATATAAGAAATTTACCACATTCAAGGGCGGCTAAGAGCGTAATGTGAGCGTAAAAATTTGTATGGTGAGCGTAAAAAAAATTTTACGCTCTTTACGCTCACGATATTTTTTTTTTATTTAAACTTTTAGTTTATTAATTGAAATTTTGAATATATTAGTATAAAAAAATTAGAACTCCTAACCACTGGGCGGCTTAGAAAAGTGTATTTGGATGGGACTCGATTCATTGAATAAAATTAAGTTTTAAATAAAATGTATATGAATAAATGGTAATATTTTAATCGGAAATTTTTTTTTTAATCATAAAGACAAAAAAGCTCCGCCATTTTTTAAAATTTTGAAAAAAATCAAAAATCGGCCATTTTGGGTTAATTTGGGCTTTTGACCGTTTTAAAGCTCTGTAGCCCAATCTATGAGCCCAAAAGAGAGAGAGAGAGATTGGGCTCCAGAGCCTTCAAAGCCTAAAAAAACCGTTTAAGATCGTTGGATGGAGAAATTTACTAAACTGACTTCAACTTATTAGCTCTGAGAATAGGCTAATAATTGGGCTCAGGGATTAGGCTCCAGAGCCTGAAAATTATCAAAAGCCCAAAATGTCCGATTTTTTAAAATTTTTTTTCATAAAATTTCAGAATAGCGGATTTTCCGAAAAATTTGAAAATGGCGAAATATTTCAAAGTTTTTGATAGATACGCTCTTTACGCTCCTTAGGCGACTCTGACCACATTGGAACATTTCGCCAATTTAAATCAGGCCATTTTCGCGATTTTTCTCCGAGCCGTGACTTTTTTGCGGTTGGCGTCTTTTGTTTGCGACTCGCGTTTTACTCGTTATCTGTAAATATTTTGGGGATCTTCAGTTTTTTCCTTTTTTGGCCATCCGTGATTATTTTTTGTGATCTGCAGTTTGTTTCGCGAACCCGGTGTTTTTTTGAACCTTACTTTTCTTCTTGCGGTCCACGGTTTTACGTGCTTTTAGAAAACTCATTCATTAAAAAAAAAAATTAAAAAGTCGCCCAATTTGACTTTTTTCAGGCGGCATCAATGCGCACAACTCTCGCATTTTTTCCAAATCGACAGAAATTTAATTTAAAGCAAAATTCTTTAAATTAAATATATTTGTTTTTTTTATAATTGTGTATTCGATTAACGTGGTTGTGTAAGAAGAAATTACAGTTATGTTTCATTTAACATTCATGTCTGGATTCTGCTTTTTTATTTCAATTTCATTATTATCATTCACGTTTAGTTTGTAACAAACAGTTGCGAAGAAAGCAAGTTCTGCAAAAGTGAAATTATTTAGCTATTCAATTAATATTGCAATTGAAGAAAAAAAATGCATCGATAGTAAACAGGTGAGATAACTTCAAATCAAGCAGCTGATGGACAAAAAAAGTTAATTACTTTTGCTTATTTTTACAGATAAATTGACATCCCAAAATCATGTGTATATAAAATTTACTTTTTGTTTTTAGTCACATATTTATTTAATTTATTGTTATAAAAATGTTAAGAGAACGAATATTGTTAATATCAACAATTTTAATTGTTATAGTGCTTAGTTACCAAAACACACAAGCAAGCTCAAATAATTCTGAAATGAATGAATTATCAATTTCAAATAGTGAATGTAAGTAAAACCAAAAAAAAAAATATCAAAGAACAACCAAAGTGTGTGGACATACTATTTTATATGAATCAGTGATGACCAGTTAATACGGGTATCTTATGTTTGTTATCTTTCTTGTATGTGAATGACCTTAACAATGTAAAATGTTTGTTTGTATTTTCCAAAATTAATTTGTTAAGATATGACAAAACAGACTTTGTGTTGTTTTTGGAGAAATTTTTATTCTAGATTACAACATTTATGGGGTTTTGTTTGTTAATTTTGGGAAATTATGAATGAATTTATTATATTATTAGATGTGCAACATACTTTTTAATTCAATTGGGACACTAAAAGTCACCTAAGGAATGATTTGGTGATTAAGATTATGAAAAGTGTCAAAATATATGAATATTTATTTCTTTCTGAGAATCTTATTAATAGTATTGTGTCTGTGAATGAGAATCTGTAGAGTAATACACTAACAGACTTTCACTTCGACACTTTAAATGGAAGCCAAATTCTTGAAACAAAGTAGTTTTTTGAATAAAACGAATTTTTAACAATGTTGAAATTTTCTAAAGCAATTTTCCAAATCGTTTAGAAATGGGCTTAAATTAGATAAATATTTGTAAAGTATCGCCTTAAAAATTGGTAGGAAATTTCAACACAGTGAATTTTTCCCTTTCAAAATTAAAGGACCTTTGGATGGATATAATGCATCCCCAATCTCTACGCTCCCAATTAAAATACTAATTTTTATTTGTATATTTTCAGCTGGACGAACGTTTGGACGAATAAAGCGTTTCCAAATGCTTCTCATTCCATTGGCATACAAAATGGGACTTTTCACTGCCGTTATAGGCATTATTCTATTACTAACCTTGAAAAGTGTCCTCATCGGCAAAGCAATTCTATTTTTAAATGTTGCTTTTATGCTTGTAAAACTTGGAGCATTTTTCTTCAAACACAAATTGGGCGCCAGTGACTGGGATCATAATAAGAAAAACATTCACATTCATTTGCATGGAGCGAATCAAGGTTACCATGGTTACCAAGGATGGGTTAGTCCTGAAATTCCAGGATGGAAACCAGAATATCCTACTTCTGCGTGATAAAATATGTAAAATAAAAATTAAAACATTTTTGAGTCGTATTTTAGTTATTATTATAATTAGATTTTTTGTGTGTGGCCCAGGCAGTTTGAATCTATATTTTAAAATATTTCAACATTTTTTAGTAAATTCACATTACTACTATTCGATAGTGGATCTAATTCAGCAAAAATATTGTACCATGATTGGTTCTTTACAGATTTGGCCACATCTTGCCTTGATGGGGTTGACGTATTTAATGGAGTTGACATCATAAGTGTATCTAATGAAAGTAAATCCGGATGCGTATCCCAATTTCCAGGTTTTTCATCATTTTTTAGATCAAATAATAAAAGTTCTTCAGTATCTTCTGTTGTGTTTGATTCTTCAACTTTCATTTCTATCGGGGTTTCTTGGTTGCTTTCTTCTTTCTGCAATGCCACACCGTTATCTTTGTATTCATTCTATTGGATAAAATTCAAATTGAAATTCAATAACCTTATTTCTAAAAATTATTGTACAATTACCTCAAAAAATAATAATCGATTTTTGTCATCACTTGAATTTTCATTTTTCAATGAAGTTAAAAAGTTTTCTTTATTCGACTCGCATTGTTTAAGATATTCTAGGGTTGAAGCATAAATGCCAGCAATGTTTTCTGTTAATTTTAGGAACGCTTGTTGGTAAGGTGTTAAAACATGTGATAACATGTTGCATCTAGCAGCACTTAAAAGGTCAATCTAAATTTCACGGAATAAAAATTTCTGTTAAAAATGTGTATCACACATAACGATTCAATTACCTTCTGTAAGCAAACTTTTTCTTCACGTTCAAATTTTACTTTTGATTTTTTCACCATATTCTGTGTTTTTCTATACTTTTGAATGTCTTTACAGCTCTCGGGATCCATATTTGTACTAACGGACTTCATCCAACTCAATGCAGCTCTGAAAAAATTGATATTAAAAATTTGACCATTTCCCAAATACAAAAAAAAAATTACCTGTACTCTGTTCTCTCTTTTTCCATTCTAACGACTGTCATGGAAGCATCACTAACAGCATGATTATTGAAAATCAGTAGCTCATGTTCGAAACGTGCCAAAATAGGACGAAGTGTATTCATTTGTTGACTTTCATATGATAAGGCTTTTCCAATCGCACCCGTATATTTTTCCATGGAACTACTTTTATTCACAGTCTGTGGAACAATTTCATTTAAAAATTTCCCTAAAGCGTTTTGATTTGCCGAAACTGTGTCCATTTTATCAATTAATTGTTCAACGACTTTGTGTAAAACAAAACATCCTGTTGATATTGAATTGAAAAGTATGATTTTTGTGTCAAGAGGACCATCTGACTCTTGAATACACTCATCCTCTTTACCACCAAGCTTGCGTTGCACAATCTTCTTGGTCAACCAAAATTGTTGTTGCAAGTCTGATTTGAACATTTTCCTACGTAAAATATTTTGTTTTAAATGAAAAATAAGTTTTTATTTTTCAAACGAAACCAGATTACGATATGATTCAAAAAATCGATAATCTAAGGCTGTGAATAACGAGAATCAAAATAATATTTGAAATGAGACTACTTTTTTTGAACGTTGTGACGGTTAAATTAATGCATTGGATGTAACTTTTATGAACAGAAAAATTTAATGAGCTTTATTTTTTTTTGTTAAACTGTGATGCATTTTAAAAACAATATTCTCATGGCCTCCTCTAACTTCCGTTTTTTTCTAGACGTTGTAATTTTAACACTAATGATTTTTGAATTATTTTTTTTTATTCTATTTAATCATATTTTAAACTATCACTTAAATTATAACAAATTTTTAAGTTTTTTTAAGCAATAAATGACCTTTGGGCTTCAGCTTACTCTGCAGGATTTGTTGACGACTTTCCACTTCCGCATTAATTTGTTTCTGATACCGGTCTTTAGCAAAATCTAGTTCTGCGCTAAGTTGTACAATTCTTTCAGCATATTCACGTTGTTTTAACAAACGATTCTTTTGACGAACCTACATTAAAATTAATTAATTAGCAAAAAATCATTTTGATTTAAAATTATTATACTAACCCCTAGTGGTGTTGGACGTCCATCCATAAAAGTATAGTCTGGTAGATTCGTTAAAGGCCCTTCTGCTGTGTAATTTTGAGACAATCCAGCTTCTTTCCTCCAATTAGGGAGATTTGGGATAGGATTTCTTGTAACAAAATAAAATCAATCTTAGAGAAACTTTTTTTTTTTATTTCAATGAAATGTTTTAAATTACCTCCACATTTTTTTATCTCTCCATTTCTTTATGCGTCCACTTAGTGATACCGTTGTGCTGATAGTTCGACGAGGAATTAAAGTTGAAAATATTTGTGTAAGTATCATTATTTTGCAATTAATATTTTAAAGAAAATATTTATTACAAAACACGCTAATTTCAGTGTTTTTAATTGTTTGAAAGGTTTCAGCTGATTTTGACGTTTAACATATTCTACCGGTATGTTTAAGAATGAGTTATGTGAAATAAATCAAAATTGTATGGAATTTGTTCAAATTGTTATTTTGTCGTTTTTTTTTTGTGTGAAAAAATTATGTTAAAATCATATAAAGCAAAATTAAAATTTGATCATGAACAATAAACGCGACTAAGGGTAATTGAAATTGAATCATGGCTTCTGTAATGTATGGGCCACCATGTCCACGCCGCTGGACGTAATTGAGAGGTACTGGCAAGTTCCAGCCAATAAGCGTCCTACGATACCTATCGACCATCCTTTGGGAGTACACCGAAGACCTATTGGAATATTATCAAGGCCAGGATATTATCATTCCTTCTTAAAAGGGCAGAATCACAGTGGAACAGAAAAGAAACAACGACAATTTATTTTTGACAAAATTTATTTGTTAAATTTATTTATTTTTTTTATTAATTTATTTAAATATCTTTTAATTTTACGTTTCATTTTTACATCAAAATACGTTTCTATGCATTTATTTTTTAAATAATTATTCAAAATCATAGAAATTATTAAATTAAATGTTAAACAGGAATTTTGTTTCATTTCAAATCCACAGCGTACAGTCACAAAAATATTGTTTTTTTCAATTTCCATTTATTTGATTTCAATTGAATTTTATTATTCAAAAATTTAATTCTAATTACAGTATACCTTAAATGACTATTAGGACTTAACCTCATAATTTTATTATATTGGACTAATTAATAGCCTTTTTTTTTAATTTGTAATATTTAGATTTTGAAAATTTTACATGAATCTCTAAATTACCGAAAGAAATTTAAACGTGAATAATCGAGAAACATTTTAAATAGTTAAATTATTTGTATTTTGATTTAACTTTATTAAAGTATACACAATTAATTGAAGTGTGCAAGTGCAACGAAAATTTTAGGTGGCATTAATTTTAAACCTATTACATTTAGAACCCTACTTAATTTTATATTTTTAAATGACACAGTTCAATGAAAAAAAAACAAAATTTATATTTTACCGATTTTTATGTTTTCCGCACGTTTTCCGTATGTTTTAAAGTATCACAAAATTAAGGTGGCAGTGATTAATATATTTTTTTTTTTATCTTTTCTTTACTGTGTCTTTTCTCGATACGATGTTTATTCTGAAGAGAGCTCTTTTGTGTTAAATTATATTCTTACAGAAATCTGTTCTGTAACATTCCATAATCAAAAAGAAAATAGTTAATTAACTACAATACAGTTGCAATGTATTCTTAAAATATGATAAGAATTATAAACAATAAAGTGAAATGTAATTAAAAAATAAAAAAAACTTGAACTGTTAACTCAATAAAAAACTGAACCAATTAGTTTTTCTAAATGGCTTGAAAAAAAAAAGAAAAGAAAGAATGAGCCCTTTTGAAACCTATCATTTAAATTTCTTGAAAGTTTTCAAAACTAAAATAATTGTAACTTATTGTTTCCAGTCCACTCAATCAAATACTGTTTAGTACCATCAGGTTTTGTGCGTCTCCCGCGCACTGTAAATTTCTCTCCATTTTTAACGCGATTTCCGGAATCTCCGAAAAACAAAGAAGCGGAACCCAAATCACTGATGAATGATTTACCGTTAGGTGAATTCGGTAAACTTGAATAACCAGCATGATTTGTGATTGAAGATGTCGTGGTTGAACTGTAACCAGATGATGATCCAGTACTGTGACGATCATGTTTTGAATCTTTGAAAGAGCGTGTTTGTTTCAAAGTTGTCGAATTTGAGGTACTGGTTGCTGAATTTATTTCGTTTGTAACGGTCAAAGATTTCGAGGACGAAGTAAATAATGATAATTTTGTGTTTGGTGTGGAATTCCAGTCTTTAAATTCAGTTCGCGTAGGCAAAAATGTTGCAGCATTTTTACCAGAGTTGATGGTTGTCGTGCTGATAACCTGTCAAATTAAATGTTAATAAAAATTCAAAACTTAAATATGATAAATTTACCTCAACATTTTCTGTATTTCGATTTTTCGACTTTTTCTTATACTTTACTTCCTGATTTGGCCCTATTATTATATCGTTAGCACTTAGTCTTCTTCTAATAGTACGTACGATTCGTATATTACTGTTTTCAGGTGGCGGTTTCGATGCACCTTTTATTTTAGTAGTTCTTTTATTATTTTTATTGTTATTTCTACTTTCATTTAAATCTTTACTCTCCGAGTCTTGTTTTGTGATAACAGGAACAACTCCAGTGGTTTTTGGTACATAAACAGGATTAAATGGATTATTTTTGCCACAAAAATCTTTCGGTGGTGGTATAATTAAGTCAAGTGTACTTCGACTTGATGTGTCATCATCGTTACTTGAATCTTCCGGTGATGGCATCGATGATTTTTCAGTTTTTATCTTTTTCATTGGTGGCCCTGAAATATTTGGAGCAGATCTTTTTCTTAGACGTCTTTTGGATTGTGGTGGTTTCGGAAGTGTTATGACGGAATCACGACTCGTATCATCAAATGGATCACGTGAATTTTCATTTGAATCTGTAACTTTTGTAATGCTACTCGAGGAACTTGAACTTGGAGTTTCAATTGTTTTACATCCAGAAAATTTTCCAATTTTATCTTTTTCAATGATAAATTTCACCGGTATTTCATCATCTTCATCAAAATCATCGTTTAGAACCAAAGATTTATTTTCCTGTAACACTTTTTCAGTTTTTTTATTGTTATTTTGATAATTTTTGTTGCAAAGACTAGATGCTTTTACTAAATATTGTGTTCCCTGTATTCTTTTGTACCAGTCTTGTAGATTTTCGAAGACTTTTGATATTTTCTCATTGTTTTTTACAAATCCTAACGGCAATTTTGTTTCAGCCCATATTGAAAGAATGTATGATTCAGATATGGGTTTTGAATCCATAGGCAAAATGACAAATGGGGCATCTGGCGGTTTATTTTGCCTTAATCCCCAACATTTAACATCTTCTGTTGATCGACAAAATTTGGAATCATTTTTGCCAAGAACTGTCAGGAATTTTTGATGGACTGCAAGTTGAGCGAGACCATTCATCTATAAAAAAAAATTTTGATTATTATAAAAATTAAAACAATTTTAACGCAAAACCCTTACATAATCTGGTAATTGAAGAACTTTATTCAATTCCATGAAATATGGCATAAGGACATCAACTAAATCGAAATATTTCATCGGCCGATTGTAGTAAGTCAAGTTGAATAGCAACAAATGAATCAAATCAGTCCAGTTTATTTCAAGACGACGCAGAAACTCTTTTCCAAAATTACACATCGAGCAAACGAAGATATAGAATCTATTAAAAGTACAGATAAGTATTTCAATAATCAACATGTTTTGACATGAATTACCTGTCACCGGAAAATAATGGATATGAAAGACTTTGCAGACATTTATCGTGAAACCATTGTTGGCATCGACTACATTGCAGCATTTGTTTGATCCAGTCACCATTTTGGCCACAATAGCAATAAATATCCTGGGTATTTTTTCGATGATATGGATCCCATCGCAGGGAATCGAGCTGAAAAATTTGATTATAAATGATTTGTGACACTTTAATTGAGAAATTTAGACTTACATCATAAGATAACTGACTTTTACAAGTCTTTACTGGCTTTAATTCGGTTATATGATTTGAACTTTTAATTCCATTTTGAGCAGAACACCTGAAAAGAGAATTAATATTATTTTGTTTCTTGGTTTTAAATTTAATATTATTCACCTTCTACAGTACCAAACTCCATTTGCACCGAAATTTCCCTGAGTACACTCACGATGATAACCACGACCACACCGTTCACAGACCTCAACCACTTGTTTCTCTTCTTTAACTTTGCAAACAACACATAACGGTCCAGCATCTTCTACTTTACTTGTACCAAATTTTTTCAATTCATGATATAACGCCCATTTTTGTGTGTTATCATCAAATTGAACTAAACACTGATTATCAGCTGACAACACGATAGTTCCCAAATAGAATCGTCCATCTTTCTGTAAGACTAACACGTCCTCACCCTGTTTATATTTGAAATTCATTGAGCCTGATGACATCATTCCATATTTTTCTGATTCAAGATCAAGTGATTTTTCCGTTTTGATTTTCACAACAGGAACTTGTCCAGCTGATACTGCACTGTCATAATGATTATTGATACATATGTTAATTCGATCTAAGACAACTGTACTCGTTCCAGCTTCAACAACTTGTTCTCTGCCACCAGGATTTGCAGTTGTCAAAATTGTAATACTATTTGTAGCTGAGCCATTTCCCACAACTTTTCCATTTCCACTTGAACTTGTCCCTAAAATGCCACCATTTTGTGTATAATTGTTTGTAATTAATATTGTTTTTGCATTTTGCGATTGATGATGTAAATATTCGGTTGATGATTGAGATGAAGATAAATCTACGTGTTTTTTTGCTTCTGACGACGACGACGACATCACAACGAAGCTATTTTAAGGGATGATTTTTATTTAAACGAAAAAAATATATGGTAGACATTCGGTGGTTGTGTACTTTTGTATGCAAATTGGATCTAAAAATAAGAATAAAATAATTAAAATTATTTTGTATTTAACCAGAAATCATTTAACTTTTAAGAATTTGGTTTCAATTTATTTGAAGTATGTTAAAAGAAATTTGATTACTTTCATGAAAGTTTCAAAAATAAAAAAAAAATATTATTGAATTGAAAATTTTACGAACAACAATCGAAATGCCCTCTAATAAAAAAAAAAATCAAAATTTATGTGTCAAGAAGAAACTCCCGGCATTTTTATTTACATCAAGTTTTTTTACACTACACTCGGTTTTTATCAATGTTTACATAGGAAAAGTATTGAATTACCTCTTGAACCACGTTTTGAAACTATTTTTAAGAATTTTAATTTAAAATTATGCTTAGAAAAGCAGAAAAACTGTTTGACTCTTTTTTCTTACTTTTATGCAATCATGTTTTAGACAGCGGATCGTCGAACAATGAATCCAATTAGTAGAATATAAGGATAGAAAATGCGTACGACAAAAAATTATTAGGGGTGATAAAAAAAAATCAATTTTTTTTCAAGAATAATTTATAATTTAATTATTACTACCAATAATCAAAATATATTTATTAAAGCAGTCCATAAAACAGAATTAGCTTTGATGTTTACAAATTTCACATACAAAAATTTGAATTCTTCTTGTGTTTCTATAGAAAATAAATGTCAAATGAAATGTCAAGTGAAATTCTATCCCATGGACTTTGCTAGTAAAGGAAGCTTTCAGCTTTATTAACGCCTTTTGGGAAGTTGCATTCTAAGCCCCTTGCGACGAGATTTAGATTCTACTATTTGTTGAGCTTGACGTTTAATGAAAACTCGAGATGGAACATCACCCTCATCATCAGAATTTGCAAATAATGCTACAATAAGGTTTAGAAAATTATGTTTTAATATAAATTAACATTCAAACTGGTTTTAATTATTACCTGCTGAGGCCGCTTGCCCCGGTGAAGCACTGGACATTTGCCCTGTTGTTCTGGTAATTAAGTTACCATAAATTGGTGGATAATTAGGTGCTTTTTCTTTATCATCTAATGGTTGATCTTTAGGTGCTGTTACTACGATTTCTTGTCTGCTTGTTTCAGATACAATTTCTTCTTCCGAAACTCCACTATCAACATCATTGGCTAGCTGTCCAGCGGTAATCATTCCAAGTTTTATTTTTTCCTCGAGAGCTGCAACTAACTGCTCATTTGAAGCTGTTCCCGAAATAATATCTGGAAGTTCAGCAACCGATACTGGTTTTCTTTTAATTGTTAATTCAACATTCTCATCGATTTCTTGTAGTTTTAAGAGAAGTTCAATCAAAGCATCGCGAATTGTATCGATTACACCTTGAGTAGTTTCACGTGACTTGACACATTCTTCTCGACGAACAATGTGATCTTCAATTTCTTTCTTCAAACGTTCCAGTTCTTCTTGATTTACATCACTTTCACCTGTATCTGCAAATTTAAATTCGTCCAGCTCAGCACTCATGACTTCTCGTTGCGACTGTAGTTGTTTCTTTTCATTTTCCGTGACAGTTCTGAGATAATTTAAGCGTTGTAATGCCTCTTTTTGTGCAAGAAACCGATCGACAATTTCATTGGGAGACGATACTCCAGTTGCATGCATTAACTTTTTGAAAACATCTTGCATCATCGAAGTTTCTTCTTTGGTTTTTGCAATAGGATCATCATTTTTGTCACCTGTATCAGAATTAACACTATCTTGATGAACAACCGTTTTTCCAGTGGAAAATATTTTCCTTTCAAGTTTTTCCAATTCAACTTTTCTTTCTTCAACCTTTCTACGGAAATCAATTGCTTGACGATCACGTGCACGATTACTACAGTTACTCGCCATTTCTTGACGTTGTAAAATGTATTTTGTTGTATCACGCATTGACATGGCTTCTTTGTGAATTGCTTCCAGTTTATTTATTTCTGCTTGTTGTTCCATTATTGCCTGTTCAAGTTCGAGTAATGAACTTTCAAATTTCTCTGAATCATTCATGAGTGCAGCTTTGATTCCACGATATTTTTTACGAATGTGCTCAGCCTCCATCCATGTCACTGAAGTTCGATGAATTTCATTCTCCAGATGGGTTACTTGTTTTCTTGTACTATCCTCTTCAAGAGTTTCCGGAGGAACAACATTTCCAGAACGGTTATTTTTGTACGCTAACAACGACTGATATTCATCAACAAGTTTATTGAAGTACTCTTCTCGTTTTTGAAATTTGGAATTAATCATATCTGTTTGTTTTTTCAAATCAATGATCTTACAAAGAAAGAAAAGAATGTTCAAATTATTTGTTTTCATAAAATTATCAATTTTACCTTCAAATCAAGTATTTGAACTCCTTGTTCAGCTGTTTTTGCTCCAACAGGAAGGTTAATTTTCCTTGGAATTTGTGATTTCTTTTTAGGAGCAGTCTTTTTAGATGGATTATGCACAAAAGCAAGTTTTCCAGTCAAATCCTTAATATCTTTCTTTAACTCAGTTATTTTTTCAGTATAAGTCTTCTTTTGAGTTTCCCATTCTTCCGTATGAGCCTTTTTTTGACCCTCTAAATTTACAATGAAGAGAAAAAAAACATCAATGAAATGCATAAAATTATTTATTTCCAACATGTTTAATTTAAAACTTCATAGCAATAATTTGTTAACCAATTGGAGTTTCAATCAGAGTGGGTGAAAGTGGAATCACCTCTTCTTCAGGAAAATATTCCAATAGTTCTTCAGCCATTTTCATTTCCTTTGATATTCTAAAGCATACTTTTTTTTATTGGTAAAAATAAAATATTTATCAATGAAAATGTCGTAAAATGCAAATCAGGTGTGAAGGTTAAGGTGAAATGACACTTCATTTGATTTAATATAAAGTAATTGAGTGATGTCACGTTATATTAAGTTTGAGCATGGAAGTATTTGCATAATATTATGAAAGTTGAACCTGAATGGAGATTCAGTGACGGGTTTGGCCAGGTATGTTTTGATTAATTATGTTTTAATTTAGCTGGAAATTTCGAAGCGTTTCCTTAAATTTTGCTTTTGAGGAATATTCGTATCTTTCTTGGCCTGGCCAAGTCCCGTCGTTGAAAGTAAGGTTAAAAAGATTTCGCTGAACGGAGGGTTAAAACGAATTGTTCTAAATATTGATTGAAACCTACCAGCAAGCTGAATTTTCTTTTTTAACTCTGCAATTTTTTTATTCAGCTCAATAATGCGATTTGGATCAATTTTTTCCTTAGGCTCCTCTTCCTGCTTTTGTTGTGACATTTTAGATGATTTTCAAGTCCTTTAAGACCAGTATAGTCAGATTTATGATATTCTTCACTTATTTTATTAAAAATTTAAAGCGACTGTTCTAGAGAAGTAATAAAAGAATATGAATGGAATTTGCTATCAAATTTCTTCTGATAGTACAAAAATAAATATTGATCAAACAAAACTATGGTGATTTGCTACACCGTAAATCCTAATTTTTTTTCATCACTCATCCAATGGGCTTAGAATTCAGATCTTATACCTTCTTAGGAGTCTCAGAATCAGGGGACTCAGAATCAAGACTCAAATCAAAATGTTTGATGAAATATCATTCTAAATCTAACGAGCGGGAAACATCTGTAAGGATAGGCATTAATTCAATATGAAATGTCTTTCCTTTTGGAAACAGACATTTTTTCTAAAATAAATTTTTTTACAGTGTCAATATAAAAATTAAATTGCATAAGATCCTCAGAAAATACATTTCATTCTATGTAGCTTAGCAAAAACCGAGTTCTAACAAAAATATATTGTCAAGCAAAATAAACATAAACAAACCACCTGAAGAGTCTCATACTCGCGCGCTATCCACACGAGTAACAAGTCGCATGATATACATTTATGAGGAAATTGAACAATATAGTTCTCTTAACATCATATACGTGTAAACAATGTTTCATTTCTATAATAATGAATGATGAAGCTGAAAACGTTTTCATAAAAAAATAACAATAATAAAATAAAATGTATTGAGTGATATTTTTTTTTTATAAATTATTTTTATGTTTGAGCAAAGTAAGCATTTCTCTTCAATTCTTCGGTATGTGTATTTTTGATTAATTTTAAACACGTGCATCAGTGTACAGTCCATTTTCTTGCTTGTTTCACCAACACAAACACAAATTTATCATTAAAATGCCTCAAGTGGTTTTTTCTCTAGTCGAATACAATAAAAATGAATTCATTTCTCATATTAACAAAATACGAACATATGTAACAGAAACTTGTTTTTTCGAATTATTCATTCTTTCTCGTGCATTTTGAATACAATCATTTTTTATTTTGAATGTATTGAAATCTCAATGTGTGAATGAAATGTGATGAATAAAAAGGAATAATGTGCATGTGACTGTCTGGCTTAAACTGTGTGTATGATGATGTTTTTTGTGTATACTTGAATAAAACTGGTTTAATGATGTCAGTGGTGTATTGAATTGATAATTTTTCTTAAAATTCGGGTAATTTTGAAAATTTATTTTCATGTTACCCTGATTTATATTTTCATTGTAAACGTTCAATGAAATTTTATATGAAATTCAATAAAATATAAGATTTAAAATTTAAAGACAAAGAACGAGACGCCTCGAACAAGGTATGTCAGAATCAAGTATGAGTGCGTACCAAAAAGTAGATCTTCAATATTTTCTCACGTTCAGTTCTGACTAACATTACTGATTTTGTAATGAATTTTCAATCAAAATCATTACAATTAAGCATTTTAATATAATTTTCATACTTATTACCATTAAATTATTGTCAAAAATCGCCAATAAATCGAGAAATATTATCATGGCGTAGTAAGATACATTTGTCAGCCATATTAATTTCAAATTCCACTTTTGTCTCATTCGCACTTATGTTAAGTCCCCTTTTTTAAGTATGTTTTCTACATTGTACTTTGTTGAATTATGTTGCGCGTACACAAATACACACACACAGACAAATGATCAGAAAAACTGGCTTGCAACGATGTGTTAGTGGTACAAGATCGTCAAAGTGGTTTGAGACGCGGATGAAGACGGCGCGCATGCGTTTTTATTTTAAAATTAATTTAAATAAACGTTTTTCTCATTGAAAATTGGCGAAAAACCGGAAAATTTTCCATAAAAATAAACAGAAAAAATAATAATTAAGTATGATTAAGTGGATTAAATCAGCTATTTCTTAGTTTTTAAGCGGTGTATCATTTAATGTGAGTGTGCAAACATCCGTATAAGATATTAAAACCAAATGAAATGAAAGAAGAAGCAAAATATGGAATTATACAAAATAAAATATAGCTGAATAAGTGATTTGCGGCGGTCGTTTGACAAAATTTTAAGAATAAGGAAAATAAGATTTTAATGTAAAACAAAAATATTTAATAAAATAATCTTAAAAGAAATTACTAAAAGAAAAATATATTGAAAAATAACAAAAAAATATTAAATTAATTAAAAAAATATATCAAGAAACGCAAAAACAAGCGCGAAACTTAAAAAAATACTTAAAACAGTGAAGTTTAAATAAAATTATTAATTACATAAAATTTTAATTAAAAATCATAAAATTATAAGAAAAATGTAAAAAAATATCAAAGAAAATTAAGAAAAATGAAAAAAACCAAATAAACTTTTAACTCAATACTCAAATCATTGTTTCATACTTTTTATTTTATTAAAAATTCAAGTTAAATCCAGAAAAATACAATAAAAGTAAAACAAGAATAAGAATTCGAACTGAAAAGTGAAACAAAATCTTTGGGATATAGAACCCAAAAAAAAAAAATTAAATAAATTCTATGAAATCAGGATATTTTTAACGGATATTCAGATCAAAAATGGCGAAATACAAACAATCGGATACTTTTTGGATTAATTATATACTTATTTTATCTATTATTGGATTAATTAACTCAGTTGAAGGTAAGTTTGATTGTTATTTTAGTTTTTTTTTGTCTATTCAATGAAAATTAACGCAAATCGCCTGAAAATTTTGAATCGAAAAATAAAATTTTTCTGAGAGCTTGCATGGCAACTAGCAACATTCGTACTATGAATTTGGATCTTAATTTTTGAAATTTGATTCAAAAATGTGACTCGTACGTGTATTTTTAGGTGCAAATTATTATAAATAGCGACATGAAGTGGATGAATCATGAATTTTATTCCATAAAAGTTTCAATAAATTCCCTTCAAGGCATAAAAATATCAGAAATGTAACCGGAAATTTAGAATTAAATGCTCTTTTTTTATCAAAATTGTAATAGAATGTAATAGAAACATTGAATCAATGTGTTTTTATGAGAATATCATTTCATAATGTCATAACATACGAAACTGCAAAAGGATGAGGCTTTTGTGGTTTTTTTGTGTTATCAAATTCAAGTGAAATGAATTCGTACAATAAATTTAAATTGAAATCTGAGAAAAATAAACAAATTAAATATCAAAAGTCTTAAAAATTAAAAAAAAAAAATGATACACAATCAATACCAATAATAATAATAAAGAATATTGCCCTTACGCAGGTGTGCAAAAACAACAGACGACGAACCTTACTCATTTTATGACCATTGTATAACATACTTATCATGAGAAAGGTACAACTGTTGTGAAATATTTTTCCCTCATTTTTTTATAATATCTTTTTTTTTAAATAAAAAAAAAAACAAATGCATTATCTTTGTATAGTTACAAGGATACAGGACAAATACTCAGATGTTTTTATACGAATACAAAATTCATGCAAGTAATGCTTCAATGCTATTTTTATCTTTAGTAGGGTGTTATGCTTTTCTAGATCTATCCTTGTAACACAAATACATTTATTATAAAATTATGATTTGACTGTTAGTGTGTTTGTATGTGTGAGGATCGTTATCCTTATATTTGATCACCCGTCCTTTTTTGTAATGTATGTGTGTGTGTGAGGTTCAACAGTTTTTTGTAACGTTTCGACCATATGGTTCACATTAAATTCTAGTTCATATTTTTTTTTTAACTTTATGGTTTCTGAATTACTTTTTATGAACATAATTCTGATGAAAAGTATATAATGAATTTTGATATTTTATTAACTCTTAAACCAGGATTTGATTTCACCATGCATGTAATTTTTATTATTTTTATTAATAAATTTGCTTTAAATAGGGGAATGATCGCTAAATTCTCAGAATTTGATAAGACTTATTCAAATTAATCAAAATCCACAAAATTCATTACCTCTATCGTTATCAATTTCTTTAATCATCAATAATCATCAATAAATCAATCGAATATTATTTTTTTTTTTAATTTGCCTTTTTTTATTTTCAATAAAAACAATTTCGTAATAAATTTAATCTCATGACCGTTCTTATCACTGTGAGAATTCACTGTAAGGGGGTCAAGTGGTCAAGTTGAATAATTTTAGTACTTTTTTTAAATCAAAATTTTTATAATCTCATACCAACTCGGTTACAATGAGAGAAACGCAATATATACAAATTTTTTATTGCTTACCATTTAATAGGCGCTTAAAACTCACTAGATTTCAATCAATCAGTGGAACAACTGAAGAAGTGTTGGGTGATTCCTCAATGATCACAGACGGTTTATTCAGCGTCACTCGTTCAGTGGTATAACCAGTGACTCTAAAATCTAAATTTTTTAACAAGGGCCCTTTATCAATATATTTTACCAATCATTTATTTGAATACGCATCAATTAAAGGATTGAGGCGATTTCAATGGAATTCCTTTTTTAAATTTATACATAATTTGCATAAATTATGTTTAGAAAACATGTTTCTTTTGTTTTGTATACCTGATTAATGTTCATCCATTTTCAAGCCTAAATGATATAATTATCAAATAAAAAAGTGAACTAGACAATTTTCACCTTAGGCATGTGGAATATTTACACGCGATTCTGTGATGGCTTTGAAATGAAATCAATGAAAATTTTGAATTGAACTAGAATATTTTAGTTTTTCATGTACACTTAAATTCAACGGAAGTTTGAACTTCCACTCATGATGAATTTAATAAAAAAAAATTTTACAATTTTTGTATGATTTTAAAATTTTCTCACAGTTAATTCAAAAATGTAACCATCTTTGAATATAACAATAATATCAATAACAATTACAATGCTAAAATAAACGTTACAATTCATTCATTTTAATCGAGTAAACAGCATTTCAAATTGTACATAAATATTTTTTCTAACAATTACAATTACAATAAAACTAATAATAATAAATTTAATCAAATCACGTACAAATCATATTTTGCTTTGATTCACTTATGTTTTATGATTATGAATATTATTAAAATTCATGTTAAAATGTTTCAAATTTGCATGACCTTTAAAAAAATCAAAAATTCGGAACAGAAAAATAACATAAACCACAAAAATATCATTTATTTTTATGATTAAGTGTATTAAAGAATATCAAATGTATTTTTTCAACATTTAAAATTTTCCCAATATATATTTTAATCGAGTTGTCTTACAAATTTTTATTATATGTGTGTAAGTTTTAATGAAATTATTCAGAAGATTGATCATATTATTAAAATAAAATAAAATAAAAATTTGTTATGTGTGTACAAATTGTACGCGTATGTGTGTGAGTGTGTGTGTGTGGTTCTCTCATGTATTTTTATCATTCACCAGTTTCTCATAAATTTAAAAGTAAAATAAAATATTAAAAGAAATCAAAAATGTTTTGGCAATAATCTGGAAATAAAATAAAATATAAAAGTGGTAAATGTTTGAAAAGAAATACTTGCATATAAATATAAATATTTTTTGTTTTCTTGGATTATGTTTTGTTTTTTTATTCGCCATGTTTTAATAAATTTTGGCGATAATTTGATATGAGATGTGCTTCAATGAATTTTGGGATGAAAGAAAAGGGAATTTAAAAGAAGAATGAATGTGAAAAAATTGAAAGAATTCTGAATTGAATTGATAAATTCTTACGAAAATTTACATCAAAATTTGGACATTCAACAGTAAAAGTGACTAAAAATAAATGTAAAATTTTCATTTAAATAAAATCCAATTGAATCAAGGATTCAATTAGTTAAATCAATTTTACAATTCATTTATAACTAGATGAGTTAATAACCTAATCAAAAAAGTGCAAATAACTTAATTAGATCACATTACTCACAAATCAAAGCAAATTTAATGCTTTATTTAACTAAATATCTCAGATATCTCATTTTGCATTGAAATTGTACATTAAACCAAATAAAAATGTATTAAAATTCATATTAGAGTCAATACAATGCAATAAAAATATAAGAAAATCAAAGTATGAAGTGATACAAAAAAATTAAATAATCGGATAATAAATTAAATGTTGGCAAGTATAAAATAATTGAATATCATAAATTTATCTAATCAAGATTGGATATTTGTTGTATTTTATTTTATTGATTTTACTTTTAATTTTTTTTGAATTAAATGTCGTGTAATTTGATTGAAATAAAATAATTTTATACTCTGAGTACTTGATTTGATAGTCTGTGAGACTGCAGAGTGTGGATTGGCACTTTTAAGGCTTTTTCCTTAACATTGGACTTTAAAATTTTCCAATTTAAAATTCCATGTAAACCATTACTGCAAAAAAAATAAATTTGATCCTTGAAATTCCTCACAATTTCACTTAAAAATTTCAATCAAAAGTTCTCGTAATCAAATCACACGTGCTCTTCAAATGAAATTTCAACATTACTTGACAAATTTCTTAGAATTACTTCTGTAACATTCCTGTTTATATTTTTTTTATGTTTTATTCAATTCATAGACATTCATTTTTTTTATATTTTATAATTTATATAACTCAATATGATAATTCATACACTAACACTTTTGAATGAATATCTTCTTGAATATCATCAAAGTCCCCTATAAAATGTTTAATATTCAATTTTTTTTTAATTTGCATTTAAACAACTTTTTTTTTGTCGCTGTTTTCAGTGCATACGAGATAAAACTAGTTTTATAGGATTTAATTGGATCTCGTGACAAGCTCGTGTCAATTTGTCGCATGAAGAGAGTTTCCTTTTCTAGGATTGAAATTTTCATTGAAATTTATAATCAAAAATATTTTTGAAAGATTTAATATAAAAATAAAGAATTCATAATGAAAAAAAAATATAAAATATTTTAATATGAAAACAATAAAAAAAATATGTAAAATATTATTATTGTTTAAATTTAAATTGCTTATCGATGTTTATTATTATTATTATTTTTTTTTATTCTTTTTCATTTTATTCCATTCCAATGCAATTCTTAAATCGCAAGAACAAATACATTTAATCGCCTTACTATGTCTCACATACAACGATAATCTTGTATGCTTTGAAAACAAAACACAAAATTATAAAAATAAAATAAATATACGGGTTATGTGTTTTTGTAGAGCCACAGGTAATAAAGAACATTATTTATCATAATAATTTTATTTTTCTTCGTTAATTTTTTTGCTCAAGTTTACCCTGAGGGTGATTTGGATGATTGCAATTTAGTTTTTTTTTTTTTTTATTTAATTGTAAATTGTATTGCATTAAAATAAAAAATTTCACTATTTTAGTTATAGAATTGCTTAAAAGAGATCACACAAAAAGGTTATTTACTGTAATATTTTACCTTTGACCTTAAATTAAAGGTGAATTTTATTCTAAATTTAAACGAAAATAAAAATGGTAGCTTAAATAACTACAGGAAGCCATTGAATATAATTTTCTTTTAATTTTAATTTCAATTTTAATGATGATAATAATCAATCAGTGTCGAAATTTTATAATTTTATTCTAGCTACTTGAATCATAAAGCACAAAAATACTTCAAATAATGATCTCTGTTTGATGTTTCTATCTATAATTTGGTATTAAATATAATAAAATAAATCAATTATTAACTTTACACATCAAATTTACATGGGTTTCTTTCATTCTCAGTTTAAATGATGGGTTTACGCGTGTGAAGTATTAAAAAAAAACATAATAAAGTCATACAAAAATGAAGATTTTTTCATGTCATAATAATGCCTTTTGTTGCCCAATTTGATTGGCATTACATTTTTTTTCATAGATAATCAATAAAATCATTAATAATAATGATTGAATTCAAATTCTACTAGAAATTTTTGGCAATTGTTTATATTAAAATACAATAATTTATACAAAATAACGATTGAAATTCAAAAATATATGATAAAAATTTTGAATGGACATTGTTTATGCGTGACTAGTGAAATGTTTTTTTACTCGTAATACTATAAATGAGTCATGATGAAAAGAAGAGAAAAAAAAGACAAACTGAGAAAAAAAATATTATAAATTAATGTCTTTATGTGGTCTAATTCAATCATCATATTTAATATTTTTTAAAGTCATATTTTTATTTTTTTTTTATTTTCATAAAGTGATAAATAAATACATTACTGGTTTATGAAATTTTTTGCTTTCATATAAAAAATTGTACTTAACCCTTTAACTGCCACTGGTTCGTTTTAAGTGAAAGTCGCCAATTATGGAAAAAATGTCGCCAATCATAAAACATTTTGGCCAATCATTAAAAAAGTTGCGTATGTCGAAACCAGGCTCAATGACAAAAAAAAGTCGCCAATCATGAGAAAGTCGCCAATGACAGATAAAGTCGTCAATAACAAATAAAGTCGCCAATGACAAATCAAGTCGTCAATGACCAAAAAAGTCGCCAATCATGAAAAAAGGCGCCAATGACAAATAAAGTCGTCAATGACGAAAAAGGTCGCCAATCATGAAAAAAAGTCACCAATGACAAAAAACTTTCTTTTGCGTCTGTATAAAATTTGGATTTGCTATTTCAAGTAGTGACAATTAAAGGGTTAAGAAGAAAGAGACATGAAAATATAAAAAAAATAAATACGAGAGGCCACCTAAAAGTATTTGAATTGAAATAATTAATCAAATTATGTTTTTACTCGTAGCATTAAATAAAAGGTGAAATCATAACAAAAATTTCATGGCATAACATCTGGAGACAGTTTTATTTTAATTTAAAGCCTAAAACAAGAGCCCTTATTTACTTTAATATTATTTTTCTTAACTCGAAGAAAAATATTCACTAAGACATAAATTATTCATTGAAAATTTGTTCAAACATGTTCGGTTTTCAATGAATCAATTTAATTTGAGCCGTTATTAATACCAACAAACTCGTATGATTTATTTATTTCAATGTAAATAAAGAATCTACGTCTTTTGTGTTCTGTTTCTTTCGTGATCGTTAAGTTTCAGCTTATGTGGTGAATTTAAGGAACATGTATTTTTGAATGAAATATGAAATTTACAATGAAAAATATGTGAATTTACTCACGAGAATGGTATTACATGTAAGCAATTATTATTAACAGTGGATCGTTGCACGTGCTGAATTGATTGAAGGAGTTAACTGACAAATGTTGTTTCATAATAATTTTAAATAGAATCTTATGGAATTATGAAAATTTGATTTATATTTGAATTGAAATCTCAGAAAAGTCACTTGAGCCAATCAGATCCAAAGTAAAAATACACATCTGGACAATGTTTCATTGCAATCCATGCTTTCTCTCTTTAAATTTTATTTTCCTAAAATAAATTCAATTTAACCACTGACTCAACCACTTCTGTAATTTCTACGTTCGATTCACTTTTTTATGTTTTTTTAAATATATAATTTTACTTCACCAACTCACACACACACTCACATAAAATCATCAAGTGATCATACACAACAAACAAGAAACGCATACAATGAATGCATTTTACATGTGATGCATATTCGTTAAATGTACGCGCCTTGAATATAATAATAAAAGGGCATTTTGACATTCTGTCTACACATACAACATTCGAACTGAATATGAAACGATGTATTTTTACATGTGATTGTGTCTGTTTGGATAGAAGGCAGCTGCAACATTTCATATTTACTTACTCAGGGTTTTTAAAAAGAATAAATGTATTGAACATTAAAAAAAAAATAAAATTACTTTTCTGTTATATTATGATGATGATGATATTTTTTTTGTGTGTATGTTGAATAATAATAATTTAAAAGTCCGTTGAATACCCTTATACCTTCTTACGATAAAATATTCAATATATAGGTTATGTGTGCTTTGATGACTGTTACAAATTCTTTTAAATATAATTGTTATTATAATTTTCTTGTTTAAAAAAAAATTGAAGGAAGAACTTTGTTATTATTTGTTGAGGTATGAAAGAAATGTTCGTGCTTTCAAATTAAGGATCAGGATTTAATGATTACATTTTTTTTTTTATGATTGATTGAATTGAAAAGATTTGATGAGTTAAAGCGTAACAGGAAAAAAAAGTTTTTTTTTGTAAATTATTTTAATTTTATTAATGGAATTCCTCAATGAGTTTAATCCAATACAAAGTCTGAGTAATACTGAACAGACATGTGTTTACATGTGATAAACCTTGTTTTGTGATAACAATATTTGTGTTTCTATTTGAACTCACTCTCTCATTTTTATGAGTAGTATTTCGATTGACAGTCGACGACAAATAAATGTTTTGTTCTGAAGAAGTCGAAAAAGTGCAGCTATCTCAATATTTATTCTTCTCGGTATAGTTACTATGAAATTTAATTTAATCAAAATTCAATTCAAAAAGATAACTCTTATCATACGGAATTTGATGAATTTTATATCTACTTTATTGATTTTTTTTTTAATTTAACAACTTAAAATACTGATAATCATCATTTTAATTTTTTAATGTCGACGACGCACATCTCCACTTCGTCCATTTCCGACAACTTCAGACTCATCATCACTATCCTCCATTTGTTTCTTCAATCTTTGTTTCTCACATATCCAAATGACGAGGCAAAGTATCACAACTTCCACACAAATTCCAAGAAATGGCCACAATGCGGCATATTTATCTTTTACACGTACCAAAGTCGTATCTTCAGCTGGTTTCCCTGCTAACTTTGTGACTCGATTTTGTCCAATACACGTGTAATCAGCACGATCTTCCATTGTAACATCGCTCATTGTGAATTTAGCATTTGGAACCCCATCAAATTCCTCAAGAGTAACTCGATCACGTGATTCTGTATAAATTTCAGTCTCATTTTTGTTAACACGCCACATAATTTCAGGTTTCGTTCCAGCAACTTTACAATTAATTCTCAAAGTTTCACCTTCAATCACATACGTATTGCGTTCTAAGGCAACTTCAACTGTAGCAATTGCTTCAATTGTCGCATTTAAATTCAAAAGTGGAATATCACACTCATAAACTCCCGCATCCTCTTCTTGTGTAGTTGAAATTTTGAAGGTTGTCCCTTCAGCTGTAAATCTTCCTTTTAATTCAGAAATTTCAGTCACATCTTTTCCATCTTTTTTCCAATTCACTTTTATTTCTTCTGTAGTTTGTGCTGACAAGGCACAATTCAAGACCAAAGCTCGTTTTACAGCGAATTCTTTTATTTTTTCATCAGGATAATCGTAATTTGGATTGATAGTTGATTGTGCAACTGTCACAGCGAGTAGTGATAGGAATATGATTTTACTTTTCATTTTAATTGTAATTATTATGAGTTGTATTTTGATTGAATCACAAACTAACACTGATTAAGTATGAAAAAAATTTGTCTTGATTGAGTTTTCAACGATAAGAATTACTATTTTTGACGCATTCTTATCTCTGTTTTAGTCATTTAAGGTGTAGATAACAAATTATCATACTCGTTTTGCCTTACTGGGTCAGATATTAAAAATGAAACGTTGATTTTTTTTTTTTTGTTATATTTAATTTTATGATACTAAATGTTCTCGTCCGGTGAAAATCTGATTTAATACTGAAATATAAACATTGGTTTGACAGAATGAAGCGCGTTGTTAGACTCTATGTTTAAATGTAACCTATTATTATTATGTGATGTAAAATAGACTTACTTGCTAATACAGTATAAAAAATATTGATTTCAGCTAATAATAATGAATAGTCTATGTAATTTTCATATGATTGAATGCGTTTTACATTGTACATGCATTTTTTCTAATTTAAATGTTTACAGTGACGTATTATGACGAAAATGGAAGAAGATCCATGTTTAATTATACTGTGCTCTTATCAGTTAGCTCGGTTTGCTTGTATGAATGCCTTATCAATTTAATCTAAATAAAGTATATTTAAATTATTTTCATATGAAATTTCAATGCATTCAATTGAAATTGGAATCCCGTTCATTTGGCGTCATACCTCATACATGTGTCGCATTTCTCGACGATTGCTCGATATGACTGACTTATCTAAAATTGTGGTCTTATTGAAAATGGCAGGTTTATCCAAAATAGTCGACTTATTCAAAGCGGCCAATTTGACCAAAGTGGTCGACTTGTTCAAAATGGCTGCCTGATCCAAAATGGCCGACTTTTCGAAAAAGGTCGACTTATTCAAAATGGATCGTTTTGTAATCTCCCTCTCTTAGAAATTATTTATCAGTTAAATTCATTGTTACCTGTGTAAATACATTTCAAGGAATATTTATATTTCATATCACACATTTATACCTTGATTGATTATTTTTATAAATATTATAAATTCTAAAAATAGAGTAATCATAACTGTAATGAAAAAAAAAACTTTACTCGCATCACCATGTGTTGCATAATAAATAAAGGAAAAATGCATCTATTATTGATTCTTTAATACACTTTTTATTTCGATCGATTTTTTTTGTTGTGATTGAATTTGATTCATAAATAACTTTAACAAACACAATAAATGATTAAAATTTAACCACACAACTTCGCTTTTACCAAAAATGGAATTAATCATCATAAAAATATTCCACGATTTATTTGATTTCTGTAATAAAAAAAAAATACTTCTCATTAATAATAATAATAAAAATATAACGGAAACAAAGTGTAATTTTAATTAATCGTATCTTCACTGTTTTTATAAATAAAATGTATCTCGTTACTGAGTCAACTCATAAAACCAGTAAAAAATAAAGTAGAATTTTTAATTGATATGTGCGAAAAAAAAGTGTGTGTATGTTAATACTAGTACGTGGTAAGAAAGCGAGAAAAATATTCACACACAATTTCTTCTTCATTTTTTTTATGTGCCTTCTCCTGACATGCCCATCAAATGCACGTAAGAGCTGACTATCGCATCGTAAATACTTTTGCCTACATTTAATCACTTTTACATTGCATTTATTATTGAAGTTGTTTTTCATCATAAATTAATGAGAAATGTATTTTATTTATAAATAAATATTAAACTAAATTAAAATGTTTTGAAATGTATCTTTAAAATGAGCTTTTAAGCACATTTTGATTTGAAATCAAAAATATCGGTTGATTTGAAATTTTGGACCTTAAATATGAAGATGATAAATTTCACTTAAAATTTTAAAAGCAAATAACGGTGACAATTCTCACTATCACTCAATATGCATGTCATACAAAACACGCAATGAATTTCAATTCAAGCATTTTTCTTTAAGAAAAATAAGAAAGAAAAAATCAATTTAAAATGCAAGAAAATGAATGATTAAGTTATGGCAAATCTATAAAGTATATCATGTCATACGAGTAAAATTGAGTTTCATTTGAAAGAAAAAAAAAATGTTAAAAAAATAGACAAGTAATCAAGTTAGTAAGTGAATAAATGTACTTGATATGATTTATTTAAAGAGAAGGAAAAATGAAAAAAAATGTGTAGTTTAATGTTAAAAGACACAACAATTTGTTATAAATGTTCGATTACATGACATGTTGCCCCTATTTAAGAGTTGTGAGTTTTGTGTGGTTTTTGATATGATTTATTTTATTTTTTTTGATATTTTTTCACTTGATATGGATTCTAGGAAATTTGACTGCATAATGTGAAATGGAAGAGAGAGGAAGTGAAAAGGACGGCGCCAGAGCTAATCACTTATTTTGTTTTAAATGACAAAAATTAACACAAATACTGAAACTTTGATCAAATAATATGATAACACTCACATTTAAAGAGTTTAAATTATGAATTTCGGAAACGATCTTAGATATTTCTTGCAATTCAATAGATTTCATTTTCCTCATAAATGAAAAAAAAATTCCATGTTTTTAATAATCCTACAATATATCATAACTCTCTCATAAATAATATATGAGACATTGTTACAATAATGCAAATAATCATAATAATGCGACGAAGAAGAAAAAAAGGAAGAACAAACAAAAAATAAGAAGAACAGAACAATGTACCTTTAAAAAAATAATAATATGAATGTTCAACATAAAATAATAATAATAATAATCAAGTAACAAGTAAAAAAAAAGAACATAAAATTTTTGTTCAACAAAATACTTAGAATTTTATTTAATTGTTTAGTTTCATATGTGTGACATGGTGACATTCAGATAGCATTCAGACAAATATTATTATTATTTTTATTATAATGTTTTCTGTTTTCTTATTATTCTGTCCGAATCATTTGAGGCAGTGTACAATTATTGTTGTTCAGGTCAAACATTTTCTAGTTATTTTGTTACATGTAACTTGTCTCATAGTATTATTTTTGAACATTATTTTGCTTGTACAGTCTGTTTCATTTAAATTTTATAACATGATTATTATTATAATTATAATTATGAAAAAAAATGTCTTTTATAATTTTTTATATTAAAAATGTTCAATTTTATAGAATTTTTTTAATAAAATTGAGGTAAAATTGATATTTAATCTTTTATAGTCAATTCTGTAAAGATAAAGAGCGTTTTTGTATTCTTCAGCAGTAATACTGTTTGTGGACGTATTTTCCATCAGAGTAGATCAACTTACATGTTTGACAATTTAGGCCGTTAATACGTCCTTTAACTGACCAGCTGACTCAGAAAGTGCCTCTTGAATATTGCTGTGGCAGCTTTATCTGTGTGGAGGTTGATTTTGAGACATTCATGGTGACTCCTCATTTATCTTCATATCGCTTTGGTGTCTTAGCATATCTTGGGCCAAGTATCCGTGCGTTCCATTAGTAGTTTGTTTCCTAAAGTCTTCTGATTTTCCTAAGATCTTCCTTCATTAGAAGTAGATGATGTGCCGGGTAAACTGCTTATCCCGTAATATTTATTCAAAGTAATATTTTTAGAATTAAATGTCATTTATCGTTAAAATTAATGAGAATTGTGAAATAATATTTTACATTAATGTTTTATTGCTATAACTTTAATAATAATAATCATACATATTTATCCATACACACAGACACACAAACACACACCGTATATAATAAAAACAACACAATTGAAATAATAATAATAATACGTTAAATTTATTTAAATGTAATATGAATTTATACAATGTTATATATCACTGTTTATTATTTGTTGTTGTTTCACTGCGTGTTTTTTATGTTTTAAAAAATTTATATAGCAACAATATAATAATAATATTAATAATAATGAAACAACATGATAAATGTGTATTATGAATGAAAAGAACTCATGAACTGGACAGTAAAAAAAAAAAATCTTAATACATAATTTATTATTTAATATCAAGCATATATGTAGATTTTTCAATTGATTTTAATCGAAGAAATAATTTCATACTTTTATAAATTATTATAAATGAACTTTATTTTTAGAATAATTCAATTTTGTGTTGATGCTAATAAAAGTGTGATTCACAAGCGAAAGAAACACTCATTTTGAATGTAAATGTTCGTCAAATCAAATTTATGAAGTGATCCCGGATGATAAAAAAATAAAAATATGAATGACCAGAATGATGATCGTTAATATGAAAAACACTGACACAAAAAATCATTAAATTAATTCATAACGCGCGCGCCATTCTTTGTGTCCCAATCATACCAAAAATTATTATTAAATGTCATGATGATACACTCTTTGTATCTCTATTAAAAAAAGTAAAAACATGAGTTTGTATCATTGAATAAAGTAAGAGACAAAATTTGTTCAATCACGCTTCTGAACTTGGCTTTAAATTATTTTTTATTTTGGCATTAGGGGTGTCAAGTAAATTCAGGTAATCCATAAAATGAATTTGAATTTAATTTAAAATAATTTTTTTAAAAACATTTTCGTGATGATGATGATGATTAAGTACGGGTATACCCACCTCAGCCACTTTTCTTTTGGGCTTTTTGTGGGCTGTCTTACGACTTACCCTAGATTGTACTCACTCTTTACAATGCTAATTCCTTTCAAAAAGTCATAGATTACATGCAGTTTGATTTCAAACAATGCAGCTGGATATATTTGTCCCTGCAAACACCCAAAGAAACGTCTTCTTCTGTTTTCGAGACCCCGACAGAAACAAATTATGTGTTCTGCAGTTTCCTCTTCTTCTTCACAAATTCTGCAGGAGTCGGTAACGCTAAGATTCATGGTTTTCAAGTGTTTAAGTACTCTAGCATGGCCTGTTAACATTTTCGTATAAAATCCAAAAATCCAATCAAGAAAATGTGTCGTTAATTTTAGTCAAACCACTTCAACGCATTCAATTGAATGTGCTTTGTGACCAATACTTTGAACTACGTGCGGAAATTTGCTTTTAAAATAAATATTTAATATGAATATGATGAATTATGTTGTCTGTCTTCTCAATGTGATTCTAGTATTGAAATGTGAAACAAAAATTTATGCCATTATAATATTTATTATGAACCTGTTGTGACAAATATTTGAATAAGCCAATACAGTATTTGAGTTGATTATTAATTTTTGTTTGTTTCACAAAGAGTTTCTTTTTTCAATGAGTTAAATTTTAAAATAGAATTCATTGTATTTTTTTTTTGTTTTAAATGGTAATAAAATTGTGAGATAACAAAATGTTATTTACTTTTCCATTTATAGCGTGTTAGTGTGTGTCAAAATTGAGTGTTTATGTGTTTGGCGCGCGTTAGATGTAACATTTCCGGTGTCGCAATTGTTTGCTAATTATCTGTGATAAATAGAATTTTTCAATTAATACTTGAACAAATAAAAAATATTTATCTGAAAGACAAATCCTTATCACATAATTCGCGGTTGTTATTTCCTTTTGTTTATTTTTAATTTTATTTCATCATAAAACTTATCACAATTCCATGTTGAAACACGTTTCAACTTTTGTAACAAAAAAAAAAAATTAACGCTCAATTTCTCACGCCCACACATTTTAACACAAACATATGATTTTTGTTTAATCATTCATTCATATAAAAAAAATAAAAAAAAATAATAGAGAGAAAACAATGTTTCTATGGTGACAAGTTAAGTTTAAATGTAATCAAAATACAATCAACATTTTTTTTAATTTAATTTCTTAAATTCACACAATAAACCAGTATTGTTTACTTTTAAGTTTGAATTTCAATTTGAATTCAGGCATGTAATTGCTCATGTAATGGTCGGTGCACATGACTGCTTTTTTTACCGCTTTTCGGTACAGTACACACTTATTAATTGAAAGACAGATCATCACCATATACCACGAACAGTGATTTAATACAATGTTTTAATTACTGTTTTTAGTTGGAATTTAATTTTGTTTTTTTTTATTGTTGTATCAGCACCTTATTTAATTTTAATATCCGAGGAACATGGAAATTAATTGAGCATTTAATGGAGTAAATTTTTACACTATGATGTCCTAATATTACTAGACTACCATATAGCTTCATATACAGATGATACTTCATCTTCCAGAGGTGTCAAACAAATAATGACAAAAATGTCCTATCTAAAGCGCTTGAAGATGAAAAGAAAGAAGAAAAAACCCAAGCAATATTTATCACAAACAGAAGAATCAGATAATTACCACACAGAGCTTTTCGTATCGACACAACAAACATTGAATGGTCAGACACACTTAAATATCTTAAAGGTTCACTCCACAGAAAATTAACATTCAAAAAACACATCGAAACAGTCATACAAAAATACACATATCAACAAAAATATTATACAGCTTACTCACCAAAAAATCTTATCTCAGCATGAAGAACAAAATTCTACTATACAAAGCCTGTCTCCGTCTGATTTTCACTTATGGCATACCAGTCCTTGTAAACATTGCCAATGCCACACTCTGCCAAAACTCTTCAAATGACACTAATGGTCCCAATGCAAACACCAACAATAGTCATACACAATAGAACAGGAACAAGAACGCTTAAGGAATTCATCACCAGCCTCAAATTAAACTTCATGAACAGATTACACTTTGCTCAAGATTAAATAATTGCCATGGTAGTATTCGATTAGGCTTGATCGCGTTAGCACAATACTCACAACAATGCAAACGCCGTATTGGAAGAGGTCCTCGTTTCCAATTGGCTTGAACAGTGAGGTGTAATCAAAAAATTTAACTAAGAATTCAATTCAATTCAATTCAATTTAAAATTGATTCATAAAAATCTCTTATCATAGGAGTCATTTTTTATTACCGTAATCCAATAATGGACTGTTTTAAAATAAACTTTATTACTTTTGTAGATTGCAGTCATGTTAAATCTTAATTTTATTTATATTTTCTTTCTGAGTTATTTATTCACACGAGAAATTGATATGAAATTAATGTTGAAAGTTTTAATTCATTTTTTAAACACTTAATCAGAGTAGGGTGACCATTTTCTATAAATTGTACTATTATTTTTTTTAAAAGGTATGAGTAAATTTAAAAGATGTTTTTTTCAATTCGATTTTCTTCATTGAAATAGACAGACTAGTCGTTATCTTCATCTCTATTAAATATTAAAATAAAAGTAACATCAACTTAACTATGTTTAACATTCAATTCATACCAAAATAAGAGACACATACATATTTAAAAGCACCATTAATAAAAAATTAAAAAAAAGAAACATAATAAAAACATCCACTTAACCCATTTTTATCAACTAATTATCGAATTAATAATCACTTAAAGCATGTCTGTGTCTTTTTAAGGCACAAATCAACAATCAAAGAGTCACAAAAAAAACCTTCCATTTTACAAATAATTATAATTTGATTCTGTTTTATCCAAGTATATTTTTTTTAATTTCACTTTGAACTGTATAATAAAAAACACTTTGATATCACAAATGTATAGGAAACTTTACAGTAAAGCCATGATAAGACTTTGAATGAATTAAAGTAAATATGTATTTAAATCAAAATGCGGTGTTTTATCGTCGTTGAGTCGTCGGTTAACATTCAAAAATGTTCATGCATATTAAGTTATTTTAATATTCTTTACTTTTAACGCTTTTATAAAAGTGTTTGTACATGTTCTGAATTCTATGAAATCATGAAATTATCTACCTACATACTAATTTTGTGTGATGATGATAACTTAATTTAATATTAAAAAGATTTCATTGTTTTGTTTAGCAAACATTTTTATTATTATTATTTTTATTGTTAATGGTGCTGAAACAAGTATTTTGAGCACACGTCATTGATGATTGAGCATTCATAGAAATCAATTGAATATAAACCTCAAATCAAATATGGAAGATTTCAATGAGATTTTTTGACTTTCAAGTGTATCATTTTTTCTCGATTGAAAGTGATGAATACAGGCAACATTCAAATTAGTAATTGACTTGACACTCATTGACATTCAATGTGAAGGAATTTAAAATATTTCCCACACATTTTAATTTTTCCTCTTAATTGAAACATTAATTCTCCTTTTTTTCTCTCCATCTCATTACAAGCACCAGCATCTTAAAAAGAATACATTGAAATGTATATTCAAGGAGTTAAAAAAAAATTGTTAAATAAAACATATGTGAACTTAATTAGATCTCCCTTGAAGAATTTTATTTAAATAATTGTATGTGTGTTATATGGAAGAAGTGTATTCAAATCCCCTTTTTTGTCCTGATCATTTTAAATGTCAAATTATGTGTCATACAAGAAAATGTGCGCTGAATTCAATGTCAAGACATTAAGTTTAATTAAAGCGTGTAACATTTTTCTTTTATTGTATTTCATAATTAAAAATGCACTATCATGAACGGTTTGTGCGGTCAGGACTCAGGCATTTTTACTTGTCACAGTCATATTTTAAGAATGGTCCATGAGAGCGACTTAAAGATTAACTTTTAAAGACTCAGATCATATCAGAATTTTAGGCTAGCCTGCAGCCAAGTTATCAAGTCAGTCCATTGTGCATACCTTTTGTCATCGTACGAGGGTCTTAGCTTTTATCCTTGCATCACAATCAGTCGCCACCTTTATCTAGCTTTTAACTCAAATCAAGTAGCCGGAAAAGGGACATTTGAGATTGTAAAGTTTCATGAACAAAGCGAGAATCGAGACACTCAAAATATTTTCTTTGACTGCCTTATTTCATAAAATCAGTTCCATCAAAATGCACTTTTCTTCAACCTCCAGTGCTTAAAATGTTAAGATTTTTTACAATGCGTATCAAACTATAACAACATGGTATTTTATCAAATTTCAAAAGAAATTGTAATTAAAATGTTTATTTTAGTAATAAGATGATCCACTCCCTCTTTCATAATGTTTCTACTAACATCAGTATTTCATTTGTTTATCTTATCAAAATTAAAATGAAAATAAATTTAATAATAATAATAATTTTATGTTTATATTCATCCAATATTAAATTCTCATAACAAAAATACAATTTCAGTTCAAAAATATACCGAAAAATAAATTGTTACTTTGTCTTTACATTTTTTTATTCTTCTTTTGTCTGTCATCAATGTTTATTATTTTATTTTTATAATTTTTATTAACTGTGATGTTTATTTGATGTCTTAATGCTGTGAATTTAAAACAAAATTGTATCACATTTGTTTATGTTTAATTGAAATTGTAAATAATGAGTTGATACATTGTATTATGATTGTTTATTATTCTTATTAGAAAATGCTACATTTACGTTTTTTTGTTTGAATTTGATTTTAACATGGTCCTTGATATATGAAGTGAAAATAAATCATTGAATACCCTTTGAAATAAAGACAGAATTTAGAAACAAAAGAAATGTAGAACGTGATCATGAACAATACAAACAAGCGCATTCCCATAGATCAAATTTACCATTTTGAAAAATTTTACTTTTTAGGAAAATTCGGCCAACCACGTTTTTTTACTTTTAGCGACTTTTTTCACCAATAGACTGAAAGACCGAGGGCATGGCCGACCGCGATAAGTTAAAATTTTGTCAAAACAAATTTTAGATCATCATGAGAACAAAAGTGAAATAAAATTTGAATCCTATTCTAATATTCATGGGAAAATTTAGAAGATTTTGTAATAAAATCATCATCATCATCAATATTTTTTCTTATTCCATCAAATTCAGAGAAAGGAGTCATATAAAATGTTTCTGTTTTATGACTTTAAACAATAATAATATCAACAATAATTTTTTGTTGTATTTTTCATGTCTGGGAAAAGAGTAATTAAAAATTTTCTTGATAACATGTGAAAAATAAATTGAAATTTATTATTATTCTTAATATTAATAACTTATCATATCATAAACTGTTTATCCATATAAATGAATATGAATTGACCTCATTTATTACTTTAACACTATATTTATGGATGTAATTATTTTAATTTTGAAAAAAAATGTCATAAATGGGATATGAGAATTTAACTTTACATTAAACAGAAATTTTACGTTTTTAAATAGAATTTAATCATCTCGCATCCCCTTCACTCAAAACAACAAAAAAAAATAAATTTAATTTTAAGCCGTTCAAGAACTCAAATACAATATTTCATAAAACTTTTCTTCTAGAAACAGATGATAGACTTATGTTTTTGATATTTATTATTCAATAATAAAAACATTTCCTTTTTAAAAACTTAAACAAAAAAAAAACTGTAAACAAATTTTTTTTTGGTTCACACACATTTTAAATTTCATTTTAGTTCACTTCATCTCGTGTCGTGTCACACCATATTTACATTTAAGTTTTCAAACAGTCCCAAAAAAAATTTATTATTAATTTATGAGTATTAGATGCACATGTGCTGTAACATTTTTTTTTAAATATTAACAGAAAACTATAAAATACTGTTTTTATCTCTTAAATTTTAATGTGTAATTTCTTCATAAATTCTAATTCGTCATACAAATTCATGTTAAGCTGAAAACCAAAATTCCTTTTAACATTCCATAAATCTGCGATGTTAAAATTAAAAAAAAATATATTAGTAATTTGCACCCAAGACAAGTGCAACACCATATTAGAAGTAAAAACACGTATATACACGTAGTTGGAAACAAAATTGGACTTTAAAATTTGTTTTACAAGTGTTGACATTTATGGGGACTGATCTAGTTACATAATAATAATATTTAGTTGATCTGATGATAAAATTAATTCAAACATGTTGCCATGTTAGGTGAATGAATTTATTTATTCATATTTTTTCAGTTTCTTGTTATGGATAAGGAAAAATTGCTATGCTTTTTAAAGGAGGTTTGAATGTGAGTGTGGGAGTGAATTTTACTATTCGGAGATTTATTTTGAGCGAGAGTAACAAGTGGACTTATTTGTTTTTTTTTTAAATATTGATTAATGTTTTTTGATTCTATAATAATAAAATTATTTTTTCTTTTTCATTTCAGGTAAGAAAAATTCATTATTGTGAAAAGTACTTTCAAAGTATCAAGATAAGTAAAAAACTTTTTTTCCTTGATGGAGTGGACTCAGTGTTTACACTTCGACCTATAAGATCTTTTGAGCTTCTCCTTACGAAGGCACGTCGTGCCATCCCTAGTCCTCCTTTAAGACATCCAATCATTATAAAATCTTAAGATGATTTCAGGATCTGTAATAACTACAGTTGAGGGAGATGAAAGCCTTCCCTCAAGTACTATATTCTCACTCTTGTCAATGCTTCACACTCACAGAGTATGTGTTTTGATGTTTCATCCTCTTCTAGACAGAGCCAGTAGGTGCTTGATTCACTCTTGTGACTTGTTAGGAGACCTGTCACTTATTTAATGTCTTTTTTACCCAGTTGTAAGATCATTGCCACTCATTCCGAGATGTCTCACTTCAAAATCATTTCACATAAAAGATCTGGGCCAATAAATTTCCCTTCAGCTCCCTTTCTTGCCAATTCATTACCTTCGATACCTTAATGCCGTGGTACCTTACATAAATGTGATCCTTCAATTGAATGGACCTAAATTTATAATCCTTTGAGACCTTTAAAAAACTTAGTGCAGACTCAAATCTCACTTTTAAAGTAAAGCAGTCTCCATATTAAATGATCAACGTTTGCTATTAAATGAACGTTATTACAATGAGAAATACTAAAGAGGCATGACAATGGGTGGTATTTATTTGCAATTTATTTATACTTTAATGAATAATGTTTTCACTTCCAATAGAAAATTCGATCGATATTATATAAAACCTAATATTTTTATTTTCTTACTCGACGACAACAACAATTAAATAAAAACAACTAAAAAAAATCTTCAAGCACACGAATAGGATCAACCAAGTAATAGATGAGAGCGTTGATTTTTATTTTTGTTTTCATGTTTTGTTTGTACAATTTTTTCTTTGTCGTTTTATAGGTATTTAAAACGAACAAAAAAAATGTGTCCCCATGATTTTTTTTTATTTATCTCATAGTTGTTCATGTTTTGAAACATTTTACTATGAATGTAAGCCTGCTAATAGTAAAATGAAAAATTGAAACACAAATTAACGTTACTTATTGATACAAATAACAAAAGGCTAGGTCGAAATATCCGAAACTTATTTTTTTTGTTTGAAATAAAAATAAATTCGTGAGATAAATTTTGATAAGAGAAAAATTTCTTTTAAAGTCATTTGATTCTTCGTTGAATTATATTTTTGAAACAAGGATTGCAATGTACTTTGAGATTTTGGATAAATAAAAGAAAGAAAGTGCTCTGAGAAAAACATTTAACTGCTTATCAATGATAAATTAATGTAACAAATCGTCACAGCATGCAAATATTTAAATGAAAAGAAGCAAAATACAGATTTTAGGATTGATAACCTTTAATTTGAAGTGAACATTGTTTGAAATTGATTGCGTCCGAAAATCTTCTAGTTGATTGATTTAAAATGAATTAATTACCTTAAAATTAGATACTGCTCCATGGATCCAAGTTTAAAAAACTTTCCCTGGTATTTAATCACAGTTTTTATCTCGTCTTTCAACATTTTACTTAATTTATTTTTTTTAATGCCTTATCTCATCGAACTAAAACCAGGTAAATGAGTGCCTGCCATTTCTTTTGAATTCGAAATTTTTTTGTATTTACATTTTAAAATCGTATCACATGCAACACACATTAGCGCAATCCCAAAAGCAATATTATTTTATCGTACTTGTATCAAACAACAACAAATAGAGTGCGATCTAAGATTTTTTTTAATATAAATATGTATAAGGTGAGAAGAAAAAAAAGTACCTGCACCATTTCAATATCAGTATGGAACATGATCCATTATAAATGTAATATTTTAAACAACTTATACGAATTTTAACACAGGATTAGACGCACGTTTTCATTTTTCTATGCAAAGAAACATAAAGTAGTTCTCGATTAACAACGCATTCAAGTGAAAAAAACATCATCTTTTAAATAAATACATAAATTGCACGTTTGAAATAAGTGTAATTTTCGTTTCTAAACTATTTCGAAAGTGATTGAATGTCTAATTCTTATACATATGTGTGTATATTTGACACTTCACCACTGATATAGATCACGATTCAACACTTCTTACACTCTTTAATAATAATAATAAATGTTTGTTAGATGTATGTCTACGATTATTATTTTAACTGGACATGAATTATGTACTAAAAATTGTTAATTTAGCTTAAAATGGAAGATTTCATTTTTTATCTTTTGAGAATCAATCGTTTAAATTTGGTACTCGCAGTGAAATATTTGAATTGATTTCAATTTTAGGATAATATGAATAGTAAAATTTATTTAATTACAAACAGAAATATTTTATAAAGGTGTTGAAATTATTTTTTTTATATTAAAATTAGGTGTCAATGAATTTTACTATGATATGTTGTTAGATGTCAGTGCGTTTAGATTTAACAACAAGATAAGATGAGGTGTTTAACTGATGGCGGTCGCTGTCAATGTACAATTTTAACATTTGATTGCTAAGAAAAAAAAAGTTGAATCCATGTTTTTAACGGATTTCTGTCGATTTGGAAAAAATGCGAGTATTTCGTGCGGTCCGTCCCTCCGTTCATCTATGTCGCATATCAATGTCAAAGTCGCATATCAATGTCAAAGTCGCATATCAATGTCAAAGTCGCATATCAATGTCAAAGTCGCATACCAATGAAAAAAATCGCCAATCATCAAATAAATGCCACAAATCATTTTAAAATCATTTTAAAAAGTCGCCAATCATTAAAAAATGGCCAATTATGAAAAAAGTCGCTGATCATGAAAAAAGTCGCAAATCATGAAAAAGTCGCCAATCACAAAAAAGTCGCATTTGAAAAAATGGTGAATTCTATTCATAAAAATGCGCTCGTGCATATCGTTCACGATCTCGTTCTTCTTTTTTTCATTTAAATTTTATATCAGACATATTCAAGTCAAATGAAATAATACTATTAAAACCGTAACTAATTACAATGAACTGTAAATTGCAATCAAATTTGCACTCTATTCATTCTAAAATTTAATATTAAAATGTATGATGTACTATCAAAATACTGTAAAACCATATCAAATTTAATATAATAAATTGAAATGACATCCCAGAAAAAGTAAATTCAACTTTTTTCCGGTTAAATTTGAATGAAATGCGAATAGTTTTTGAATGATGATCATAAAATTTTGATTGATCTGCAAAAATAACATGTGAAACTGAAACTCAACTGCACCCATTTTAAAATATGATGAATTCAGGAACCTTACAGTAAATTTGCAATCATCAATCATAAAAAAATGTCATAAAATTATGTGTTCATTGTTTTCGTTTTCATATTTTCCTGTTAGGATTTTGCATGAAAGGATTGCGCTCATTAAAAGATTTTTGTTAGAATCTCGAAAACGATCAAATTTAAATTGAATCCCGGTTTGCTGTTATAAATATTTTAAAGAAGTCTCATCGAATCAAGGTTACATGGAATCAAAAAAAAAACAAAACCATATCATAAATTTAATAATTTCATGTCTTTTTCGCTTATATTTGGGTGAGGCAACAAAGTTGTTGTTCCAATTTCTTTTTTATCATTTTACATTTCATACATTAAAATAAATAAATTTCACATAAAGCACAAAATAATATTTCATGTAAAATAAACCAATCTTTCCGGCTTCTCTTTATCCAATAAAAATTGGCATCAATGCCCATATTCAAGATACAATGTCATTTTTCGTACAATTTTTACATGAACTGGCACGTTTCTTCTTGTCAAATAAGAAAAAAAATGTATTAAGGAGAAAGAATCGCTATTTGTTTTCTTCAAACCTTCAAAATATGGAACCGAACTTGTAATTTTTCTCCAAAAATGTAATTTGATATTTTTTTTTTCTTCTTCTTCTTCAAACATTCTCAATTTAAACAAGTTGCATCAATTTTATATTATTTTTAATAATAAGCTTTAAAAAGTCCCTTATTAATATGCAACATGCATACATTTAAAATTTAATCACATCCATATACAATGCATAATAATAATAATAAAAATAATAAGGTCTCATTTTGAATTTAATAAAAAAAAAATAAATAAATTTTTATATAATGTTGCTTCCTTTCTCTTTTTTTTGTATGCATTTTGTTGTCCCTTGTGTTTTATTTGTCATTTTTGGGTTGAAATTTGTGCTCTTGAAATTTCATTGTTTTTTTTTTGTCATCCTTTTCAATGTAAATATACCTGCATAAGTTTCAGAAAATGGTATGCAAACAATAAAATTTAAGTTTAATGATCGAAATTGCTCCAAATATCTGTTCAACAAGATTTTCAATTAAATTTTATGTCGAATGTAATTTTTTTTATTAAAATTTGGTTCTTACGTCACATTCCACTACCACAATTCCGCAAAAAAAAAATCAAAAATAGAAAATAAATGACTTGCTGCTGTGTAAAACGATACTAATTTTATAATTTTTTCCTCTTGTTGTGCTCTTCTAATAGTTGCCGTAAAATGACAACACAAAGCATATTAAGTTAAAAGATCAGAGCAAAGATCATGCTAATTTGATACTTTTTTTATACTTATTTCTATCGTTTACTTCTTAGAAATTCACCTGAACTCAACTGTACGCCCATTCAATATGTTATGAAATTAAATTTGTCATATTTTTTATTCGTAACTTTTATTCAAGTCCATTTATTTTTTTTTATATTCTCTTTTTTTTTGTTATCTCACATGTATGATGAACGAACCAAACCAAACCAAGTGTATTATTATTAATATTATATTTAGCATAATCTTTCTTTTTCATCATATATTTTATTTATTATTTTATTTGCTGTTCTTTTAATGATTGCCTTATGAAGATGCCATCCATGCGATCATTCTTTTCTTTTTTTTATTTTTGGTCATCATCATCATCATTTTATTTTTATTCATCTCTTCACTTCTCTTCTCATTCTTTTCAGCTTCTCTTTTGTAAATAATTTAATTTTTTTTTCAATTCAAAGACGAGATAAGAACAAAAATCAAGGAACTTTTGCCATTTTTTTCTGCTTTGCATTCAATTTTATTGCATTTTATCTTTTGTGTTATTAAAAAAGAGTCTTTTCATTTAAAATGAATCATTTTTCGAACTGTTTCGAAATATTATTTTGAGACATTTTTAATATTATTTTATTAATTAAATTACCATAAAAATCCCATTAGTTAAATGAGGTACTTGTTTCATCTCTTTAATAATTTTAACTGTTAACTACCTGCACATGTCTCTAATATGAAAGATGTACTTTGCAATGGAATGACCAAAACACTAAGAATGGATGTTTGCAAATTTTGTATGTGTATTTTAAATCAAACCATGTTCAGTTTTGGACACATGCTGCTATTTTTATCTTTCTTAAGTTGTTTTGACAAAAAATAATAATAAGAATACACATTAAATATAAAATGTTGTAAATTGAATTAAGAGTCAAGGAATTTATTGTTTCTGTGGTTTTCTGATCGCAGATTAACTTTGAATCCATAAAAAAGTGCTTTTTCATGAAATTCCTTGTTTTCACACATAATTTTTTATCAATTACTATCAAAATTGTACTCAACTAGTTTATAATTGCATCATAATTAATATCATCATCACCATCATATTCAACTCCAAACGCAATCATCATTGCACAACAAGTCAATTGAACGAAAAAAAAACTGAGATAATTAAATATACAAATATTTTGATTACTTTTAAATCATAGTCCAACACGCAAAACATAAATTTATCTTATGCTCATTAAACCGTGTTATTTTTATTAAATTACATCTGTTTTTCTATCTTGAATACATTTGTTTATTGTTCAATTGGTCAAAACATATTCATTTATATGAGATGTTAAATTTCATTTGAATAACAGCATGTTTTCATGTTCGTTTTATTTTATTTTTTGTTAATAATTTGCGTAGGTGGATGTTTAACTAAATATTAATGATGATGATGATACTTTGATATGAGCTGACACAATAAGTGCTTGTAAAATGAGTATGAGATGGAGAAAAGAGAAAAAAAAATATTCAAATTCATTCTTTTCTGTTAATAATCTTATTAGAAGAATGAATGTCATAAATTTACATCAATCAACTTGTGAAAGGAAATTGTTTCTATTATTAATAATAAAAATTAAATTATATCATGAAATTGATTGTTATTTATTTCGTTTTAATTAAATGATTGAGACATGACACATGTGTATTGACTCAAATTTTGTGGTGATTATATATGTTGATTGACGTTCATATACCGAAGAATGTGCAGATTAGTGGTTAACGTCACAGAGAGGTTCAAATTTGGTCAGAGTTTGGTTTTCTTTTTTTTTGGCTTCTCAAAGCTCTGGAGACTGAAGATTAGAGAAGTCCACTATAAAAGCAGGGAATGTGCTGAGCAGTTTCTTCTTATTCTCGACATATTGTACATAAATCTGTTTCAGTTAGATTCATTTTTCTTGAAGTGCTTTAGTAGACGTGTGTGACCTGTAAAGAATGCCACAAGAACTCTTATTTGAACTGTGGTCATTCCTACAAGCTTCTTAGTACAAGTGGCAATCCATTTGCTCAAAAAATTGAATTGAATTTCATAAAAATAATTCAATTCGGAGTAATTATGTTTATTTTCCTTCCATTTATAAATAAAATCCATTCATTGCAAAAAACGAGTAACTGCCATGAATAAGCAAATAGTAAGATAGCATTTCATACATTCATTTGTCACAATTTATAGATAGAATTTATGTAAAGAAGGTTTAACTACATTTAATAGAGAACTTGAAAAAAAAATCAATTCAAAAGTGATTGAATGAATGACTGAAAATAATCTGATGTGACTCGCGTGCGTTTTCAATTAAGATTAATCGAGTCACAGTAATTTATTTTATATACAAACATTTTAAAGAATCATTTATTTCTTAATATATATTTTTAAATAAACACGATTTTTCTTTACTTTTTACATTTTTTTTATTTAAAATAATAATAATAATAATTACACTTATTGATTAGGAGCTCATTTGAATGCAAAAGCAACAAAAATGAAAAATTAAATTGAAATGACAAGTTGTTACAACTTTAAATATTGCATAATTTTAATCAATTCTCCCTTAAATGGGTCACTTATTCAAATTTTGCTCAATGGGTGGCACACAGCAAATGCATGTGAATGTGAAAATTTTTAAATTTGAGAAAAAAAATGAATTACATCGATCAAATCACACACATACAAAAAAATATATAAAATTTTGCAGACAAGTTGCATTTTTGACATCGCACATTTCAAATCAATTAAAATACAAAATTTTCATAGGAATTGAATTGAGCAACATAATTTATATTATTATTTACATTTAATTAAGCTCGTTTTGGTTGATTTAATTATCGTTTGTTTTTTTTTTCATCTTTTGTGTGTGATGTATGTGATCAGATGGGACATTCTTGTATTTTGTTTTACTGCATTGTTTACATATTGATGGGACATTACTGGGAAATGAAGAATTTTTTGAATATTTGTGAATATTTTTGGAGCATTTAAAGTAAAATGTCTTTTGTAATTAGAGAATTTGCTTGAATTGTCCCTCTAGAGACGACCATTGAACTTCATCTCATTTTAAAGGAGAATCTCACCTATAAAGTAGTTTTTCATGTTCTCTAGATATAAATTCAATTATTATTATACTAGTTAAGAAAAAAAAGTGATGCTCATACATAAATAAACAACAATAATAATATTAAAAGCTCACATATATTATATTTTCATAATAGTACATATTTATTTATTTATTTTTAAAAAGACACACATGCTTCATGCCTCATTTTGTCGATTCATGTTTCCAGATAAGGGAACCAATTCTTTTTTTTTTGCATTATTATATTAAATATACGTTCATTCTACTAAATTGTATATGTTTAAATTTGCAACATTAATTGAATTGATACGGTTTTAAAATAATGTTTAAAATGAAATATAAAGGTAAACGAGTGAAAAAAAGAGAGAATAACAGTGCAATTTTTACAACAACAACAACAAAAAATTTACAAAATTTACATTTAATACTCATTGAGTTTATTGTACAAGTTTATCATAATAGGTTAATGTTTGTGGTAGTCGCGTTTATATGTAATAATGCATGAAACATGATAAAGATTATTTTGTCTCCGAGTGTCTAACTATATAAAATTTATATAAAGATAAAGCTGCTTTAAGTGAGGTTGAAATTTAGACATTTGAATAGGGTGACTGGTTTTTCATCTAATTGAGGGAATTAAGAAGAATTATGAAGAAGAATTGAATAGTTCAGAAAAATTTAGCTATAGAAGGATAAGAAAAAGTTCATTGACTCGATTGGGACGCGTTTCGACTCCTACACGGTAGAAAACTTGCGTGAATAGTGCCGGAATGCGGCACTCGGGACTTTTTTTCTCATAGTGTATAGAATTTTTTGAATTAATTTGATTCGATTTCGCTTGTTCCATGCATAAAAGTCACAAAGCCTATGATTATAAATAGGTAAAGTGTCTTATATGCACGGAACAAGTGATTTATAAATTTACTTTTTTCATAAAATTCTACGTTTCTTGTCACCCTATTCCAGATTAGAGCCTTTAACTAAGCATTTATGCATTATTATTTTACAACATTTATAATTCATGCATTTATGGGTAGTTCAAGTTGCCTTATTGATAAATTTATAATGGAAATGACTACTGGCGCATATTACATTATCCATACATTATTTTTTTTTTTTTTATTAAATTCAATATTAAGAGAGAGAGAAAAGTAAGACAAAAAAATATTGAAAGAATAAATTAGAGTACAAACAACGTTAAGAAAAAAGAACATTTATAATACAATGTTAATTTAATAATTCATAAAAGGTAATCAAAATGAATATTTGATTCAGATAATCAGAAATTGGCGACAAGATACAATTCAAGAAGAATTGATATTGAAATGCAAGCAATTATTTTCATTAAGTGACGAACCCTTAAATTTAACTTTTACATGGATTTTTAATGCTCTGTAAAAATTCATTTAAAATATATAAACAACTGAGAAGATAAACAAAAAAAATATAACGGTTTTTCTTGTACTTTTTTTATTTTCTTTCATCTCGTGTCTTCTATTTTATTTTTTAAAATTCATCTCTTTCATATCAGTTCGAACCAATTCAACAAATTTATTCTTCAAGCACATACTTAAACAAAAAAGACATACACAATTTTGATTTGAATAAAACTATGGCATGATCAGATCATTTAAAAATTATTTAAAAAAAAAAGTTTCTATTTTTTGAAGTAAAACGATTAGCAATGCTTTTTTAAGCTCTATTTTGGTACGTGTTTCATTGAAAATGTAACAAAAAAAAATTTATAGATTTAATCAGATAATGTTTTTGATTGATACAAATAATAATGATGGATATACTCTGAATTGGGTTTATCGATGCATCAAATGTTTGCTAATTTGATTTTTTTTTTCTTAAAAGTTATTATGTAAAAATTATGTATTTTTCTTTTTTTATGTGTGAATCGTGGTTGAAATTTTTAGCAGTAAAAATAATGATGATGATGAAATGTATGTGTATGTGAAATAAGTGAAATTATGTGTATGCACTTTATTTTTTAACACCTCATTTACATTGGATGAATTCAATGAATTTGATGGCCACTGTGCAACAAAAAAAAAACACATTTTTCAACAGTCATAGCCTAAAAGTCATTTGGGCTATGTTGAATTCAATCTTTACCACTTCAAATTATAAAAGAAAATATCCGTCTAATTCGGAGAATATTTCTTATTCCTTTTTAATTGAAGTGACGAAATATAAAAGTGGCACCGTATAGCTCTGCAGACACGTATACACACACGTACAAGTTGGTGCCAAGTACTGAGAGATCAAAAAAGATAAAATTAAATATTTTCTAACTCAGAAGCGAAAAAATATTGATAATTTTGGTACTTTAGGCAATCAAAATCATAAGTTTTTCCACATAGTAACTTTGACTCATTTTTGTTGCATTGTGATTTTATAATTTCAACACTTTTCACTTATTCAATTATTTCAGCTACAATAAAGCATGCTTCCAAGCAATTGTCAATCACTTAAATTTTTATTTTGCATAAAAAGTCATCATCATACCATTATACACTTAAAAAAAACGTATTTAACTAACACCTTACCACTACGTATGTCATTATTCGTTCGTCAATAGTTCCATTCAAAAATTCATAAAATTAAAGCAAATAGTTAAAAAATAAATTGGAAAAATCATATTGTGTGTGATTCCATCCAGATTGGCACATATTACAAAATTTGTGCAGTCACGAATTCAATATATTTTTTTTCTTGATATTAAATAATAATAATAATAATAAAAGTAATAATATTAGTTGTGATGGCAATAAATATTTTTCTTATTAATATATATTTATTATTATTATTATTATTTTATATCGCACGGACTTTATTTATATGAGAGAGAGACTTATTATATTATTATTTGAAATAATGAGCTCTGAATTTATTCACGTTTTTTTTTTGGGCAAATGTATGCCATTTTAATTCGATTCAATTTAATTTTGACTAAACATTGTACGTTTAATATTAAAATTTATTTATTAATATTATTAAATAAAAAAATGAATGCTAAAGACTTTATGAATTATCGGATAAAGATCTCTTTAAATAGGTATAATGAAAATGTTCATATAATTTCTCATGCATGTATGATTTACGAGGTTCTTGTCATTTGACATCAAAACGAGTAAATATTCAATTGAAAATTAAAGTTTTATTAAATTAAATTCACACTAAATCTCCGTAGTCAGAAGAGTTTTCCTGAATTTGGGTATCAATAAGTCCTTTCATGAACATTTCCAAGTGTGTACGGCCCTGATTTTCATCTTCAGTTTCTAGATTAACATTTAACGTGACATCTCCCAACATTTCAGCTAAGCTTAATTGATTTGGCATGAATGTAGTTGCTTCTTCTTCTTCTTGAAGTGGGGCATCCAAGCCAGTCACCATCAATGACGCTGGAGCTGACATTGGCGGAATTCCCAATTGATCGAACAGTGTATCAAATTCCCTTGTATTCAACGGTGATGGGTCACGACTTTTTTCTTTAACTGCTTTTGATAAGTCTCTTGGTTGCAAGTGCGCTGTTTTTGCATAAATGTTTGTACCCAAATTTTTACTGTAATGCTCATAAAAATCATTATTGATTGGTGTCACCACAAACGATCCATCACTATTTTGCATTCCGAGTCTCAATAAAATTGAAATTTTTGTGTTAAATGGTTTCAACCACGAATTCAAGTTTTGCACAACTAACGTCTTGTTACCATCATTTAACTGATCCCAGTAATCAATGATGATTTGTTTTGTGGAATCGACTAAAATTGATTTTCGCATTTCCGGAATTAGGCGACCAATTCCATCAAGGTGCCGAAATGTGATATCCATGAGTTGTTGTGCATGATCTGCAACAAATAAGTGCCATTTAAACATCATAACCATCAATTCCCAGAGTTTGTCCATTGAATTCATGTCTAAGCGCATCAATGAGCAACAAGCAATGTCCTATTTAATTGAAAGAAATATTAACAGAAAATCAATTTAAGGAAATTTAATGTAAATTTAATTTACCGTCAATAAAATCCGTGCTTGTTGAATAGTCAACATTTGATTTTCGTATGATGTTGTGATGTAATTCAAGAATTTATGATCTAATAAGACTTCGGTTAGGTCTCTCAATACCGTCGCTGCCTTGTCCAAGGAAACTGACTGAGCATTAAGTCTCTGATCTATCACATAAATCATTTCACAGCCAAGATTTAGTACCAAAAACAAATTCTCTAAAGTCATATTTACATAAAATTTTCACTGTTATTGCAAAATTGAAGTTAATTTCTATTGATTTCCTTTCAAATTACTCGTTTCAAGTTCACTTTTCACTTTTCAATACAAGAAAATTACAAGCCTAAACTAAAATGAAATGAGACTTCCTGTTCTGTCTTCTACAATTTTTCGACTACATTCTTATAGAAAAGCCCTTTCAACAATTCACCATAAATGTATATTTAATTTGTTTATAACACCGTTGCTTAGCATCAACAACCTGTGTATTCCAAAGACCTTATGTATGCTACTACAAAATGTGTATTGACGGTAAAATTTGACGATTGAAATGTAAAAATAGAACACAATATATAGGTCAAAATCAAACGCGTTATTAAAACAATTGAATTGAATAGCCCTTAAATGGTATTTAACTTTCATAGAAAATCAATATCACACAAAATTTAAAATAATTCTCAGAAGACACTCAATCAAAAGGGGGTTGAAATTTACTAAATTTCAATGAAATCAGTTTAACGTCAGTTTTTTTTTTTAAAATAAATTTCACCATAGAATTTGAAGAGTAGCTGAACATAATTGATTATTCCAAAGTAAGCGAGAAATCACTACAAATTACGTTAAATTCATTATTGACAAGCGTCATAAATTATTTAAGCATTTTTCTGTATAAAAATTTAATAATCGATCATAATGGACTTGCATAATGGATAATTAGCTGGATTTTTTTTCAATAAATTGTTTATTAACATAAACATTATTTTTTTCATTTTATGATTTCATCAAATTTAAACATAAAATCTCTCAACAGGGTCTCACATTGATGATGAATTCATGTTTTTTTTTTTTAATTTATCAGACATTCAGATCAAATATTGGCCTAATTACTTTTGAATATAATAATAATAATAAATACTTTGAAAAAATCAGTGAAAAATTTTAAAATATTGATAGTTTGCATGCAAACTTCATGAAATGTGTAATAATTTTGGAAGTACATACTCATATATTGCATGATGAAATATACGAAAAACATAGAAATACCGCACATGAACAGGTTTTTCTAGTGCAATTTTTTAATGTGAGAGAAGTTTAAATGATTAATCACTAAGCATTTGGTAGGTTGATTTGATCTTTGACCGAAAAAAAATACAACTACAAATAATGTTTTTTTTCTTGCTTTGAACATGAAACGCTAAATTGTTAGATAAATAAATGGATTATCTGTGTTATTATGATGTGTGAAATATGGATTTTATGTTAAATGAGGGTCTGAATGTTTTATTCATGAAAAATTGTGTTTATCGTATTTTACCGCAAGGGGGCCAAAATTTGATTTTCATTTTAGGCAATGATCACTTGCAATATTGCAGTGGAAAAAGCTTTTTTGAAGTTATAAAAATTCTTTTGACGAAATCTTGCAGAGATTTTCCAATTTTCCCTTAATTTCTTTGATTTTTTCAAATTCAAATTGACCGTTATTTTTAAAAAAAGTTTTATCTATGCGTCATGCCATGCGTCCGTCCATCGACCCGTGTTATCAAAATGTGTCGCCAATCATTTTAAAAATTGTCGCCAAACATTAAAAAGTGTCGCCAATAACAAAAAAGTCGCCTTATCGAATATGACCACTAGAATTAAAAGGCCGGCTAACCAAAAAAAGAACGACTGACTTAAAATGACCGATTTAACGATCACATTTAACATTTTTAACAAATTTTTAAATAAAATCATGTAATTTTATCATTTGAATTGTATCAAATAACATTTCAATTAATAATAAACTTCACACCACATTGAAATAATTAGTAATTAATTTCCCATGACCATTTCTCATAACTCTTTCAATAATAATAATATCAATTAAGAAGAAAAAAAAACATAACAAACAAATAAACAGAAAAAAAGTAAAGAAAATTTGTTTGTTTTATTTTATTTTCAAACAAAAATCAACTACCGTTTAAAAAAAAATAAATAAAAAATGAGTAATGCTCAATTTAATCTCAAATAAAGCTAAAAAATAATGCGAATCACATTTATTTTGTTATAATAAGAAATTAATATCATCTGAATAATGAGTAAAGTGAAAACAATACGGGTCTTTGTAATGCGTTACATTAACAAAAATGAGTAAAAAAAATAAATGATACAGCTTGTTGAATTTGATGTTTAACATGAATTTAATTTGCTATTAAATAACATTTTTTCTTATATCTGGTGGTGATTTGATGTGATGTGATGCAAAAATGTAAATTTTTTAATAAACTTACAATTTTAATGAATGAGTGGGTTTGTTTAATTACTACTGATATTTTATTTTTTGTATAATTTAACCACAAATAAAGTAAATAGTCATAAGATTAATGATTAAAATGTGAGAAATTCAATTTGATGGGAAATTTGAAATGAAATAAATGCCGTTACTTGTATTTTTGTGGTCTTTTGATACATACCGCAAAATGTGGTGCCATCTATGTTCGTTAATTGGAACAAAATTGTGTGAACATGCGATTTTTACGTTAAATAAATTTTTTTTTCTTAAAATTGAAAATTAAAAATAAAATAACACGGTAGCTGCCATGACATTACATGCGTCCATGATTAATTAGTATGTAAATTTTGTGTCTTTTTTAATTTACATTTATTTACTTTTTTATTACCTTTGATTATTACACTTAAATTAAAAACGTTGTCGTTTTTATATAAAATTTTTACATACAAATAAATTGATCATTGATTAATATCGTGGAACTTGAATTCACTACAGTGCAGTACTTAAACCTGAGGTGTGGTCAAATTACTGCTGATGTACGATTTATAACTTCAGATTTTATTAATAAAATTGAACGGTACATGTTTCATTTTTAATTTAATTACTTTTATCATATATTATTTATTTTTAATTCATACTACTTTAAATTTTGAATATTGATTTGAATTACTAGGAACCGTGAGATATACTTTTAATTGAACTGAAATTGTAAAAATCGTTATAAATAAAAAAAAGGTTATCAAATGTTATGATTTATATGAAAATAAAAAAAAACATTTTTTTTTTCAATTCCAGTAGTTAGATTCAATTATTTATGATATTAATGTAGTTTTGATGCATTTAGACAACAATAGTTAACACTGAGTTAAAAGCAAAAAAAAATGAAGAATGAAAGATCCTTATCCCGTTTTATATTTACTGTTCCATCAATAAACAATATGAATGCAAAAAAAATAAAAATAATAATAAATGCACGATGTCTTATTATATTGCTATTATTATTACAGTTGAATTTATTTTTTTTGTTCAATACTGGCTTGTCTTACGCTTCTCATATTGTAGCGTGCGATATTTATGATGATGATGATAATTGTTATGCAAATTCAATTATTACTATTACTGGTAAAGAGCATATTTAAAACACACGTTTAAAAGTTAAACATTTATCTTTCCTGAGTTATTGCTGTTTGAATGTGAGGATGAAGTAAAATAATGAGATGAACGAAAAGGTATGAACTATTGAATTGAGGCAAGTCTCGTCGTTGCTTTGAAATTTCAATCACTCCGGAAATATCCAAGCGATGTCAGATTTTGAGATTCCAAGAAATTTCAAAAGATTTACTTCTAAAATTCAAAATTCGTATCCAAATCAGAGCTTTACCGGGGAACCGTTTTACAGCTCACATTTGAAGGGCGACTATTAAAGGTGAACTTAGACCCACTCAGTCGTGCCCATACCCGTAATCACCATCCAAGGGCCTTAGCTTTTATTCTGTCATGCAGTCGCCACATTTATCTAGTCTTTAACTCAAATGAGTAGCCAGAAAAAGGGACATTTGAGATTGCAAAGTTTCTTGGCCAAAGAGAGAATCGAATTGCCTAGTCCAGGTCTTGGCTCCTTGGACCTGATTCTAAAATGTTCTTTCAGTAGAGAAAAAAATTCGTTGAAAAGTTACATCCATAATTTAACCAATTTACTTCGTCAATTCTTAAAATTACTCCATCAATTTTCAATTTACTTTTAAAATTCCACCAATATAATCACATAAGAAATTCATGAATGAGAAATTATACACGTGTTATCGATATTTCTTACCAATATACAATAATATCATATACAGATCGAAAGCAATTCAATCATTATGCTAAAGGTAAATTATATTTAGTTTCAAAAAGATTGAAAAAAGTAAAATACAAACAAAAAGTTCTTGACTTGCGTTTCGTATACAAGTAAGGAATATTATGATAGTTTTATAACTTTTTTAAAGTAAAGCAATTATTGACGTACTTATAGCATGAGGTTTGCATACAATTATTCCTTTCTTTTACATTATTTTTGCTGGTTTTTGTTTTTATTTTTTTAGAATTCACAATGAAATGTGAGTAGAATATAATCAATATCGCACGATTTTTTGAAATTGAAATCAGAATCAGTCTCATTTATTTAAATCAATCATCACTTTTGCTATCATCAAGGAAATCATTTAAATGGGACCTTTTAACTCTCGATTACTGTTAAACCATTGACAGATGTTCATGAGAATATCATTTTAAATGTTAACATACACACACACACACACCACTTCTTATGAACAAAAATAAAAATAATCGGAGGGGTTGAAGTTTGTTGATGAACAAAGGGAAGTACGTGATGAGTATCTTCTAGAATTTAAATTTTAAAAATATCAAGTACATTTTGTGGTGAATAATATTTTTTATCATCGTCTTTTATTTTGATCCACATACACACTGTGTATATAATCTGCGGTCAACATTTGCACAACTCATGCACTCTGATTTACATACACGCTCTGTTTATTATTATTATGCTGTATTAACTTGTGTGTTCAAGAAATAATGTGTGTAAAATGTAATGAATATCATTCTTTCATTCATGCTATTTTATTTTATTATTTCGTGGGAAAATTTATGTCTTATAGTGTTTTTTTTTAAAAATATATTTCTATTATTATTGTAGTATAACTTTGTTTTCGTTTCGTTATACGAGAATATGCCACAAGTGTGTTTAGTTTAAAAAAAAAATGTTTAAATATTTGTAATGGTTAAAACATAATAATAAGTAAAATAAAAAAATAAAACAAAAGAAAAATAATTACGGATAAAAAATGTAGATCGTGAGCGTGAACGATATAAATGAGCGCATTTCTATGAAAAGATTCACCATTTTAGAAAAGGAATTTTCTAAAATTTCCTGCATTTTGGAAATTTCAGCAATTTGAGTTTTTTTCGTGATTAACGACTTTTTTATGATTGGCGACTTTCTTTGTGATTTGCGACTTTCTTTGTGATTGGCGACTTTCTTTGTGATTGGCGACTTTCTTTGTGATTGACGACTTTTTGTGTTTGGCAACTTTCTTATGTGATTGGCGACTTTTTTTGTAATTGGCGACTTTCTTAATGATTGACGACTTTCTTTGTGATTGGCGACTTTCTTTGTGATTGATGGTTTTTTTGTGATCGGCGACTTTTTTTAATGAATGACGCTTTTGACACAGATAAACGGACAGCAAGACAGCGTACAATAGTCCCATTTTTTCCAATTCAACGGAAATGCGCTAAAAATAATAATAAAGAACAATAAGACGAATAAAAATTGTTATAAGAGACAAAATTTTGAAACAGATCTTTCCCGTGATGACCTTTGTTATAAAATCCAATAAACTTAGTCTTAAATTTGTAGTGATATTTTAAGATCAAAACCATTTAAAAGAATTCATTTTTGGATCAAAACAAAATATTTCAAATCGTTTTCTTCAAAAAAAAAACACAACTCATGAATATCACAACAATTTCAAACCTCACACAAATATTTCTAATGAAATTACATTTCATTCGGTTCAAGTTTAGCGCAAACATGTTAAAATAAGAGAATGTGAGAGAGATATATCATCAAATATTGGAGTATTCCATAATTAGCAATCCTTAATTGACATAAATAATTAGCCTTTGGTCTCCTTTTGTTTATATACATTTTTTTGTATTTTTATCTCTTATTCATTCCATTTTCTTGTCTTTTTTTGTGATACATTGTTGTTTGAGTTTGAATAATTTTTTTTACCAATAAACGGCAAATATTAACGTGCTTAACATTTTGATGCTTTGTATTTTCAATTTCATCTCATCTCTCTTTGTGTTCAGTTTCTTATTATTATTATCATTATTTTATTATTTATTCATTTATTTAATATTATTACGCTTCCAAAGCAAGCATTAAATAAAATGTAATTAAATGAAATTTTTTTCCTCAATTTTTCCTTACAAAGACTTGAACTTAAAATGAAAAAAAATGAAATAAAAGAGTTGAGAGAATTGCAAGTGAAGGCAATTAAATGTATTTTTCTTTGCAAAATAAAATTAGCAGAAAATTGTCCCCATGAGTGAATTTTGAGTCCCTTCTTTTGTTATTGTGTCTCTTTCTTATTGTTATTAGAATTCGTGATGGAATTTGTGTGTGCCATAAATTTTTATTAATATTAGTATTATTTTTAATATTATTTGAACGAATTCTATTGTTTTTGGATACCGATATTGAATAATAAATGTTTTTAAAGGAAAAAAATGTTGTTAATTGAAACGAGACATGTCTGGGACTTGAAAAAATTCCTTAACACTTTCAACGAAAATCTCTTGCAATGCAAAAAACACTCTTCTAATATTATCTGATTTTATGCTAATCTAGTCTTTCATATTTTTTATGATTAAAAGTTTCCGTTCAATTTTTTTGTGTTTTTTTTTGGTAATTTATTCATATTTTTTAATAATCCAGAAAGTCACTGCTCTTTTTATTCGTGTTTTTTGTCTTGTTCTTCAAAATATTATAAAAAACTTGTTCTGAATGGTAATTTGTGCGGATTTGCACCGTATGCCATATTGACTTAAAACATAATAAAACACAAAATGAACAGAAAAAACGCAAAAATTATATCATATGGCTTTTAAACTTAAAAAAAAAATAATCTTAGTTATATTTTTTTTGCTTATAAATGTTATAAAATCATACAAAAAGGAAAAACCGGATTATATTAAAAGACAAATAAAAAATTATTATTAATAATATAATAGTTCTTAGCTTTTAGTCGTTTTTTTTCGTGTGAGTGTAAACAACTTTAAAAAAATAATAATAATGGATTTGATAAATACAAAAAAAAAATCGCATGCAATCCAATTCTCAACTGATTAAAATAAATTTATTCGATTGTCTTATCATTGCCTTATTTTTAATGGAATTATTGGCCTTTAATATTATTCTTACTTTTGTTTGTTGCTTTCAAAGCTCTTTTTCTTTTTAATGTGATTTAACAATGAAATTCAGGCTTAAAGTCATTACTGGGCTTGGTTTAAATCAATATTTTATCATATTAATATTTTATTTTATAATTTAATGATGAAGAAGAAAAAAAAAATTTGAAATGATTTGAAATGCGTTTGATGATTCCATTTATGGAAAAAGAATGAAATGAATGAATTTTTTGGCTCGTGTTTTCAATTCAGATTGTTATTCGGCTTTATTTTAATAATTTTTTTTAATGTTTTTTTAATGATGTTTAGCTGTAAGAGGATTATAAAGGATGGTTATGTGCAAAAAATTATTTTAAATTATTTATGTTTTTTTTTTAATATTAAGCTAAGACAACTAAAATACGCGAATTTTCATTGAAATTGACAGAGATTTTGCATTTCGCATTTTAAATGTCATTTACATAAAAATAAAAAAAAAATTACATAAAAAATCACTATAAGCTTCACCCACGCATCATATTTACATTTATTTTTTTTTTACATTTCTGCTAAGGTCATCTGAAAGTCTTGATAAGATGATAAAAAATTGCTGCGGTGAAATTAAAGTAATGCAATAATTTTTAATCATATTTTTTCGGTCATTCATGAACCACAATTTTACGCAAAAAACTTTGAAGGTTTAAATGAAATTTATTACGCGGATTAAAAAGATAACAGTATCCGTTCCATTAAGAATGCGTTTTTTTTCAATCATTATTATCAAAGGAGTAATTTTTTAATAAAATGAAAAAAAAAATTAGTTGAATGAAAATCCCACACTCAACACATAAAATTTTTGTATTCTTAATTAAAATGAAAAAATGATTGAAAAAAAAATATATTGATTCAAAAACTATGGCGCCAAATTACACAGAAAGTGTCAGAATATTTACATTTCACTCACATTTTTAAATAATAATTATTGTGACAGTCTTGTCCAAATAACACATGCCTCACTCGTTAAAAAACATTAAGAAAACAAAAAAAAACTACTGTTTTAATGTGCATTTTGTGAATGCACCAACCCTGTTAATAGTATTGACAGTGAAGAGAAAAGATTGAAAGCGCATCATGAGGAGAGAGATGATATCAAAGAACCGGTTCTATTACTTGAGTAAATATCAAATATTTGAAGGTTTTCTTTGTCTTATTTTTCTTACTGCACTTTGTCTTCTCTTTCATTTTAAAAGTTTGATTGGTTTCGATTTGAGCATTCCATCAATTCTTTTATTTCATCTCATCATCATCATCATCATCACATAAAAAAATGTTATATTAAAAAAACAATCAATATCATGACTTCTTGATTTAGTTTTGCTGTTTTGTCTTGTCTTATTTTTATTACACATTGAAATCCATCATGAAAACTCTTTTAAAATTTATGATTGAATTGAAATTGATCTTCGTTATTGATTACAATTTAACATTAACTCAGTCCCTCTTTTCTGAATTGTCATGCCAATGTCTTACAAAATATATAAAAATTATAATAATATGTTGCAAGATTACTTACTTCTGTTTTCTTTTGCGCATTTCTGAAAAAATGCTCAAGTCCGTCCTTCCGTGTCAACGATTTAAAAAAATGTTGCTTACCATTTTCGGAAACGTCACCAAACATTGAAAATTGTCGCCAATCATTTTAGAAAATGTCGTCAATCATTTTAAAAAAATGTCACCAATCATTTAAAAATGTCACCAATCATTGAAAAATATCGCCAATCATTGAAAAATGTCGTCAATCATTTAAAAATGGCGCCAATCATTTTAAAAAATGTCGTCAATCATTTCAGAAAATGTCGCCAATCATTTTAAAAAACGTCACCAATCATTTTAAAAAATGTCGCCAATCATTTTAAAAAATAACGCTAATCAAAAAAACCCCGCATCGAAGAAATGTCGCGGATCGCAAGCCTGTAAAAAATTTTGATAAAACTGTTAAATTTTATACTTAGAAATGCGCTCGTATATATCGGTCACGATCGCGTTTCACATTTTTTATTTACACAAGCACAATATTGACAATTTAAACCTCTTCAGAAATATTTAATGAAATGCGAGTTAAGTCAATGTAAAGTTAAAAACCTTTAAGAAACTTCAAAAAAGAAATGATACAATTAATCTCGAAATTACGTTTAGATGAAAAAATGAACTAACTTCGGATTAAATTTGTCATGTCTCTTGGGCATAAATTCTGGTTTTATGTTTAACATTATTACTTTTGATCGATAAATTTTGTACGTACTTAATCAAAATATCATTAATCTCTCTCTGTTTCTTAGATTTTTGTGTGTGTGCGTGTCATAGACCAGTCTTAGAAGTTAATAAATGAATGAGTTAATATTATTATTGTTATTAATAACTTAAGTCGATTGCAATCTATCATACTTGACGTGGGCAGGGCATGTCCTGGTTTGATACATGTATGATTGAAATTTAAAATAATGCTGAAATATTGGTTTGTGTTATTAGGTTATGAGACTTCACGAAATCCGATTCTGTCTGTTCGGAAAACGAGATATTTTAAAATCTTCAAAGAAATCACAGTCATTTTATATGAATTTCCGCACACCTTTTCTAAATTTGTTTGCGTCAACCATAAAAAAGCACTCTCATGACTCTCATTTTTTTCATCACATATCGTCGTTATTTACTTTAATATTCAAATAATTCTAGATAATCAACCCACATAAGCTTTATAATGCACGCAAACTGATTCAAATGAATTGAATATTTATGATTTAATGTGTACAAATTGAACTCGAATTCAGACATAACGTGAAATGAGAAAAAAAATAATAATAATAATAAAACTCGATAAACCGATAAATAATGGTATGCAGCAAAAAATTTTTATATTCATTTGATAAGGAAAATAAAGTGCAAAATTTGTCGCAAAGTTCTTTTATACGTTTTTTTCTTCTTCAATCGATTGAATCTTAAAGACAGATATCTTTAATGGATTTTATTGAATTTATTTTTTGTTGATAACGGTGAAAAATTCACTAAAATAATTTTAAATTATGTCAAAATAATAATAAAATCATCAATTGAAATGTTTTTTTTTCATTTCTTTCAAAAAAAAATGTTAAAATCAAAATAATAATTCTCATTAAATTTAACATCACGTATCATTTGATCATATAATAACCGTTACACATGTAATCACTTTTTTTGCCTTTTGATTTTTTGCACTGATATGCATTTTTATGCGTTTATCCATTCATCATGATTGAATTTAATGTTTCAAAAGAAATTCACATATCACAATCGAAATTGTTATAAAATCATGAATAAAGTGAAAATTATTTGTTAATAAAAAATATAATTAATACGAAAAAAAAACAAAAAAATATGAATGGAAAAGCAATTCCTGGACATGACACATTGGGATTGTGAATGTGATTAAAAGTAATTAACCTCAATTAAATAACAATAATAATTATAAAATTTAACAAAAAAAATGAACAGAAAAGGTTGAATTTTATCTCTTTTTATCAGAGAAACATCAAAATATAACAGAAAAAATTGGATTGGATAAAACATGGATTAATGAAAACGTACAAATGTCATTCCATAAAAATAATTCCTTTGATGACAGTGCAAGAAAAAATTGATACATTGTTGCTTTACATTAACGCTTATCTCGGAATCTGAACAATGGGTGTTCATTGCATTGCATTTTTTTTTTAAATTAAATTTAATTGTTTTGCCTCTTGGTTCAGAATGAATTGAGATTTGAACTTATTGGTGTCTAATTTGTTTTTGAACGTTTAATGAATGAAGAGAAACATTAAAATGCGTATTTCTTGATAAATTGAGACAAAAACCAGGAAATGCATAAAAAACATATGTAACCTACGCCCTTTTTGACACTTGGATGATTCAATAAAAGTTAGAGGTGTTAATCTTTGTTTATTTTTGTCTTTTAAATGGAAATACATTGCATTCAATTTTTTTTTTTCAATTAAAAAACTAGAAATCTATTCATGAATCGTATTCAATTGCACAACAAAGTTTATTATTTAAGTTCATTATTTAACGGATTTTGGGGGTTTTCGATTAAAATTTCTATAAAAACCCATTTCTGAATTTTCCTTTGAAAAGACTCAATGCAAACCTCTCACTCTCAGATACAATCATAATAATTATTGACTAGAATAATGCGTGGGATGACAACAAAATATATTGTATCCATTTTGCAGAGATTTGCTTTTAACTTCTAAGAGAGTAGGGAAAAAATATTAATAATAATGATTATCAGATACACCTATTTTTCACTTAATTTACCATTTAATATTAGAAACTTACGTATATGATTCTTTTTTTATTTATTTGCTGTTTAAGGCCAATTCAACTCTTAAAAATTATTTTATATCGCTTCACTCCTTCCAGGCATTCATCAATGATACGGAAATCAATAAAATATTGTAAAAAACATTTTTTAGCGCATTTTTGAAGAAATGTCGGTATTGTGAACGGTCATGCTGGTGTCCGGGGATGCTTGTTCATATAAAAAGCGTTTGACGTGTAACACTTTTCAAATTTGTATTAGCTTTCGCTTACATTTACTAGCAAAGTTTGTATCATTTATGCCACACATGCGTTCCTCAGAGATTTATTTATTATTGTTTTGTTTTTATATCTTTTTATACTCATTTTAAGGTGTAGACAAATTAAAAACAAAATCAATATCAAATTTATCACGATTAAGTTCTAAAATCAAACGGTTTGAATGCTGATCCCATTTAATTGTTTTTATATTAATGTTTTATTTCATAGAATCAAGAGTGTTAGAACTTATTCCAATAAGTTTTGTTTAACCATACATTACATTTTTGTTAAATTCAATTTTGCATTTTTTTTTCTTTTCATTTAAAATTTAAACACCTACACATAAAAGTTTAAAGATCTTTAAAATGCGATTTTAAAAATATATTTATGATCATCATTATTGATTGTAATCCCATATTTATTGTGCTAAGTTAAATACATGCATCATCATCTCACATTATTACAATGTTAAGTTGCATTAAAATGGAATTATTTCTGTTTTTTTTTTATTTTATAACTATGTTTATGATTATCATTCATAGTATATTTTATTGTTATTATTATTGATTTTTGTATTAAGTTTTTTTACTCGATTGGAAATACTTGATTTTTTATTTGATGTGAGATATGATAGTTGAGATGAGTTAATCATAAAAATTTATAAGAAATGGTTGTGGGTGATGTAAGTCTTTAAGGTCAAATTGAAAATAAATAAATATGAAAAAAATGTCAATGAACTTTTGAAATGCAATGAAAAAGGATTTAATGGATTTGATTTAAATAAAACATTGAATTTTTACTAATTTTTTTTTTTATATTTTCTTCTTAAACAACCAAATTTTACAGGCAAATAAAGCCAATTTTTAATTTTAAAAAATTATCATTAAGCGTGTAAAAATTATTTTATTACTGTGATTTACATTTAAAAGGTACAGTAATTTTAATAAAAATTGTTACATGATACCACAGCGGGGCGTCTTTTATTGCGCTAATTGACAAAAACTCGTTTCAGGTTAAACAAAAAAAAAAAGTAAGTGATTCATAATCAATATGAAAACCAGAACAAAAAAATTGCACTTTTATTGATTCAAAGAAATTTGAACATGACATCAGAAGAGTTTGCAAAATCAGGTTTCTTAATTAATTTTTATTAATTTCTTGTGTTTTTGCATAATATCTTCTTGATCTCTTCACAATGTATTGTAATGCATTAAAAATAGTTTTAAGATCGAAATGAGCCTAGGAAATATGATCCGTTTACTTATCTTACTAATTGACTTCAAAATCATTTGATGCCCCTTATTTATTGTGAAGATAAAAATTCTTCTTTCAATATTTTTTTATTTTAAAATACAAAAAAAATATGACATTTTTTCAAGATTTTTCAATATTAAAGATGAAGTAATCGAGATGTTTTTACAGAATAGTCAAGAAATAGAAGCACTTGAAAAAATAAATCAAACACAAACCACAAGTGTAATCATATAAAGTGATGATGATGGTGGTAGAAATATTATATTCTTCTTCTTTTCAATGTAAAAACAAAAAAAATATAAAAATAATAATAATTTTCTTGTAAAATATTACTAATAAATATTATTATTACGATTATGATGTTGAATGCATGACGTTTTTGAAGAGGGATTGACCATGTGTGTTATAACCATTTTGATGATGAAATACCATACAACAGTCGCTTTTACACACTCTCTGTTACGAAGTATATGATTTGTTCCACAGAATTAAGAGCAACCAAAAACTAAACCGTGAACGACATACACGAGAGCATTTCGATGTACAGAAGTCGCCAATTTTATAAAATCTTTACTCAGACCGAATTGAAGCCTTTGAATGATTAGCGACATATTTTGGATTAGGCGACATTTTTAATGATTTGCGACATTTTTTCAATGATTGTACCATTTTTCAATGATTAGCCACTTTTTTAACGATTGGCTACACTTTTTCAATGATTGGCGACATTTCTTCAATAATTGACGATATTTTTCAAAGATTAGCTACATTTTTCACTGATTGGTGACATTTTTTCAATGATTGGCGACATTTCTTAAATAAGAGTCGACCTTTTTTAATGATTGGTGACATTGACACAGGCGGACGGGCAGCGTGGCCCCTTACAATACCGGAGTTTTATCATAAACGCGCTAAAAATCATCACATTCTAACACGCATCATAACACCACAAAACTATTTCATTTGAATAAGTATATCAACATAACATGTAAAGTCGCGTCATACAGGTCAATGAATCATGTCTACCAGCATAAAAATAATAATAATAATAATTTTTCCATGTTTATCTTTTCTTTGTTGTACAATATTTTACGTACATGTAACAAAATTCTTCAATTCAATATTTTTTTTTTGAACAATATTATTAATTTATTTAGTATTGAATTGTAAAACCAACTATCTAATAATGAATTTTTGTCTTTTTTTCATTATAATTGAACAGATTCTAAACTGCACACTTATTTCATTATTATGAATTATGATGATTTTATTAACACTCATCCGAAAAAATTAAATCAAAACACTTAAATTTGATTTGATTTGATGACAACATTAACTACTTTATTAGTAATATAAGTGTTATTTTTATTGTCATATCACAATTTATGGTAAAAATACATGAGGTTAGGTCATGTTATATTAATTTAAATTCAAAATCAATGAACTCACTTGATATTTGAATGTTAATTTAATGTTATTATAACGATATTACTACTGTTTTTTGATCGATATGATGCTTCATTGATTTTTTCGGATTATTGAAATAATAAAAAAAGTTCAATTACAAGAGAGAGAATTAAAAGTTTTTTATATTTACGGTGATTTGACTTAATTAGAATAAATTGATATTTAAAATTAATAAGACTAATTAGATTTGGTATTATCAACGGTAATTTTTTATAAATATGCAAAATCGATAAAAAAAAAGAATTTAATTTTAATAAATTATAACAAATGCAAATAAATCTCAATAAAGCGATAAATAATTTTATTGATACTACATTTAACAAAAACAAAATAGAGAACATTCAAATAAATTATAATAAATTCAAAATCCTCCTCTTCTATATACTAATGACTTCAAACTAAAATAAATAAATAAATAAAATATGTAGTGTTGTTTTTGCTCCTAATACACTACTGTATAAAAATAATACAAATTTTATGCAAAAACCTACACATTTTGTAATAAATCAATATTATTAAGAGGTGTTTTAATATAATTTTTTTTTTTTATATTGGTGTAAAATTGACTTTTTATGTTACTTTTTTTCAACTCAACTCAACTAAATTGAACTGAAAAAAAATGAATTTATTAAATATAACAATTTAGTATCTAATCTCATTTGATTTGATGATTATTCTTCATTATTTTTTCTTATTACAATAAATTTAATACACAGAATTAAATCCAATTTAGATACGGCTAAGACATTTCTAAAGGCAACTTGACGTCAAACTAAGCAAAGTCTTTGTTTTTTTTTTAAGTTAAATGTAAATAAATAAAATAATCTTTTAATACAATTCCTCATTATTTTATTCTAAATTCATTTAAATAACAGAGTTAATGTATGCTAATCTAATCAATATTTACATTTATACACTAGATTTATGTATATTTTTATTCTTTTCTTTTCATATGTATTGTATACATTTCTATTCATTGTTCAGTTATTTTTTAATCGCATACACGAGACAAACCGTGTATTTATTAAAATTAAAAGAGTAAAAAAAAAGTTAAAAGCCTATTTAAACATTAATGGAATCGATATATGGGAAAAGTATCATGAATTATTTGTTTTTTTTAGCATAATTGAATGGTTATGTCAAGGGCAGATAAGATTAAATTTTAGGTTTAATGAACTTTTGTTTCAAGTCACAGGTTGATTTTTTCTTAAAGTTTAGAAAAAAATGAAGATTGTATTGATTCAAAAAAATATTATATTTTATCATTTAAGTTTTATAAGGTAAAATCAAGTTTTTGGCGCATTTCTGAAAAAATCATCGTTTTGTGCGTCCGTCTGTATTGTCAAAAAAATGTGTGGTTATTCAAAATGTCACCAATCATAAAGAATGTCGCCAAACATTTAAAAAAGTTTCCAATAATGAAAAAGGTTGCCAATTATGAAAAAAGTCTCCAATAATGGAAAAAGTCACCAATAATAATAAAAATCGCCAATAATGATAAACGTCGTCAATAATGATAAAAGTTGCCATTCATGAAAAAAGTCGCCATTCATGAAAAGAGGCGCCAATCATGAAAAAGTAAAATTAGAAGATTTCTTTTTACTCTGTGTAAAATTTTGATAAAATTGTTGTATTCTATATTTAACCCTTGGAGATCCCTAAGAAAAAGTTACGTTCGGGTCCCTAGGGCGACATGTCACCCAGAATATATGTTTATCTAATTTGCATTTACTTTTAGCTTTAAAACTTAACTTTTTATTATTCTAATTTAATAACTGGATGTTAATATTGTGTGAAGAAATATGATTCAATCAATATTAGGTCTTGAAGACTCACTTTAACGAGGCAATTATATAACTAAATAAAGGAAGCGCAAAGGGAACCGTTTATGAAGCATAGATTCTTTTTATTAAAAAATTTTGGAAAATTTGTACCCCTAAGAGTATTTTAAAATATTTATACTTTCTTCAAAAACATTATTTTTTGAAGACAGTCCGCCATTTTGAAAATTTTAAGGAAAAAAAATTTGAAAAAATCAGACATTTTGAGCTTTTGACCGTTTTTAGACTGTGGACCCTAATCCCTGAGCCCAATCATTGAGCCCAGTCTCTGAGCCTAACTTGCGAGCTAATGACTTAAAGTTCATGAGTAAACTTCTCCATCCACCAAAAGAAATCATCAATATTTTAAAATTTTCAACCGTTTTTTAACGGTTTTTCAGGTTTTGGAGGCTCTTGAGCCTAAGCCTTGAGCTCAATCTCAAAACTAATGATTTATAAATGATCCTCATTGGCTCCTCTATAATACTGAAAAAACCCGACCTCGCTCTGATGGGCCGTCCCGGAGTTATGGAGCTAAATGTGAGTCAGAGTGTCCGAGTGACAGAGGTCAGATTGATGGCGGACAAACCGTCTGTAATAGTGCATTTACAAAACATTTACATCTTACAAAAGGAACTAAAATTGTTAAATTACATTGATAAATGAAATATTATTACAAAAATAGTAATGACAATAGTAAAAATATTACCTGGGTGACATGTCACCCTAGGGACCTATGTGTTACTTTTTTTTTAGAGACCCTTTCCAAAAGCCAGATTTAAGTTTTTTCTTTTGCTAAATTGTCTTTTTATGACTCCTGACAAAGTCATAAAGTTTCAATAATATTGGAATCAAAGTAAAAAAAATAGAACATAATTAAGTTCGTTTTTGGGTGACAAGTCACCCTAAGGATCTCCAAGTGTTAAAGAAATGCGCTCATGTGTACCGTTCACGGTCACATTCTATATTTTTTTTATTAATGACGTTTTTTTATTATAACACTCCAGTAGACACAAAGTCATCATCCTCTTACATATACATTTTTTTGCGATGAACGGTCAAATTTTTTTTGTGTTATTTAAACTGGAAAAAATATGATATAATATTCAATGTTATAAAATCTTATACGTGTGTGTATGTGTGTGTGTGCTTGTATGTGTTGATTATAAAAAAATAATATTAGACTAAAAAATAGAAATAAGCCGCATTAATAATTAATTATAAATTCAAATTTTTTAATTTATTATTTTTAATCCTCTATTGATCATTAGCTTGCTTATATATCCAATATTTGTGATCATTTTAGTTTTTATAAGTTATCTCTAAGAAAAAAAAATACAGTTTTATGGTTGATGTTCTTAATTCATGAGAAAAAATTGTTTTCTGGTCAAAGTTTTTTTTAAATAACATAATAATAAAAAATTGTAAAAAATTTTTTAGATTAAAATCATTCAAAGAAAAATTTAAAACTTTTTCCTTAAAAATGTGATCGATTAAACGGAAATTTAACCCTTTCGGTCCTTTGTCCAATATATTGGACAAACTTTGAAGAATTTTTTAAAAATATTTCCTTGTTTTTAAAAAAAAAAATCCGATGCCAATATTTCACTTAACATCTTGTCTCCTCAAAAAAAAATTGGCTCCCGAAATAACGGTGCCTATCAGAATGTAAATAAGCAATCTTATCAGTCATGTCTGTCATTTCCGTAAAAATTGAAGTAACGTAAATTTATGGGTCAAAAAAAATATATAAAACCAATAATATTTAAGGGTGGATTTTTTTGGACATTCATTTAACCTTAGATTTTAAGAGTCTATCAACAATTAAATGAAAATCATTCAGGAAAAAAAATAAGAGTGAAAATATGTTTGTCCAATATATTGGACATCAGGACTCAAAGGTTGTGATTGTTTGTCCAATATATTGGACACCGGGACTCAAAGGTTGTAACTGTCGAGTCATATGCCGAAGAAAAAAGATGTTTTCCGATAAAAAGATGTAAATTAATATCCTTATATTAAAATAGAATAAATTTTATAAGCTTTTTCATTGAATTTGTAAACCCAAATCCGTTTAATACTGAATTTCAATATATTGTACAACAACCTTTGAGTCCCCATGTCCAATATATTGGACAAACAATTACAACCTTTGAGACCTGATGTCCAATATATTGGACATTCTGTTTAAGGATGAAGGATCACTACAAAAAATCTGTAAAAAATAATTTAACACCTTCTAACCCATATAAGTAAGAATTTATATTCAAAAAAAATCCAGGTCTTTTGGTTTAGGCTCAGGTCTGAAAGGGTTAATGTCACGTTTAACACATTAATATTCATAATGACCCATCATAAGAATTTTTACACACACAAAAATAACATTAAAATCATAACTAATAAAAAACCATAAATAACTAATAAATTTTTTAACAAAATTATTACAAAATATGTAATCTTCACACCTTCTCATACAAACGAAGTGATACCACAAGCGATTATTACCTCAAAGTATGTTTCAAAAAGAGACATATAATCAACATTTAGTACGTGTGTGTCTTATCTTTTATAAATTTTCATATTTTTTTAATGTTTTTTCCTTTATTAATATTCATATTCATAAAAATATGTACGATAAGAAACATGAAATAATAAAATATCGATATGTGAGCGACAGGTGTTGTTAACAAACATATACACACAAAAAAATTATAATAAAATAATAAAAATAACAACAGATTGTTAATGTATTCAAAGCAAATCATACATACTGTGACTTTTTACATGTGTATATAAAAATGTTTTTTATATAAAAACACACAAAATGATTGTTCAACACCTTCCTTTTGAGCATAACTTGATTTTTTTTCTTTTTGATTTAAATACATCTGCTCATGTGATGTCTGATGTGTATAAATCTGATATGGGTGGTTTAATTTTTTTTTTTCTTAAATAATTATATGCTAAAGGTCCTTTTTTGGTTTCATAAAATCAAAATTGGACAAGCCATACAATTTTATGTTTCTTGATTGAGCTGAACGTGTTGATTGGTATCTTGAATAATTTTTGATACAATTCATACGAGGAGATCGAGTAATTATTTAAAATTGTATCAAAAAAATTATGTAGGGCATGTTATGTGAGATCGATGATGACAAAAATTGATAATAAAAGAAAAAAATATTGCATTTGCCCAGTGGATATTTTAATCTTTTTACATCTTTATCATTTAATGAAGCAATTCCAAAATATTTTATCTGATTATCAGTATCCTTTAGTTTTTGTGTGTCAATTTTTAAGACGCGGTAGAAATTTTTGCTTATATTGTAATGAAATAAGTTAAAATTTCATTTCAAAAGTAACTAATCGTTAATTTTTCAGTAAAAAAAATACACATCTTAAAAAACAAACAAAGACTAGAACAAAATTAGAAACGGTTGATCGTATTCAATTGAACATCATATTGCTCTTTTGTTGAATTTCTCTTCTAATAATAGAGTAGAAGTGTATAAAAGATATTCATAATACATTTAAAAGAACATTAAAAGCACAAATTAGATAAAGATTTTTTTTTTTTTAAAGAGAGTTAGATACTGAAATCCGATATTTATAAGGTGCTGCTTGTCTTCTTTCATTAGGAAAAGAATAAAAAATGTGTAATGATTACTTTCATATACAGCTCTTCTCAATAAAATAAAAAATCTTAAATGAACAAAAGGTTATAAGCATATGAAAAGAATTAAGAGTAAAAAAAGGTTCGTTTCTTCATTTCATCTTTCGTTTAAATCTTTTGTTCGTCTCTTTCACATACAATTCTTTTACATCTTCGGTCATTTTCGGTTAATTTCGTTTACGTTTTTTCGCATTTACTTTCATTATTAATCATATTTTTCTGCATAAAAAATATCTGTAATAAATATTTTGTGTTATTTTTATTATGGTCTCATCATATCTGAACAATTTCCGGGGCAATGATAATTTTATGAGAATAAATTAGCGATTAATGATCCATATTTTTTTTGTATATCAAAGATCAAACAAATTATTCCGAAATATTCCAAATTACATACTTTAAATAAAAATGAAAACAAATTTCTGTACTTAAAAAAAAAATCAAATAACCCAGATTTCCATTAATAAAAACATAAAACCAATTAATGTCAACGACTTATGATTTTATAATTGCATGTGACACTAAATTAAACATAAAACATGCACCACATAAGATATTTTGTCAAAACTCATACCCAATATGACTCATTTCATGTGGTGTACAAGCAAAAATTGTCATTTTCAATTAAAAGTATAAGGTAAAGGCATTCAAATGAATAAAGAACGATCTTACTTGAAATTAAAATAGTATTCAGGTAGAAATATAACACGTATATAGAGCGCAAATGGATTAAAAAACAATTATTTATGATGTTAATTATTCATTTTAAAACATAGCTATATAAACGATTTGTTTTAATATTTTATTATTTTTTAATGAATGCATTTGTTAACCCTGTAAACGCCCAGAGAACTTTATACTCCATTCGCAGATATCCAAAGTAGATTACAATGCACCGAAAATGATTTAACCGTCGATTCAGGTGTCAAAAAACCGCTCACAAGCTCAAAATCATCAAAAACTTGTAAAACTATGATTATTTTAAGGAAAACATAGAAATTCCCTTTGCATAAACAAAAATCTCCATAATTTCGAGGAGCAGCCGTAACGCGAATAGCAATAAAAGTATAAAAAGTTAGGCTTGGTACACAAAAAATAACAGAAATTTCATTTAAAACTATTTTCAATTGCATTGAAAGGGTTAACATAAATTGCAGTACATGACATTTTAATGAAACATGTTTGATGAAAAATCGACCATATATTAAAATTATTAATTGATCATGCACTGCCGCTTAATTTGCATATTACATGTTTAATTTAAGTTCAATCGCATTCAAAACAAAAAAAAAATTGTATTTAAAATGCAACAATGAAGAATCGGATCAAAGGATCATCTGTTATTGTAAACTAATCCGGGGTTGTTATTTTTTTTTAATTTATAACTTGTTATAAATGCGTGAAATTCCTTTCATTTATTTTAATCGTGATTTATCGTTCGCAGTCACAATATCAAAAAGATGGGCATTAATATTTTTTTAATTTGAAAGGTCACATGTGACATGTTTTTGTAACGAGCTTCCTGGTTTTCATTCAAAAGTAAATGGAAATTTTCGTTTTAAGATGACATTCAACGGTTTATAGGAATCTTTGTACAAATATTTTTATTTACTTAAACAACAATTTTGATCAGATTTTGACATGATCACTCAATCACTTGACATATCTAGGGTTAAAACAAATATTCTCACATTTGTCACGCATCTCACTACGGTTTTAATTCACAACTCAATTGAGCGTGAAATTATTGTCACTTATGTTTTTTTTCCAATGTGAATCATCAAAATTAGGTAATTTATCGGAAATTATTTAAAAAAAAACAATGGATTTTCAATTACAATTGTTTATTTTTCTAGCGCTATTATTAATTAAATAAACGTGATAAATGACATTTTGTGTGATTTTTTGGGTTAAATTTAAGTACATCAAATTTTTGAATTCCCACACGTTTTAACGTAAGATGGAGCATTAATTTGTCCAATTAAAGCACTAATAAATCTGACATAAGCGTGCAAATATTTTATGAATGTCGGCTTGATTAATTATTTTTTTTAATGTATAAATTGTAACATTGTTAAAAGAATTGCAGTAAGAGTGCTTTCTCTTATTTTTTTCTCTGTTATCATCATCACACATGAGATGATTTTTTTTCTTAATTTTAAATCCTACACACTCAATTTATACTCATTTTTAAGAAACAAGATGCTTGTAGCAGGTAATTAAGGAGTAAGAAGTGAACGTTCACTGTACGGTCTTTTTTACTGTACATTTAACATTTTCTGGTTTAAGTACCTTATCTCATTTTTTTTGTTGTTTTGTTTAAAAATCAAGAAATATGAGCACAGTGGGACATGAAATCTCATTTTTTATTTAATTTAATTTATCAAATAACAATTATAAAATAAAATCTCTAAGCCAAGTCACTTTGAAATTGCTTTTGTGCTATAAAAGTGCATTAAAACAACATTTAATTACTTCACTTAATGTCATCATTAAAGTTGTGTATGAAAATGTGTGTTTCATTAACGAGCGAAACATGTTGCGGTTTATTTCTATTGATTTTTTTTTATATAAATAAATCGCTTAATTTCAATTCAAATAAAACATCAGGTGGGAAAAGACAAAATTACTCATTAATTAAATGAGATGAGAGAGTCTCAAAGGAAATACAATCGATTTACTGGCATCATAAATTTATGATAGATTTTACTTCAATGATTTTATTTTGATCATACCATTTCAGCCGAAGCTTCCATACTAAGCGCCTTTTATCAATAGTCTAACCACGTGGGACCTACAATTTTTTATTGTCATTCGATTCAGTTGCCCTCAAATTTCATTCAGTGCCCCTAAAAATCCCAGAAGGACTTTAAAGTCTTTTAAGTAAAATTTGAACACTTTGGAACTCATAAAACACAAATTAATTTTCATGTCCGGGACTGGATTCGAACCCTCGTGGTAGAATCATACGAGTCACTTGATCAACTCGGTCAACTAGTCCCAAAATTTGACCTGTCCGTCACATTTATCGCGTTTCATGTTAAGATAAAATAAGTTTTTTTTTAAATTTACTTCAAAGTACCATGACCTTGAAAGATGAATCAAAAAATAATTATCGATTTCATAATATTAATAAAATCACTCAGACACTAAAGTGTAACAATTATTTAACCGACATGTTCCTCCTTCTTCCTATTTTTTTTACTTTTATTATTATTTTTCTCTCTATAAATATAATTTGAATTGTGCTCCAACAATTTCAATAAAAAATAATGAAATATTTAATCATTTACTTCTTTTACACCATAATTTCTGTTAATGGATTCGAATTTCAAACACGTACATTGAATGTACAGACACAGACCAAAACGAATGATAGAGTTCAAATGCTGCATTGGAACGATTATTATTGAAAATTATTTATCATTATTATTATTTTTTTATATTTTTATTTAAGTAAACGCACGAATGGCGTTACGTTTCCGATTATGACGGTTAATTTATATTTTATTTTTACATGAAATTCTTTTCTTTATTGATTTGAACAAAAAACAGAGATAAAATAAATGTGAGACAAAGTAAAAGATGAATGATGAAATTTTTTTTTTCTTATTTTTTCTCAAAACAACTTGTTAATGATTATTTTCTTTTAAAATTAAATCCTTTTTCTTGAACAAAAGCCCAAACAATGAAATCATGACTCAGTTTAACATCATGACCATTGTTTATTATTTTATGCAAATTAAAACTATCAAAAAAATTTATCTGCATTAAAATGAATAAATTATCCCGTATCTTCCCTAAATTTGCATAAAATATTCATAAAAAGATGCACAAAAACTCATTGTTTTGTCATCTGGACCATTGTTACATGAATTTGTGGTACCAAAATATTGACCATAAAAATGAAAAAAGGAATAAACTGCTGCAGGTAGTTGAAATTTTTTGTTTCATATTCGGTTTTTATTATAAAATGATAGTACAGCAGCTTAATTTACGATTTAAAATTCCATTGGATTTCAATTTCAATGGTCATTTTGCCTCACATTGCATTTGAACAGTAGTGATATTTATATTAAATTGTTATTATTATTATTTTTATCCGGTAGCGAGTTACAGTAAAAAATGAAAATAAGCAGAAAAAATCAAGAATAATCAATTTTTACAGTGCACGATTATCATCTCCTTATGAATTTTATTATAATATTATCTTTATGAAAAATTTAAGTATGTTCTCCTTTTTTTCAAATTAATGATAAAAAAATCTTACTTTTACTTAAAAATTCATATATAACATATATAAAAAATGTCAAAAAACCTTTGCATGGGACATTTTTTGTCTCATCTTACTTTTTTTCAAGTCATATCATATCATAAATATTTCATTTAATTTCATATTAAAAATTAAAAACATAAACAAATTATTTTTTTGGAAGAAATTTAAAATGTGTTGCGTTTAAAATAAAGAAATTCACACATTCTCTCATAAAAAATTCAATTCCGACAGTAAACCAGATGTTAAAATATAATCAAAAAACTTTAATTTGAGATATTCAAAAAAAAAATTGTCACAGTGACACGATTGGCTCAATTCGATCAATTTTGAATAGATTTTAGATTCATGATTGACGACATTTTTCAATGATGTGCGACATTTTTTTACACTATCGTTTTTTTGTATTTAATCATCCATTCTGAGTTAGTCGGCCATTTTGGGTTAGGCGACAATTTTGGTCAGGCGACAATTAATAAATTGCGACATTTTTGCATGATTGGCGACATTCACACAGACGGACGGACGCAATAATCGCGCACTATACCGGCATTTTCAAAAAATGCACTAAAATACTAAAATATTTTAAATGCCCATTTTTAGTAGAAATTTTCCTACTGTGCATTGCTTTCACTGTAAAATTATTAATTCAACATTAAAATTTATTAATAACGCATTTTTATGAATTAAATATTTTGTTTTGAATATGTCAATTCAATTATTCAGTTTAATTTTTTTGTTTCTATCAATATTTAATAACGTAAATCATTTCTAAACTCCAAATATTTATGTTTATGTAAATTAGGTAAAATTTTTATGATTTTAAATATATGACAGGAAATTATGACATATTTCATTGAAAAAAGTTTTTGTTGATCGAATAATTAAATAGTGAAGAAAGAGAAACGACTCTGGGAATTGATAAATAAGGTGTGAAATATTTAAAGGAAAGATCTTTCACCTTTTTCACACAAGAAATTAAATCTCTTCCCGTTTCCTTTCATCATCAAAATAATCATCATCATCATCAGTTAATTTCATTATTACTTTTCTAACAATTAAATCTTTATGAGATCAAAAAATGATATGCTTCAAAGAGAGTGTTAGACAAAAAAAAAAAAAATATTCTCATTCCCATATATGTACAAACATTTTATTAATATTATTATTATTTTATTGCATCTTAGTAAAAAAAATTTACAACAACACACTCTCATATTAAATGGCAAATGATAAACGGTATTACATGCCTCAAGTAAAGTGTTAATATTATTCTTGTTAAATGCTGAATGTATATTAAAAACAACACCCACATTAATTGCCAATTAATAATCGCAAAGACTCGCTTGTGTATGAGACAGTAGTTGTAATTTTCTCCATATAGCTTGAGATCAATTGGCAGAAAATAAAGGGAAATGTATTTAATTGTCGGGTTGTCTGTTTTTTTTTGCTTATTTTTATTTAATTTAAAAAAAAATTAAATAAAATGAAATATAAATAAAATAAAATAATAACAACTACAACATAATTTTTTTTTCATATAATATTTTTATTTTTTTTATCTAAACTATCAAGTAAGTGAGTAACAGCAGAAAAAATATACAATTTTATTGCAGTTAATGGTAGTAGTAGTGCTTTTTTTTATTATTTTGTGTCCAGGCGTTTTATATTAGTTGAAGTTGTTAAAAGTAACAGATTTAATCAGTAGCACTTTAATGCTAAAGTCAAGATTATTTCATGATAATGTACGTCAAAATAGATCAAAATAGTTTTATTGCTTGTTAATAGATGATAATAAGCAGTGTGTAGTTTTTTTTTTGTTGTAAGTTGAATAGATATACAAAGTTTTTAATGAAAAAAATACAAGTATTTGAGTTGAGAGATGTTGTTAAAATAAAATGTTATTTTGTGATTGTAACAATATTTACTTTTTATGTGTGTGGATTGTTTAATTGATATCACAGAAATTGTTTTCAATTGTAGTTTTTACTCAAGTACCGTTATGATAAGAAAAAGTTTTGAGGGTGAATTTAAAAGCACTTAAGATGATAAAAGACATTCATCAGATAGCCTTAATATTCTGAAGTAGTGCATTGAAAGTTTTGAAGTGAAAAAGTAGCATCAAGTGCTTTTCATTGCCGTTTAATCAGCCTATAACGATAGATGAGGCCAAGTCCATATTTCGAGTTACATCCATTTCTTAGACTTAACCGAATCCGGAATCAGTCTCCAGGCTGGGCGATCTTCTGGTACAGCTTGCCGATTTTGAACACGGAGTTCCCTAAGATCTTCTGTGACTAAGACAATCCACCTAGTTGCCCCCACCACGACGACCGGCCGCGATCGACTGGATTGTTGTTCAGCAAGACTTTGCACTCATAGTTTTATGTTCAGCTCACATTTACCTGCCTACTTTAACAGTTGTAACGATGTGTGGTTCAAAAATAACAGCAAAACTCGTTCTAATTCGTCGAAATATGGTACCGAGTCAAGCGTCTTATCTTCCATGGGTAGCTGAGGTAGCTTGGCTACCCCTGAGATTTGAACAATGTATGGAAATTTTCACCAAATAAAGCTAGATACGGAGCTGACTCAGTTATAATTGATTTTAAACAATTAACCCTTTCGGTCCTTTGTCCAATATATTGGACAAACTTTGAAGAATTTTTTAAAAATATTTCCTTGTTTTTAAAAAAAAAAATCCGATGCCAATATTTCACAATAACATCTTGCCTCTTCAAAAAAAAATTGGCTCCCGAAATAACGGTGCCTATTAGACTGTAAATGAGCAATCTTATCAGTCATGTCTGTCATTTCCGTAAAAATTGAAGTAACTTAAAATTATGGGTCAAAAAAAATATCAAAAACCAATAATATTTAAGTGTGGATTTTTTTGGACATTCATTTAACCTTAGATTTTAAGGATCAATCAACAATTAAATGAAAATCATTCAGGAAAGGAAAATAAAAGTGAAAATATGTTTGTCCAATATATTGGACATCAGGACTCAAAGGTTGTGATTGTTTGTCCAATATATTGGACATCGGGTCTCAAAGGTTGCAACTGTCGAGTCATATGCCGAAGAAAAAAATTGTTTTTCGATAAAAAGATGTAAATTAATATTCTTATATTAAAATAGAATAAATTTTATAAGCATTTTCATTGAATTTATAAATTCAAATCCGTTGAACACTGAATTTCAATATATTGTACAACAACCTTTGAGTCCCCATGTCCAATATATTGGACAAACAATTACAACCTTTGAGACCTGATGTCCAATATATTGGACATTCTGTTTAAGCATGAAGGATCACTACAAAAAATCTGTAAAAAATAATTTAACACCTTCTAACCCATATGAGTAAGAATTTATATTGAAAAAAAATCCAGGTCTTTTGGTTTAGGCTCAGGTCTGAAAGGGTTAAAATCAATAAATAAATCAACAAATGCCATTTTCAACACATTTCATTGAATTTTTTATCATGATCATCACCATCACCACCATAATAATTAAAAATTACATAGAACATCAATTAGAAAATTTTCACACAATTCCCTCAACTTTCAACATACAAAATAATTAATTTTCATGTTACATTAATACAATCATAGAACTTCATTTAATGAGTGACAAACATTTTAATTATCATGTGTGAGTAAAAAAAATTAAACATTACAAAAAAGCTGCATAATATCAAGTACAAAATGTCTATTTATGTTAATCATTATTATTATTATGATAATTTTCCGTTAAAACATTTGTTGACAATTGAATTCATTGTATAAATGGCAAGTGTGACTCTCCAATATCAAAGGCAATCACAAGTTAAACTAATGTTTCAACTAAAAAAAAACATAACATTCATTAATTTGAGAATTAATTATCTGATGTGATGTTTATTTTATAATAATAATAATAATAAAAAAATTTACAGTAGCACATGTGTTTATTGAAAGAAAATACTTAAAACTGTTTGTTTATCATCCATTTGAGTCATGAATGTCTTTGAAATAAAAGATGTTTGTTTACACAATAATGCGATTTTTTTTTCTTTCATTGTAATGTAAGCAGAAGCTGATTAGTAGCAAATGACATTAAATAATTTGTTATATACAAGACCTTTTATATTTGTTGTTTAAGGTTTGGCTACAGTAATGTCATGCTCATGTTAAAAGCCTACGATGTCTCATTATTTTATCATTTTGTATAAATCTTCACTTTATCTGGTGATTTTTCAATACAAGATAGAAAATTATATTATCTTGTTCATTATTATAATTTTAATGGGTAATTCCACCCACACACAAAAGTTGAACATACAATAAAAGAAAAAAATGTGCATACAAAATACCAAAAACCGTTACATTATTAGATTTAATTTAAACAATATGTGCATTGCAATAAAGAGATACAAGAGGCAGGTATCGTATTTTTAAACGAAAATTCACGATTTTAGTCCAATAAACAACAAGACATGTATTGTACATATTTAATTTATTGGGATACATTTAAAATTTTATTGCAATGTTTATTGAGTATGTTTTATGTTTGGCTAAAAGGAACATTTATTAACATTTTTATCCCATTATTGGACTAGGGTCCGAATATTATGACTTTATTTACTAAGGATTTGAATTTCTTACTGTTAGGGATCAAAATTCTTTTAAAATAATCAATTTTTATTAGAATTGAGTTCTAATGATGAACTTTAAAGAACAATTTTTAAGGAACCCAAGTCTTACAAGGGTCAAATTTCATGTAAAACCTTAATTTTTGTACAATTAACTAATATTTGAGTACAAAATAGTTCAAAAACACTCCCTTTTCGTAAAATTTTGTTAAAATACTTTTAAATAACTAAGCAAAAATAAATCGTTACCTTAATCCAATCATAAATGAAGAGATATTTAATATGAATAGAGTAAGCAGACATGATTAAGTTGTAAGTGATGTTTAAAAGTTTGTTTTAGCTGCATCTTCGTCAATGTAAAATTATGTTTAAAATTCAAAAACATAACACGACAATCAATAAGCAATTAAATTTGAGCCTAAAGATGATTAAGTTGTTTCAATTCAAGTTTACATTTATAGCCCTACTGCTCGTAACTGCCTTGAAATTAGACATTCGAGACCTAAAATATTATACATGGCGCTTCGATGCCTTTTTAAGGTCTCAAATTCCTAAAAATGTACTCCTTTGCTCAGGGGTTAGTTAGGTCACTTGTCAAGCAAATAATAAATTTTCATTTTGACGCATTTGGCATCTGGCGAATTTGGCATTTGATGCATTTGGCGAATATGCTATTTGGCAAACTTGGCGGCTTTGCCATTTAGCGGATGAATTTGGCGGGACCTGCCTTTACTTGACATTGAAAAATTATTCAGAGGGTTTTGTGTAAATTGTGGACACTCGTTTAGTCTGCATGAATTGAATTGACTTGAAAAAAATGAGAGCTTTTTTAAGATCTTATGCCAGTTATTTTACATTGTCATTTAATTCAAACCAAAAAAAAATCCATAAATACCTTTGTAACGCAGTTTCAGACGTGTAAATAAAAAAATATAAAAATAAATAAATATACATGACAATCCTCCTTCCGTTCCCTGTCTCACAGATATTAAATATCATGGTTTTCGGTTTTTTTGTAAGGTAAAATGTTAATGTAAAATAAAGTAAAGTAAATATATTATTATTCTTTATTAATAATAATAATAATATTAAAAAATATGAAGTTTATGAAGGTATTGTTAATACATGTTCTACTTAATTTTATTCCTACTTCATCATCATCAGTCGGATCATCATCATCATTATTGATGTTTTTCATATTATTTATCATTATTAGTATTAAAAGAGTAAAAAAAATATGTTTGTAAGTGTCGAATAATGAATAATAAAGAAGAAGAAGGAAAAAAATAGAGTAAAACACTTGTATTTGTTTTGTATTGTATTGTAAAGTAGAAAAATGAAGTATTTTTAAAGTACATTGTATTATTTTAATTTATTTTTAAAAAAAACTAGAAGGTCTTGTTCATATATCACTTTTAAGGAATCAAATTAAATTGAAGTGTCAATTTTTAGGGTTAATTCTCTTTGTTATCATGCCTGAGCCTTTAATTTCTTATATTTTATTGTTCATTTCAATAAATCTACCATTAATAATTTCAATAAAATATTTTTTTTTTTAAATAAAACCGGAATATTTTTCACAGCATGGAACTTTTGGCTTGTTGCACCATGTCCATAACTTTATTTATTTTATTACATTTTTATTTATTATCATAACTTGCATTCAAATACTGGACGGTCCTTACATTGTATCACACACACACATTTTTTTCTCATCTTTTCATTTAAATACATGCATTGCTTGATTCTTTTCTGAGGTTGGGACTCTGATTTAATGTTAAATGAAAGAAACAAACAGAAGAAATGTGTCACATTAATCTTGAATATTATTAAAAATACATTTTTTTTTTTGAAATATAAATATGTTTGATGTAAAAATCCTTCCCAATGTATGTCGGTGTTGTTCGTTTGGACAGTCGAAAGATGAATTACCTCCATGTTTTATTGTAGAAATATTTTGATATAATTAATAGCGGTCGTCCATTTATATTACATTTCATAATTTATTCTGAAAAAAAAAATTAATATAAATATGTTAAACTGGAATGATGAATGGAGGACGAGTTATGAATCAGCGTGATTTCTGTGTAGTGTGACATTGATTTCTGGCATTATTATTTAAAGGAATTATTGAATATTTAACTAATAAAATTTTCTTTTTTTGTTCTAGTTGCACATCGAGGTTTGTCGGTACATATTGTGAGCATTCAAATCCGTGTTACACTGCCCGATGCCAAAATAACGGTACATGTCTAGTCACATACAATTCAGATGGTATTCCGGGATTTGCATGTCAATGTCCTATCGGATACACGGCAAGTTTGTGTGAGATTAAGGAAAAGAGTGCATGTAACTCGAATCCATGTCAAAATGGTGGAACATGTAATTTGAAAAGTTTAGAGGAATATACTTGTTCATGTGCACAAGGTTATGGAGGTAAGTACTATTGAGTTTAAACATTGTATATATGAATATTTACATGAATTTCATTGTAGGACAACACTGTGAAAAACAAAATCTTTGTGCATCATCGCCATGTCGTAATTCGGGTACTTGTGAATCATTACCCGGTGGACATTTTAAATGCCACTGTTTAGATGGCTTTAAAGGACCAACATGCGGTGAAGATATTGACGAATGCAAGAAAAATCCATGTAAAAATGGAGGAACTTGTGCAAATACACATGGAGGATACTCGTAAGTACCAATTTTTTAATATGATAAGATAACCATGAAATTGTTCCAAACTGATTAAATCAGTGTCATGGCCGTTTTTTTTAATTTTAAGTGAAAGACATTTTTACTTTCGTGTATTTATGAAAATTTCATGAGACATAATTTGAATAATATCATGTACTTCATTAGCATAGACAAGACACGAAATCAGTGCGCATAAAACAAAATGTTGTTTCATTCTCTCACCGTTTCTCCTTGTTACTTTTAACTTGTAGCTTCATTGAAAGGAGCATTTTTTGACTTTTCTTGCATGCTCCAAATCAGTTTATGGTTGAAATGTAAGTTTGATTTAATTTAAAGGCAAACATTTTTCATAAATTTCATCAATTTCATACCTAACCCTCATAAATTAACAACAATGTTGCATTATTTGACATAATAATAAAATGTAATCATCTCTCCATATTTTTTCCACCTTAAACAACTCCAAATGCAATGCTATTTTAAAGCTAATTTATTAAATAAGATTTTTCAATGAATTGCAATTTTTAAGTTAAACTAATAAAAAACAATGAGGTGAAAGAAGACAACTTTATTGTTATTTGTCAGACATTACAACAAGAGTAACAACAAAAATACTGTTTGTTTTACATCATGTATAACATTTTAACTTGATTTTTGTATTTTTTATAATAACAATAATGATAATGCAACATCTCATTGAATTCATTTTTTTTTTTAAATTAAATTAAATTAAAATAAGCATTGTTTCAAGTTGTGTGTCTTGACAACCGCATGACATTTCGTTATGAAATCATGATACTCGTTAATTAATCGACATAGAAAAGGATTGGTGTCGAGTAAATTTTTTGGTAAAATGAATTTGCTATTTTGTTGCAAAAATAAAAAGAAAATCACATGCTCTTTGAGTTAAATGTTCACGATGAATCGATTCAGAAGTTGAAAGATCATCATTTACCGATCAATGCTGTCAGTCACTTTAACCCATCACTGATTCAGTCGAATTTGGATTTTAAATGGAAACTTTCTTCAATAAAAAAATAAAATGAATTAAAAAAACCACACAAAAAGTTTTAAAATAAAAAAACAAAGAAATCACAAACTAATTTTAAAATAACAATTTGATTGCTACCTGTAAATCCAAATCACGGCTACTATTTTTGTTATGTTTTTAACTTAATTTTTATGCAAAATTTAAGTACAATAAAAAAAAGAGGCAACAAATGACATATTAAAAATACGAGAAAAAAAACACAAAATACATGAAATTAAACAATTTCATTCCACACGTTTTTCTCCTATATTTGCACAATTTTTTTTTAGTTTGTTGTTATTATTTTGATTTCCATTTTGCCTTCTATCTAACATTGATACATTGATTTTAACATGCATGTCGTTTTGTTGTAATTTAATAGTTTATTCGTGTCTTTCTATATGTTTTGCTGAAATGAGTTGTAAAGATACACTTTAAAAGTTAGAGGAAAGATGATCATTATTTGATATATATTTAATAAGAGTTTCTACTGTTTTTTTTTTTCAAGATGTGAAGTAGCAGAGTTAGAATTAAATGTGAAGATACATAAAAATTAAAAGTATATAGTAATCAAAGTAATTTTTATTTTAACGTCAATTTAGTTGATAGATTTAAATGAGGTTTTGAATTAAATTTTGACTAAATCTTGATCATAGCGCTTTTTTGGGACAGCTAATCTTTAGCTGTAGCAAAAACCAAGCTTTTTCCGAGCTCTAATTTCAATGCTATAAGGTCAGTGAGTTGATGTGTCATGATGTTTGACACATTTTCTTTCTTTCCCTTGAATTACTTCAGTACGTGGGCCTCACATTTTGTTCGTTACTTCACATCAAACGAGCCAAATTTTTAGAGCGGTCCCTCTTCAAGAAATCTACAAAAGCAGAGAATGTCCTATGCAGTTTCTCTAGGACTCACTTTCTTGAGATATTTTTTTTGTACACGTATTCTTAGAAATTCCAGAAGAAGTCTTAGTTGAAAAACCGGAATTAGGTTCCTTGATGAAGAGGCGAGTCTGCTTAAAAATGCCTGGACACTTAATTTCGCATAAAATTTTAATAAAAAAAAATTAACGTTAAACCTCTCCTTAACTGACATGTTTTTAGTTCTGAAAATAAATTTAAGCACATTAATTTAACAGATAACTGTATGTTTCAACCATGAAATGCTCTTAAACTGACTGATTATAGTCTTAAAAGTGAATAAGCTTCTACTTTTTTTGTTGTGAAAAACACATGTAAATAAAGTTATAATTATATGAAGAAAAAAAAAACAGAATTACTCTCTTAACTTTTACATTTTAACATGCAAATGCGTGTAAGTTCAAATCCAAATCTTAAAATAAAAATAAATTACAGAATTGGGCATGTCAAGTACTTACTTGATTCACCTACTTATTTGAAAGTCAATTTTATATTATATTTAATTTAATTTTTTTTTTCTTATGTAAAATGAAAAGGAGCAGTAATTAATGGTTGTCTTGTGTGATGTTCGATCCATGTTTTATTTCTTGTTTCATTTCATGTTGATACTGTTTTAAATTTTTGACCCAAGTGCGTTTCTAGAATACCAAATAACAATAATAATAATGATCAGTAGCATGTCTATATAGAGCTAAATAAAAGTGAAGAAGGAATGCAATTTATAGAATAAAATATTTAATTCTCTCTTTTTTTTTGCAATTTATGTTACTCTTAATTCCTTTCGTTCTGTTTAAACTAAAATGTAAAATAAATTTATACCAGTTTTTTTTTGTATTTTTATTTTAATTTTCAATTCCTTGTATTTCTTCTCGCTTGCGCTTCCATACTTGATGTAAGACATCTCTCATGATTGCCGACATTTTTGCATTTTGCAATCACTTTGATATTATAATGTGCTCATTTTTTATTACATTACAAAAATGATATTAAAAAAAAAATTATACAATATAACAATCAACGTAATTTTTTTCATTATTGTTCAAATCTGATTCTGACATTTATTGACGGTTTTATTAATGCGCGATATTCGAACGAGAAAAGACAAGAAGTGCTGCCGCCCCTTTTTTCCACTGAATATCAATTTACATTTAAAATTTAACATTCATACAAATAAAATATGAGGAAGAAGAAGCAAAATTTCAACAAACTTCAATAAAAGTGACATTTTCAATATCAAATAATGCAAATCATTCAGAGTGAAATTGATTGACGATTCATGATGAAATTAAATCACTATTCCACTGTCCACTTAAAACAAAATAATAAATAAATAGCTTAATTAACATAAAACCTGTTCAAATCAAATTTAATCCAATTAAATCATTTTAAAATTATTATCAAATCAATTTTATTTTGTGACACTGTCAAATTTTCACACGTTTTTAATAATTGATACAAAAATCATGAATAATTTTTTTACATAACAGTTGAATTTAAATTAATTAACAAGGTATGAAATGAAAAAAAAAATATTATAAAATAGATGTTACAGCATTCAAATTAAACAATTAATAAAATACACAAAAAAAAATGAATGCAAAAACAAACAAAATTAAATAATTGTAATAATTTAATAATAGACTAATTAAAATGGGTAATCGGACTAACTGTCATATTGTTGTCTTGTCTATGCTATCGAAAGTGATTTTTTTATTGTGTGAATTGAGTGTGGTAAAAAAAAAATTATAATAATATAATTGTAATTATTATAATGGAAAATTTACTTTCGTTTGTGTAAATTTTAAAGTTTTTCCCATTATTGAATGTGTGCAATAGAATTTATTTGAGTTCCTAATGAGGTAAGGGCTCGATGGTGGGATTGAACTTGATCCAGCAACTGACCATGTTGTTCGGCAGATCCCCCTGGCCTCGCTGTAAAGAAATAATTTAGTTTATGTGAGAGCGAAAAATAAAAGTGTTGTTATGATAGCGCTCTTCTAAAGCCTTCTAAGCTTTTTTATATTTCTGGGTGCTTCTCTGAGAGCTGATTTGAGAAGACGATATAAGGAAATATTTTGTTCATACTAATTAATATAGTTTTTTTCATCATTCTCCTTTCATCATATCAAAATTGAATCTTCCCACGCACATTTTAATACAATACCGGCAATTTTATTTGTATATCATCTTGTCTACAAATGAAAATTCACAACAAAACAATAAAGAGACAAGCTTAATATACTGTGATGATGACTTTATCAATTAGCTCTTTTCATTATCTGTATAATTTCTTTTGTTACGTTTTCTCGGTGTTACAGAAACCATTAAAATTATTATTTATTACGAGTTTATGCATAATAGTGTGTAAAAGTAATTTTTTTTGTCAAGATATATAATGAAAGTAAAAGAGTGCGAAAATTTTTTGGAAGGTGATTTATGTTTAAATTACATATAATTTATTAAACCACTAAAAGTGATTTGAAAGTAAAATTAAATTTTTATGGGAATTGTCAACACTGAATGATTGCAATTAAAAAAAAATCTTACCACATGTGTTCTTTAACGTGTTTGATATTTTTTAACACAAAATCTGTGACATTTTATGTTTTATTTGTTCAATTTAAATATAAAATGTATTTTTTTTTTTGCATTGTCAGTTTTTAATGAAATGACACTCATAATTTACAATATTTTATTGTTATTTCCATGTTCATATTTTTTTTGTTTGAATTCTTGGAATCATTTCTTCAAAGAAACGATATCAGATCTTATCAAAGTTTACCTTTCTCTAGTTGTATTTAAACAAAATTTTACAATTGCAATCCATTTAAAATAAAATGCTCTTATTTTTTTAAAAATGATTTACTATGAATGAAAAAGATAAAAATTTAACGGTACTTAGGACTTATGGCAATTATTTAAGCTTTTATAAATTTGAATCACTCTAATTTGATAAAATTCATTCAAAATGATCAATTTAACACGTTACTTTGGTTTTTATTTTAAATTAGCGGTTAAAATTCACTTAGACAAAAAAAAAATTATAATAATAGTGGTAAAAACATTAATAAGTAAATAAAAAGTTTGATAATATGCTTGAAAAAGTGTCGATCGTGTCGTTGAATATAATTTTTTTTCTGTCTTTCTCTTCATATTTTGTTTCATAGTAAGTTGTAACATCAATTATGATATTTTATAATAGTAAAACTAATAATAATACGAAGAAAGAAAATAAAACAAGAAAAAATTGATCTTTTTAACACATCTATTACTTGCTTGTTGAACCGTGAAAAAAATATGTGCCAATTTTATGTATTTTCCCTATCATTTTATATTTTATTATGAAAATGTAATTTTTAAATAAAATTTTGAACGACAAATTCTCTCATTTCAAATAATTATTCATTTTTTTTTTATTGCTAATACTCATAATACAAATTATAAAAAAAATCACCTCATAAAAAGTGTATGAAACCACATTTAATTCGTATTCAAACACGTTATCAATCAGAAAAAAAGTAAAATAAAAGAAATACACCGTTAATAATGCAATAATAATTCAATTTTTTTATAATTTTCATTCATTTTCAAGTAATCACGAATAAAATGACGATCATTTATTTTAAACTTGACTCATAATAATACAGAATTAGTATTAAATATTGTTCTTTAGTGTGAAATTGAAAGCCACAAATTGTAATTTGCTTAACTAAAATATTTTCTCACTTAATATATAAATAAAATGCTTTTGTTATGAGTTTAATTTTTTTTGCTGTACACGATTCTGGACGCAATTTTATTTTCGTCCAAAACAAGTGGATCTCATTTGGATCGCGTGGATCCTAAATTGAAATAACCAAAAAAAAAAAAAAATTTTTATTTTTATCGGTGTTTGAATTTTTTAGACCATTTTCAAATTTTTTAATGAAAAATATCTGAAAAATCAATTTTCATGGTACTCTGGTTCAAATAAATCACTCACTTTGTTCTGCAAAGTTTTTGCTCATAATATAAGCTACAATGTTTACTTGGACCACTTTTTGGGTTTTCATACAAAAATATTGAGAAATCATCCAAAAACCATGCAAATTAAGTTAAGCATTTTAAAAATGGTAAATGCATGAAAAATCGATGATTTGTATGGGAACTTCAATATTTTGTACGAAAACATCGAAACAATGTATGAAAAAGTTGCTTAATTTTACAAAATATTTAACTTTTCAGAAGGAACTATATGTCTATTCCTCTTGGAAAACCAAATTCCCATACAAATCAACGATTTTTCATGCATTTACCATTTTTAAAATTCTGAACTTAATTTGAATCTACTTTGGATGATTTCTCAATATTTTTGTATGAAAACCCAAAAAGTGGTCCAAGTAAACATTGTAGCTTATATTATGAGCAAAAACTTTGCAGAACAAAGTGAGTGATTTATTTGAACCAGAGTACTATGAAAATTGATTTTTCAGATATTTTTAATTAAAAAATTTGGAAATGGTCTAAAAAATTCAAACACCGATAAAAATAAATTTTTTTTTTTTTTTTGGTTATTTCAATTTAGGATCCACGCGATCCAAATGAGATCCACTTGTTTTGGACGAAAATAAAATTGCGTCCAGAATCATGTTCAACAAAAAAAAATTAACCCTTATAGAAAAATTTTTAATTTTTCTTGGCTATTAACACATTTAATCTATTATTTTGAGGAAAATATGAATTTTACGGTGATTACTATGTGATTCTTCCTCTGATGCTCTTTTAATTCCAAGGGGAGTTCAAGGATGGTAAAATATAATAGCTATAATGGGTTAAAATCAGCCTTAATCCATAAAAATCAGTCTTTATCGGTCAAATTCAGCTTTACTGGGTCAAAATCAGCTTTAATCAGTTAAAATCAGCCTTATTCGGTCAAAATCAGCCTTTATCGGTCAAAATTAGCCTTAATCGGTCGAAATCAGCATTAATCTATCAAAATCGTCCTCCACTTATTGGCTTTGACCTTTCCTAGCTTTATCCTGAATTGGATTATAAAAGGACTTGCCCATAAATACTTCTCAAAAAAACTAAAAATGAAATATGATAATAAATTATTCAAGTACATGTTCTTATATTTTTTAACACAAAAATAAAAGGAAAAAAAATGAGACAGATTTTATGTGGGTGACCAAGAATAAATAAAGTTTCAAAATGAAAAGTACACGAACATTGAACATCCACTCGTGCACACAGGTACTTCTTCAGTAATTCTTTACATATTCTCTCATTTATATTTGCATATTTTCTCCTTGAATGGACAAAAATGCATTTATTTTCATTTTATTATTACAGAAAACATGCATTACAAAAATAAGTTGTATGCAAATTATTTCGGGAATTGAACATTTTTTATGGATTATTTTTCTTTTTTATTTTTATTTCTTTCATTGAATTCGTTTAATGTAATATAAAAGTACAATAAAGAATTTGAAACGCGAAATATGTTTGTCAACATGAATTATTCATAAATGTGATCTGGTGCATTGTTTGTTGATGCAACTTCAATTTAAGTGGTTTGAGAGGTTTAAATTTAATAAAAATGAGTCAAAGTTTATTACAGGAAATGCCTAAGTAACTTTTTAATAACAACCAACAAATTGAACCATGACTTTTTCAATGTCATCATTTTTTTTTATCATTCAAAACACTGACCTACTACTAATTTACACTTAAACACACATATAAATTGATCATCTAGATAAAAGAGAGATAAAAATAATTAGTATATCGAAGAACATACAAAAGAATAATTTCACATGACTCAGCACAAATACAAATAATAAAAATGCCTCACCCTTTTTTGTTGTAGTTTAATCAAAATTTGTACTTAAAAAAAATTAAATGGCTTTGAATTCTGAGAGATATAAAATGAAAATCATTACTTTATATGGAAAAAGTATCGCCTAGAGTTAGATTTTATTTATAATAATAATAATGATAATAAATAAAATATCTCTAAACACAGTTGAGTTGTAATCATTAAATTTCTTTACATTAAAAGTAACTTTCAATGAAAATTTCAAGCGCATTTAAAATTCAAAGAAATAGGTTAATAAAAATTTTCCAATGAACCAGTCTCATTATCTCATATTAAGCCCATTTTACAAGTTATTCCTCTTCTACATTTCGCACTATTATTGTTGTTATTTTGCGTCGACGACGAGTCCATGCATGTTCCAACGATTGCGTGTGTAGCTTGAGGGCACAACATTTTATGTTCATTTTTTACTTTATTTACGAATTTCTCTGATTTGTTTTTGTTTGAATTTGAACTGAATTTGAAAACAAAATATTTTATTTTCTACTAAATCTCGCAATTCAACTTTTTTTACCTTTCATGACGTTAATGACTCATTATTCCCAATTATAAACAACCTTGAACGTAGTAAAACATAAAATTGGACTAAACATAGAACAAAAATGTTCACTCTACCATGAATTTACTTACTGTAATAAGATGGGAACCAAAAAAAAGGAAATTTTTAAATGAAATATCTTTAAAATTTAAATCACTGTACAAAAATAAAAAGTAATTTCATGATATGAACAAACAAGCGATTAGCACTTGTTTGTCTCTCGGTCTTTAAATGTGTCTTACACAACAAAAAGACACTACATCGCCTTATCAAAAGACAAAATCTGACAATTAAAAATAAATTTTAATCCAAGATTTCGAAATTATAAATGACTCAACGCTGATATCGACACTTAATAAATTTATTGCCCCAAAAAAAATACACACTTAAAAAAAATTTAAATGTCACAAATTTATGTATTTATTTAAATAAAATGTAATTGTAAAAATATACAAATAATAATAATAAAAAAATAAGTGAAACAAAAGTGACATGAAATTTATATCGGCCATTAAATGTAGGATTACAACAAAATTCGTTCGATTATCGGTTTATTTTCATTTGTAGATACACGTTACATTTACACACACACACACATACACACACACATACACACATACATACACAAAATATCAGTTATCTCAACATCTTAATTTATTTTTATGTATGTGATATTTTGTTTTAAATTGAAAATGTGATTAAAGTTGAAATTAGGATGGATCAAAAATTATTCAGTCAGTACATGAAAAATCAGTTAATTCTAATGTCGCCAATCATTCAAAAATGTCGCCAATCATTAAAATAATGTCAGTTATCATTGAAAAAATGTCGTCAATCATTGAAAAGTGTTGCCAATCATTGAAATGTGTCGCTAATCATTTAAAAATGTCAGTTATCATTGAAAAAAAGTCGTCAATCTTTAAAAATTGTCACCAATCATTGAAAAATTTAGTCAGTCATTAAAAAATGTCGCCAATCATTAAAAAATGTCACTTATCAACGAAAAATGTCGCCAATCATCAGAAAATGTCGCGATTCATTGATAAAATGTCGTCTATCACATAACTGGCTGTTAAATTCACTGACACCCTAATTTCAAAGTGGCTCAATATTGATTCAATGATTCAACGGATGTACAATTTACTCTACACGACAGTTAATTTTGGTGTGATATGTTGAAAAATATTAAAACAAACAGCATGAGCATAATCAACACTCAAGTGCTTCACAGTGTAACAGAATATCATAAAATTTTATCATATTTTGATTTTTGTTTCAGTTAAAATTAAACATAAAATTGAATTCAAAAAAACAATTTTAATACCACTGTTGATTAAGGGCATGTAACTCGTTAACGAAACTTTTTGCTGTTGTTTAACAATTTTTTTTGTATCATTTCGGTTTCATTTCATTTCAATTTAGTAATAATAAAATGCATTGAGGGGATTAAAAAGGTCAATCATTGCATTTATGCTTACTCTCATAGAATTCCGTATTAAATGAAAAAAACTGAATCTTACATCATTTACTTTTGCGCATATACTCAGAAAAGAAGCGATTAAATAAAGAAATTTAAAATGAAAAGAAAAGAACAATAAATAAGCCAACTAGTGTTCATTTGCTTTGCAGAACAAAAAAGGCGTATGATAGTACTTATTTTTGCACAGTGAGAGAGAGAAACGATAATAAGAAGACTGTTGATGTCCAAAAAAAAAGTTTTATGTTTATTTTATGCCTTACTGTTTTACTGTAAATTTAAAGAAAAAAAAGAAGACATATCCAATAAGTAATTGACGTGGACATTGACCAAGCTTTTGTTTTAATTTAAACTTCTTCTTTGTTTTATATTTTGATAAACAAAAACAAAAAAATAAAATAAAAATATATTAAATTTAATTTTTTTAATGTAATTGGCCTGTTTTGAACCTTTCTTCTCATTCAATGTATCTGTATGAAAGAAAATAAGAACAGATGAAATTCACAACACACACAAAAAAATAAATAAATAAATTGGATGAGCTTCATAATAATAATAATCATAACATATTTATGCGATTGCACTGAAACTGCATTGAGGACGGATGTGTGTGTGTACAATATGAATTATGATAAAATATTATGGGAATATTCTTTTGGTCTCTGGTTTTTTTTCGTAAATTTATAAAAATAACGGTTCATTCTTCTGATATGAGATATGATTCAATTCAAATTGAGAGTAAATTTAATGTTATTTAAAGTGTAATTGCGAATTTTTTTCGTATGTTAACAAGGATAATGCTTTTTTTACAAAATTTTTGATCCAATCATGAAACGGAAGAGTGATAATAAGATTTATTCACATAATTTGATGTTTTTTTTGTGTTTTATTGGAATATTTAGGTCAAATCAATGATGCTCGACTGTCTAATGAAGAATCCAAAACAGCATTATTATAATTTTTGCAGTTCCTAGGATCAAATTACATTCCTTTGACTTGAAATGAGTTCCATTTAAACCTTAACAATGATTTTTCTTATTAACCCAGATAAAGCTACAATTTAAAGCTTTCAGTTAACACAGTTAATTATGCACTTCTTCTCATTCAGTGAATCATCTCTAAAAATTAATCGACATTAAAATTCAATTAAAATGAAAAATATTTGATTAAAATCCATTGATGTACTTTGAATTAAGACACTGAATTGTCGCTCTATATCACGAATACCAATTTTATGCACAATATCTCATTTAATCACAACTCCATGCAACTCCATTCACAGCCAGCAATGAATTTTATTTGAGTTTGAAATTTAAAACAATATTTTTTTTTGTTAACTTGAGTGTGCCGATTAATTATTGCGTGCAATCGAACAATTAAGATCATGCTGCTGTAACTGCTGCTTAATTTTTATTTAGTATTTTTTTTCCTCTTATAATTGTTAATTGTTTAATTTTGTAATGCATTCAGGAATAATTGCGATTTCTTATCAAAATATGATAGAAAAAAATCAAATCAACCGTCATCACATTTCCCAGAACAAACGATATCGTGACCAAAAATTACCATAATTCTCATTTTCTGTAAAAGGAAAAACATTCACTTTTTCGTTTTCTGATCTATATGTCGTGTCGATTTCATCTCATTTGCTATGGTTACAACATATAAACAACGTTATAGAAAAAGCCGGCAAGTGTGTAAAAATGGTATACCCCTTGATATCACGCAACTCGTTTCTACACACAAATAATAAATTAACATTATACAAATCAATTATTAGACCAACAATGTTGTATGCACCTCCAGTTCTAAAGCAAGCAGCAAACTGCCACATATACCGATTACAACTATACCAAAATCGAGTACTGAAAATGTGTCTCAGGAGAGCATGGCGATATCCGACTACAACACTGCACCAAGAAGCAAATACTGAAATGGTCAATGAATTTATTGACAGACTTTCATTAACGTTTGAAGACAGAAGTCGGGTTGTAGACAACCCACTCATTAGAAACTTGTACAATTGACATGCACACATGAATCCACAATGGTCACTCTCCTAATTTCTTAACGACATTAGTTCAAATTTTTTAATTTTTTTTTTAGTTTTAGTTTAGTTTAAAGAAAATTTTCAGTAAATGGAGGTTTTCGAAGAGTTTTTCCTCCGAATCAATTAGCACTCTCAAATCAAATATTGCCAAACACATTAAATAATTAACGAAATTTGCTAAAAACCCCTTAGGTATAGCATTAAATTTAAGTACATATGTAAATAATAATGTAAAAAAAAAGAACACGCCAATAATAAATATTAATTAATTAATTTACATTTGCTATGGTTATCATATCATTTGATCAAAACGTATTTTGATTTGAAATTTATATATATCAATCTCTTTATTTTGAGTAACTTTCATCATTTTGTTACCGCGATCTTAATAATAAATTCTGTTTAAAATTTATATTATAATGATAATAATAAAAATAATTCTTTCTAACACGCTACTATTTTTTATTCAAACATTTCTTTTCTTTTCATTTATTCATGCTTCTCAAATACAATCACTATTATGTAGATCTATCTTTATTTCAGTCATTTAGATATTTATACAGAACATGAACAAAAAAAAAGTCTAGCTCTGACATGATCATGTTCGTGTTTTATTTAAATTAGGCAACATAAATAACATGGCCTTGGTCATGAAACTTGGTGTTTTTTTGTTTCATTTTTTTCATTAAAAAAAAAGAAGAAGGTGTCTAAAGAATTCTATTCTTACATTTCAAAAATGGGAAGATTTTGTTTGAGGTTTTATGTGATTTTTTTTTTAAATATAGTGCCTAATCTGGTGGCGTTCAGTATAACTCCCATAGATGTGTGGATTTCAAATGGATTTCAATCAAAAATCTTTGAAAAAATCGTTTCAATTTTTTTTGAAGCCAGAGGCAAAGTCAAGAGGAATTTTGAAAAAAAATAAAATTAAAATTTTTATGGTTTTTATTCAAGATGGCGCTTCAATATAATTTTTGTTAAAAAAAAACAATAGCAGTGCCACTCTCAAACGTCGGTCATATTCAGAACTAAAACTTAATCTTCACAATTCCTTGAATATCATACCCTTAATCACCTGAAATCAGGTGTGGAATAAAAACATCAGAATAATTTAAATAAAATTATCAACCTTACAAAGGATCATAAATATTTCAATCAAAATTAAATTGATTTCATAGACTTCTTAAAAAAAAACATCTGGCAAATACACAAATTCTAAAGTAAAATAGAATTTTGTTTTCTGTTCCATAGAATGTTTTTTTTTGTACTATTTCATTTTTTTACCGTATAAAATTTAAAAATAAAACTACAATAGACAGGTTAAAAAAGTTTAGAAAATGAGTTGAACAACACACAATAAATTAAATTTTCGGATTTCGTTATACCTTAGTTTGCATGAAAAAGGTATAAGAAGAATAATATTAAAAATAATAATAATAAAAAGGTCAGTGTCTTTTATTCTTATTATTATTGTTATTATTATTTCATATTCATATTTTACTTTTTAGTTGATGTCTATTGTAATTTGAATGATGAAATTTTATTTCATAAATTTTTTTTTTTTTTAATGATAAGACGAATTTCAAAGGAAATAAATCAACATTTAACATAATAATTCAAGGAAATGATTATTTTTTAGAGATAATGATGTCGTATAAAATTCTTATTTTCTTGGTAATTGATGTATGATAAAAAAATAAAAATTAAATAAGATTTTGAAGAACGAATAAAACTGATGCTTGTTTTATTAACAATTAGTAAATCCGAAAAATCAAAAGAATTTCTTCATGTTTTTTTTTACTAATTTTGAATTTCATATTTGTAAGTCTTACGGTATAATAAATATTAATCATTAGCACTGCTGGACCTCTTCTCCTCACTCTGTTAATAAGTAAATAAAAAGCTATTTACATATTGGTGACTTGAGTCTGTCCAACTTCTTACCTTTAGTTTTATTTTTGTTTATTTATATTTTTTTTTTACATTTTAACACACTTCTCTAGAGCGAGAAGAATTCCATAACAAAATTAAATGAACATTTTTTCTTTTACTTCTCTGTTCTTTAAAAAAATAATATTATTATTAAATAAATAAATAATAATGCATGATAATTTATGTATGCATTTTAATTTTATTTTACATTTACCTTACATTTATTAACGGACCAGTGTCAAATGCACTAATGAATTGGTTAATATTTGTTCAGATTCTGTTGGTATTTGAATTAAAAAAAACTGGTAAACTGGTCAAAATGACATTTTTTTAATGTTCTAACTCAAATGTGTGAAATTATGAGCATCAAATATTTATGTTATATTTTATTTTATATTTATTTGAAATAATGTCAGGCGCCTTTTCTAATAAATTTCAACTTTATTTTTCATTTCAGATGCATATGTGAACCTGGTTATACCGGTAAAAATTGTGAATCAAAGCATATTCCATGTTCACCATCACCATGTCAAAACGGTGGAACATGTCGACCTGTTAGCAAATACTCATATGAGTGTAAATGTCCACCAGGTAAGTGTCGTAAAATGTTTTTTTAATACGAATTTCCATTGACGTGTACAATTTATTAAACAAAAAAACAAAATTGAGTTTTAGAGACTGAAAATGGTCAAAAATTCGAAAAATATTGCCGATTTTTTTTTTTTGCTTAATGGAGAACCTCATGAGGATGAAATAAAACTCAAAAGATTTGAGATTGGGCTCAGGGTTCGGACTCCAGTGTCCTAAAATGGATTTTTCTAAAAAAGCTTTTTTTTTAAAAACGGCAGATTTTTTTAAAAAAATTCAAAACTGCTAATTTTTTTAAAAATGATGGATTTAAACCAATTTGGCGGATTTTTTTTTAATTCCAATATGGCAAATTTTTTCAAAACTCTCCAAAATTGCCGATTTTTTAAAAATTACGATATTTTTCCTAAAATTTCTAATATTCGAGTCCCAAAATTAGCATATTCCAAAGAACTTTCACTCCGAAAAATGCAATTTTTATTTTATTTTTTCATACACAATTAAGATTTATTCATAATAGACTTGAATTGACACTTTATCATGATCAGTACTCTTCGAACTTTGACAACTTCACTTTAAAAAACCATTTTTTTTTCAATATAACATCATTTTACTCTTCCTTATACTTTTCCTTATACTTTTCCTTTTAAAAGTCAAAATCATACAATCCATTTTCAATTTATGACTGAGCAAAATAACATCAACCACAGTAAGTGCAACGAAAATGTAAAAAAAATGAGAAGAACTTCACAGAGTTGTCAATAAATGGCCTTATCTAACATTTTGATCCTCCTTCTTTTTATTATTATTACATTAATCTGTCGTTTTGGTTTTCTTTTTTATTATTTGTACATTTAATAAATGTTCATAGAAAAAATATCTGCTATAAACAGCTAATGTAAAAAAAACGAAGATGATTGCTACTGTATTTGAAATCAATTTTAATGGAAGATTATTTGAAATGCATTGAAGCCTCACAAATATACAATTTCAATCATAAATAAGAGAATTTGATCAAATTCGACTTATATTAAAGGATTTTTGATTCGATGTTGTGTTAAATTCAAAATTAAAAGTAAAAATTTAATTTAATCGATACAATTTATTAAAATGCTTACATTTTCCCCTTACACAATCATAAAATCAAGCTTAATCTCATTTCATATCAAAGCAACGCAAAAATTCAATTTACACGTCGATTAATATTATATGAGTTGGTCATCGGACAAGCACTTTACATTGTTTACCATTTGCCTTTTGATTATTGTTTAATTTTTTTTCTCGTTCTCTTTCATTGTAATACAAAATTAAACAAAAAAATCCAAAGAATATGGAACAGAAGGTAGCAAAAAATCACTTATTCCTTTGTAGTTCAATTATTTATTGTTGTGAGCATTGTGAGTAATAAATTTATCGAGATTTTGCATGTTTACGAGTCATATTCCAGCATTGAAATGTAAATTGCTTTTAAATTAACAAAAGAGGGTTCAGGTTGTTAATTAATCAAAGCATTATGTAAAAATTTAATTATATTTTTTTTATTTCTGTTAATAAATCGATCATGAGAAAGTGAAATTTTCTTGTTCCTTTTATCAATGTGACATTTTACATTGTGTTACATTTGTCAAAATTTCTCATCCGCTCTAAATCAAGACAAGAAATTTAAACTAATTTCTAATTCGTTTTTGAAATTTTGATTCACTTCCGATGATATTTTTTTTGTGTTATTCAATCTCTCACATGTATATTTTTTTCATATAAATTTGACAATCAAAAAAGATAAATAAAATTAAAAAAAATTGATCGATATTTAATATTCATTAAAATAATATTTGGCACCATAATTTTTTGGTTGTCAGTCACTACCGGTGCTAACGGCAAAAATAACCTGTTCACATTCGAATTCTTGATTAAATGTATAAATTTCACACGTTATTTGACATTTATGATACATTAAACTTTAATTAGTTGTGATTGAAATCGGTTATGTGTGAATATTTTTGATGAGTTCAAAATTTGAAGTTATATGAACTTTTTTTGTCCTTTTCACCTATGAATTGTGATAAAAATTAACATTTCATTGCATTTAAATTTCATTTTTTTGCATTCAAATGTAACAGAAACACATGTTAAAACAATTGGTATTAATAAATAAACACGTTAAATGAAAATAAATGACAGTAAAGCGACAAGATAATACTCGGGATATTAACATAGAGCTGACATTCATACAAAATAATGGTGGTATTGTGTTAAAGTTTTTTTTCATGCTATTTGTAAATAGTGTAAATTTTAATAATAAATTATATGTAATAATAATGGTAATAAACGCATTCATTTCATTAGTGCGAAAATATTTCATCATGAAATTCGCTGAATTTTTCTTTAAAGAAATGTTAATAGAAAAATTATATTAAGACTTTTGGATCATTTCTAGTTACTACAGTTGAAAAAATTGCATCAACACTCGTAATTTATGATTTTGACTGATATCTTTTTGTGGTTACACGTCACACGGATTCATTTCTGTCGAAATGGAGAAAAATGAAAGTATTGTGCGCGATTATATCGTCCGACATTAAAAAAGTAGCCAATTATTAAAAATAAGTTAACAATCGTTAAAAAAAAATCACCAATCATTAAAAAAAGTTGCCTATCATTTTAAAAAGGTCGCCAACATTAAAAAAGTCGTTAATTATTCAAGGATGTCGCCAATCATGAAAAAATCGTCAATCATCAAAAAAATCGCCAATCATTGAAATTTTGCTAATCATGATAAAGTCGCAAATGATTTAAAAAAGTCGTCAATCGTGGAAAAAGTCGCCAATCATAAAAAAGTCGCCAATCATGAAAAATGTCGTCATTCATTTAAAAAAGTCGCCAATTATTTAAAAGTGTCGCATATCATTTAAAAAAGTCGCCAATCATGAAAAAAAACGTGATTCATGAAAAACGTTGTCAATCGGAAAAAAACCATGCGTGGCCAAATTTTCCAAAATAGGGAATTATATCTATAGAAATGCGATTTTGTACTTCATTCACGATCACATTCTACATATTTTATTGTAATATTTTTTTATTATTATTTTTACACATCAGCTAGACTATTAATTCGTCTGAATGATGCGCGAACACATTTTTTTTTCTTTCTTTGAATCTTTTGTTATATGTGATTTTTTATAGCTCATGGCGAGAAAGGCATAAAAAGAAAAATAATTGCTTCAAAGAAATTTGTGGTTAAGTTTTGATTAAAAAAAATCACAAGACAAAAAATCTTGAAAGTTGACGAAATTGAAAAAAATCTCTCGCTCATTCAAACCAAAATTTTTCCATTCATAAAGTGCTCTATTACACAACTGCTCAGTATGTGATGAGCCATTTTTTTATTTTTTATTATTAAAATTATGAGTATATTCATATTAAACAAAAGTTTTTGTCATGCAAAGTAGAGATCGGTTTATGTTAAACTCTCCTTTTCTTACTATCAAGAGAAAAGGGTTACAAGAAATATTAATTTTGGACCCAATTTCATAACACAAAATAAAAAAAAAATAAAATAATAATAGCAACAAAAGATTAGACATGGCATGCAAGCCTATTTTTTGACACAAAAAATAATAAAAAAAAAATATAATATTTTATAAAGATAAAAAATTAGAGAGCACATGGTTCAAAAGGTTCGTCGCTTATTTTTTTTTTGTTTAACATTTCATTTTTATCACCCAAGTCTTTTGTTATAAATAAATGTTATATCAAATTATGTCGCTTCTGCAGTGTAATATGTTATCTCATCACATTTGAAATTCATATCAATAGAAAATATTAAGTAAGAAAATTATCACCTTGTAAAAGACTAATGTGCATCATTAATGGCATTGAGGTCACTCATTGTGTGATTTATTTTCTTTTGACAAAAAAAAAATATTTTTTATGAGTGTCATTGTTAAAATAAAGAAAAAAAAAAAGTTAAAATGTGTGACGGATTAATGTAATTTAAATGATAAATTATCAAATTTAGATGATTTTTTGATTTATTTGTACAGGAAATGATGTAATATGAATATTTTATATGTAAATTTGATATTGATTTAAAATTGTCACTTTGTGAGTGTGGCTCATAGCTTTTGAATGGGGTCCAGAGCCTTAAAATGATCAAATTTCAATGAACTCACTTCAATTTTAACCGTTTCAGCCAATTTCACAAGCGTGTGAATAATTCGCATGAAAAATAAATGTCATTTCAAGTGACCAATGTAAAACAAAATGTAAATCAAACAACATTCTTCAAATATTTATATCTTCATCGTCATATCTGTCACACAATCATCAACATTCATAAACATACAAAGAAAACATGAAATATTCTAACATATTTTTCCATAATAATTCATTTTTTATGACGCATCTCTGTTTTAACCCATTATGAACTGGCTTTTTATTCAGTTTTGAATGAAATTTCAATTTTAAATAACAATCCAATTTATGATGAAAACCTTACAATTTTTTGACGTGTAAGTAAATAATTGATAAAAATATTACAACATCAAACAATTATGCAAAAGTACACACATAATTTCTATACAAAGAAAGATACCTGTAATAACACAAAATGAAATAACAATCATCATCATCATATCTAATGTTTAAACTTGATGATTATTATTATTATAAATTTAACTTTTATTATTACAAAATGCAATAATATAAAATAATAGAAAAAACAATCATAGCAATGAATGATATGATGAATTTAAATAAGGAAAAAGTGCAGTCATGTGTGTATTTATTACTCGTAAGTTTTGTGCGTGATTCATTTAGTCCACTAGTAATACAGTTTTGGGAATTGCAATGCGAGGTAAGCAAAGCATAAAAAAAAAGAAAAAATTAAATAAATATGAAATTTATATTAAAAAAAATGTATAAAAGAAAAAGATTCACGTGTGTGTGTTTCTATACAAAATAAACAACATCTTGAATGTGTGTAATAATACAGATTTTGTATATAAATGTAAAAAGATATTCCAGAGCTACAATAATATATTCGTTCCCACGGTTTCATATCTTTCTTTTTTCCATAGACACAATGTTGTTGTTGTTGTGATGTGTTGTTTTTTTATGCTCTTATTATTATTATTATTATGCATTTATGCGCAATATATGATCAAACTTCGTACATTTATACTTCCTTTTTTTCTTTTAAATACTGAAACGATTTATTCTCGTCGTACTGTTAAATTTTTATTTAAGTCACCTACACATGCATACAAACAAGTGATTTTAAGTGAAAAAAAAACGAAGATTTACGAAGTTTTTTTGTTCACTTATGAATGAATGAGAATGTGAGACAGAATGAGTCACACACGCCACAACAACAAGGCACGCGTGAATTAGAAAGAGATAGTTAGTGATGATCATGTCTTTTTATTGTTGATCATTCATTAAAAAAAAAAACAAAATTCAAGCAAATATAAAGCAAGCACTCACACACTTCCAAGGAAAAATATACGAAAATAGAGAGAAATTTTTATTATATTATATTAAGGATTAATCTGTGTGTTATAAGTATGCGGGTACCTAAAAAAACATGTTAAAAATATTTTTGTATTCCAATAAGGTGTGGGATCATAAAATATCCTTTTCAAATAAAAATGATAATAACAAAAATATGGCAGATGTGTGACACTGAGACACATTTAAAGATTATCTGTTTTTTTTATTTTTGTATGTTGTGGGTCATGTGTGTGTGTTGTTATTTTATTTTCAATGTTTTTACAGGAATTTTATCATATAAATAAATATTGATAGATTTGAAATGCTTCTAAAATTTTTGAGCAAGTATTGAATGCAGGTGGTGAACTGTGATTTTTCGAATGAATTCATCAGATTTTAAATTTTAATATTCTAAGTAAATTTGAATTCGTTGAATTTGAAGTGGGACGTTTCTTAAACCTTACAAGGATGGTGCATTTTGCCACTGACAGGTCCAACCTTTTTTTTCAAGATAATAAAAATGTTTTTTTTTTTTGCTTAACCCATTAACCACCTCTGATAGATAGTTTGACGAGTATCGTTTGAGCCGGATTTCTTTGAGAAGGACTCAAAATTATTTATTTCAAATTTTCAATATGAGTTTTCCGATTTTAGACCAGTTATTTTGATTTTTCAGGTTAAAATAAGAGAAAAATTAGCAGAAACAAGAATAAAAGTCATGCAATCCTTTCATCTTCGTACAAGATTTTTAAATGTGTTTCTGTGATAATATACGACACTTTGACCCGGCCCTCTTAAAAAATGTTTGTTTGAACTGAAATTTTCATTGAAAAGAAAATTATTCACTTTTTTACAAACAACAAATCCTGGAAGAAAGTTTTGCTCTAAACGCAACATTTCTAGTAGACGCAGTTAATGGGTTAATATAAAGTCATAAATAAAATATTTTCCGTGTTTTTACTTGCAAAATAATAAAAATAATGACCAAAATGAACATACACCGTGTTGCTTTTTGTTGTAATTGTAACAATTTATGTGCCTTATTATGTCGTGATTTAGATCAGAAATTGCCCTTAGGTGATCACGGTCGTCCAATAATATTTGCATATTATTATTATTATTAATTTTATTTGTACATTTATCTGTAGAAAAATTATTTCCATGAAAAATTATTTTGATTAAACCAAATTGGAGTTTTGAGTGATTTTTAACGAGATCTTCCACTCCCTGAACTCTGAGAAAATCAATTTTCTTACATAATACTAGTGAGAAATTACATGGTCTGATGAAGAATTTATAATTATTGTTGTGAAACATAAGTAATTGCTTTGTGATATAATTAGACTTCTATTCCAACAATAATAATTAAGGTTAAAGCTTGATTCTGAAAGAAAAAAAGTGAAATCGATTGTTTAAAAACTTCTTTGTATTAAATGTAAAGAACTTTTCACTATTTCATTCTATATCACTTGTACAAGTTTCGTCGTAGTTCATGAGAAATTTCATGTAATTTATATGATGAGAACTTTTTTTTCTCTTCAGTAACAAAGAAACGCATTATTTTATGAAGATAATAACGCATGAAAAGTAAAATAACAACAAATTTTCATTTCAATTTCAAATTCAATTCAAATTTCAAAGAAATGGAAGTTCTGAATATGCCCTAAGGAATGCCGACACAAACACACGATGCACTTCCTTACACTCTCCAATAAAATAAATGAACACAAAAAAATAATTTTAATCATAATAATAAAAATAAAGAATTTATGAATTATTTTTATATGCACAAATATTCTAAAAAAGGAATATAAACTCTTATTATATAAATACTTGTCTATCATGAGAAAATATTTTATGATTATGAAACTGGAAAAATTGTTTATTGAATGAATGAAGTGCAGCAAAAAAAATGAAGATACAATTATTTTATTATATTTTTATGGGATTTCTAATACTTGTCTTTAATGGAAAAAATGCGTCAAGAATAATAAAAATGACTTATTATTAGCATTATTATGGAAAATTACTCAGAAAAATATTTGTAACAAATTAAAGACACGAGTTGAATCTCAAGTGGAGCAGGTTTTGTAGGTGACTTTATCTTTCATGTATTTTGAGCGCATTTCTGTCGATTTGCTATAAAAAATGCGAGTTTTGTGCGCGGTCATGCCTTCTATGTCAAAGTCGCCTTTCACAGAACAGACGCTAATCAATGTCGTCAATGACGAAAAAGTGGCCAATAAAAAAAAATAGTCGCCAATGACGAAAAAGTCGCTTATCAATAAAAAAGTCGCTAATCACGAAAAATGACGCTAATCAATAAAAAAAGTCATCAATCAGAGAAAAAGACGCCGATAGTGCAAAAATGACAGGTCGCCGAATTTTCCACAATGGAGGAAGTTTACAACAAGGCGAGATTTCCCAAAATGGTAAATTCTATCTATGAAAATGCGCTTCTGTCTCTCGTTCACGATCACGTTCAACGATATTTTCTTTATCTTCGAATGAATTTGATTTTATGTCTAGAAGCCATTCAAGTGATTATTTCACAAGATTTCGTTCTCAAAATGATCACTTCCATTTCCTAGTCTTGGCCCAGCCTTGACATGCACTTCTATTGCACTCTCTCAAGATTGTCTCAGAAAAAAGAAACTAAATTGAGGTTGCAATAATAAAACAATCAAAGATATTTAACTGAAATGATTGTAATATTCTTGACATTCATCTATAAATTTTAACATTCATCGCAATTATCCGCACTTTAAAATTTTCCTATGCTAGTAAATGACAGTCAATGAATAACCATAAAATAGAATAAAAATGAATGAAATTATGTAAGAAAAATGTATTGAATGGATAAAAAGAAGGAAAAAAAATTAAAATTTTACACGGCATGTTAATTACATTTAAATCGCGTTCCATTCCCCATCTCATCAAGCATCATCATCGCATATTTGTATATATGGTAGATAACATCAACTTGACTGTATAATGTGTGTTTTTGATTGATATCTTTCTTGTATAAGTTGAATTTAGAACTGAAAAGCATCGATTTAATTAAATGTTTTTCTCTTCTTTTACATTTTATTTCATTGAAAATTGTCATTGGATGTTAAAATTGTCTCGTCAATGGCAATTTGTTAACGGTCATGAACAATTAAAATCGATGTATGAAGGTGTGTGATTAAATGTAAGGAAGTTTTCATTCACAATGAGATTGAGGAATAAAAAATCACATGGAAAAGGGTGTGAAATTGATTAATTTTCATTTTTTCTATCATGAGAACTTTCTGTAGCAATTGAAATTGATGAATTCCAAGTATTGAGTCTCATTACTTTTTTTAAATGAAATAATAAATTTAAATAATGTTCTGGAATTCAAGAAACCCTCAAGCCAAAATTAGGTCATGAACAGAAGGTAACGACCGGACCGCATCACGGTAGTACTGTGATTTATGTTTTTCAAGGTAAATTTATGCGTGAGAAAAGTTCTTTCTCAACTCAGAACGTCAAAATGATAAAATTTCTGTGAGTTGTGATGAATTGAGAATTCCTTTCATGTTTTTACTTGTAATTTTCAATGTAATTTGCAATTGAAATAATGTACAAGAAAGTAATTGTTTACACGTGATGGCTACTGGGCAAATTTACTGGTATGAAATATGAAATTGATGATTTAAGATGCATTCTAGTTTCTGGAATGCTTCGATACGAGTAAATTATTAAATTTAGACTGTAACATTTCTAGCATTTTCATTAAAATAATTTTTAAAAAACCGTTAAATTTACCTTCACCGAACGTAAATCGAGTGCATTACTCATAGCACTTACATTTAATTAATTAATTCATTTAAATTGTACACGTATTTTTTTTTATTTTAACTTAACGCCATAAATTTCAATTTAAATTCATATTTTTTTTTGGCTATCGTTTTTTGCACACCTTATTTTAAATTTTGCACCCCTAATTTTAACACATGCACACCTAATTTAAAAAAACCTCACACCTAAACATTAATGGCTCACTCCTAAAAATTCACATCTCACGCTTAACTTTTAAGTTTTTCACACCTAACTTTAACATTTGCATCCTTATTTTATACCTTTCACACTTATTTTTTATACTTTCACACCTATCAATTTTGAAAATCACCCCTAAAAATAATTAAAAATGTTCACCTAAAATTTATATCTTTCACACTTATTTTTAATACTTTCACACCTAAAAATTAAATGAAAAATCACACCTAATTTGAATTTTTTCACACTTAACTTTTAAGCAAAACACACTTATTTTTTCAAATTTCACCCTTAAAATTAAATTAAAAATCACATCTAATTTTAATTTTCTCACACTTAACATTTATGTAAGACACACTTAATTTTAAAATTTTCACTCTTAAAATTAAATTAAAAATCACACCATATTTTAATTTTCTCACACTATTTTTTTTATTTTTCACACTTTTATAAATTTTTAATAATAAAAATTTAATTGTTAAAAAATATAAAATTGGAAAAAAATCCCAAAGAACATGTCTTTGAAACATACACCTGAAATGTTGTTTTGTTCATTAAAATGCTTAATTTAATAAACGAAAAATAATTTCAAATATTTACTATAATATTGAATAACAAAAAAGTAAAACTGAAACTGATGGCAAATCCTTTTACAGCATATTATGATTCATAACAATATAAATTCTTACTCAATCAACGTTTGTTTAACACAATGTATGAAACTTTGAAACAATTAAAAAGTAAATTAAGCATTTTAATGAACAAAACAACATTTCAGGTGTATGTTTCAAAGACATGTTCTTTGGGATTTTTTTCCAATTTTATATTTTTTAACAATTAAATTTTTATTATTAAAAATTTATAAAAGTGTGAAAAATAAAAAAAATAGTGTGAGAAAATTAAAATATGGTGTGATTTTTAATTTAATTTTAAGAGTGAAAATTTTAAAAATAAGTGTGTTTTACATAAAAGTTAAGTGTGAGAAAATAAAAATTAGGTGTGATTTTTAATTTAATTTTAAGGGTGAAATTTGAAAAAATAAGTGTGTTTTGCTTAAAAGTTAAGTGTGAAAAAATTCAAATTAGGTGTGATTTTTCATTTAATTTTTAGGTGTGAAAGTATGAAAAATAAGTGTGAAAGATATAAATTTTAGGTGAACATTTTTAATTATTTTTAGGGGTGATTTTCAAAATTGATAGGTGTGAAAGTATAAAAAATAAGTGTGAAAGGTATAAAATAAGGATGCAAATGTTAAAGTTAGGTGTGAAAAACTTAAAAGTTAAGCGTGAGATGTGAATTTTTAGGAGTGAGCCATTAATGTTTAGGTGTGAGGTTTTTTTAAATTAGGTGTGCATGTGTTAAAATTAGGGGTGCA